>OU026074.1:13063202-13478202 GCA_907269065.1 Crocallis elinguaria | reverse complement strand
CATCTGTGCTCAGAGCGCGCCTGCATTCGCGGATTGGAAACGAGACGCCTCGGGAGTGCGAGCGGCGGACCGAGATCCGCGCGCCATCCTCCCTGAGCGGTCGACGAGCGACCACCTTCACTTTCGTTAAGCCTTTCAGTTTACGATCTCAATGACTCGCACACATGCTAGACTCCTTGGTCCGTGTTTCAAGACGGGTCCTGCGAGTGCCCGAAACTGAATCATCGCAGACAGATACGCACACGGTCCGAGACAGCACGGCTGCGACGACAGGCGCGCAGCACCCACGTCCGCACACGGGCAGGACGCGGGTGACGACGTTGCCTTGCGTCGGGCCGGACGCGCACATAAGCGCGTGAGCGTTTCGTCAGATCTACCGTCCGACCGCCGGTCGGTGCACTTCACGGTCTCCGTAACGGCGTGAACCGGAACGAAGGCTCCCGAAAGGCACTTAGACCGACATCGAACGGGTCGCGATGTATTACTAAGAGAGAAGTGCACGCCGTCCCCGGAGCGCGACGAACGCGAGCAGTGCCCCACGACCGAGGTCGGGGGCATCGAACCAACGCAAGTGCGCCGAGGAATGACGATGAATCTCTCCGTTCGTTCATTCGAGTTTCGCAGGTTTACCCCTGGACGGTTTCACGTACTGTTGAACTCTCTCTTCAAAGTTCTTTTCAACTTTCCCTCACGGTACTTGTTCGCTATCGGTCTCGCGGTAATATTTAGCCTTAGATGGAGTTTACCACCCGCTTAGGGCTGCACTCTCAAGCAACCCGACTCTGAGGAGAGTTCCTCTCGCCGCCGTCCTCCGTCGCTACGGGCCTGGCACCCTCTACGGGAAAACGGCCCCGTTCAAGACGAACTTGGACAGGAGAAGACAACGACGAGAAAGCGGAACCTCCCGAACACCACATCTCCCGCCGCCGTGACAACGACGGGATTCAGTGCTGGGCTAATTCCTGTTCGCTCGCCGCTACTAAGGAAATCCTAGTTAGTTTCTTTTCCTCCGCTTACTAATATGCTTAAATTCGGCGGGTAATCCTCCCTGATCTGAGGCCAACGTTATAAATGGAGGCAGACACGATATCCGTCAGCGCTACAACGTCGAGTAATCGCTCTACTAAAAGGGCGAGTTACACGGCGTCATCGCGCCCTTCGGACGTCGAGTCCGCCTACTAGGGTGGCGCGTTATTTTGCGAAAGATACTATAAAACGCGCGCGCGGTAACAACTCTTTTTATTATCAAAGCGTACTACGCGCACACACGCGATATGATATCGATCGCAAGCGGTACTCTCGTTTGTTGAATTTTTAAACGGACCGTTTCGGAAATTTAAAATCCGCCGAAACGGAACCGCCAGTTGCGCAACGTGGGCAAACGATCAAAGATCGTTTACGACAAGAGCGCAGTGTGGTTTTTGTTATTATGCAGCCGGCCCTCAGACAGGAGTGGTCCTGGATGTGTCTCCATGGACCGCAATGTGCGTTCGAAATGTCGATGTTCAAATGTGTCCTGCAGTTCACACTATGACGCGCAGTTAACTGCGTTCTTCATCGACCCGCGAGCCAAGTGATCCACCGTCCAGGGTAATAGTTTTGGTATTACCCATTTAATTAAAAAAAAATATATTTAAAAAAAAAAAAAAAATAACTTAGAACGAAAGAAAAAGAGATTTCACCCTCGATCTCCATCTCATTCTAAACCGTATAAAAGATTTTGTGTTTATTTGTATTTTAACGAACGCGCATCGATAACACTCACGATTCGGATCTATGGATTTTTAAATCGTCATAATCGTCTTTAGATCGTTGCGCGACGCGAAACGTGCGCGCTTACAAAAAACGCGCTCGTCTCTTCCGATAATAGTATAACTATGGATGGATATATAATATAATAATAATAATATTATAATATACGTTAATGATCCTTCCGCAGGTTCCCCTACGGAAACCTTGTTACGACTTTTACTTCCTCTAAATGATCAAGTTTGGTCAACTTCCCAGCGACGCCGACGGCCGTGAAGCCACCGCGTGTCAGTCCGAAGACCTCACTAAATCATTCAATCGGTAGTAGCGACGGGCGGTGTGTACAAAGGGCAGGGACGTAATCAACGCGAGCTTATGACTCGCGCTTACTAGGAATTCCTCGTTTATGGGGGATAATTGCAAACCCCAATCCCCAGCACGAAGGAGTTTCAACGGGTTGCCCGGGCCTCTAGGCCAGGGAGAACATGTTGATTCCTTCAGTGTAGCGCGCGTGCGGCCCAGGACATCTAAGGGCATCACAGACCTGTTATTGCTCAATCTCGTGCGGCTCGAAGCCGCCGGTCCCTCTAAGAAGAATTTTAATACGTCGCCAGTGAGTTGCGCGACCGAAATCACGCACACCGAAATGACGACGCCTATTTAGCAGGCTAGAGTCTCGTTCGTTACCGGAATTAACCAGACAAATCGCTCCACCAACTAAGAACGGCCATGCACCACCACCCACCGAATCAAGAAAGAGCTGTTAATCTGTCAATCCTTCCGGTGTCCGGGCCTGGTGAGATTTCCCGTGTTGAGTCAAATTAAGCCGCAGGCTCCACTCCTGGTGGTGCCCTTCCGTCAATTCCTTTAAGTTTCAGCTTTGCAACCATACTCCCCCCGGAGTCCAAAATCTTTGGTTTCCCGGAAGCCGCCCGCCGAGCCATTGTAGTAACGTCGGCGGATTGCTAGACGACATATTTACGGTTAGAACTAGGGCGGTATCTAATCGCCTTCGAACCTCTAACTTTCGTTCTTGATTGATGAAAACACCTTTGGCAAATGCTTTCGCTGATGTTCGTCTTGCGACGATCCAAGAATTTCACCTCTAACGTCGCAATACGAATGCCCCCAGTTATCCCTATTAATCATTACCTCGGAGTTCTGAAAACCAACAAAATAGAACCGAGATCATATTCTATTATTCCATGCACGAAATATTCAAGCAGCATTTTGAGCCCGCTTTGAGCACTCTAATTTGTTCAAAGTAAAATTGTCGGCCCACCTCGACACTCACTGAAGAGCACCGCGATAGGATTTTGATATTGAACCGGCGTGTTACCGCCGGCTCACCGACGATATGCTCCGCAAACGTGTCAGTATCACCGCGGATGCGGTGCACCGACAGCGCGGCGCACAAATGCAACTACGAGCTTTTTAACCGCAACAATTTTAGTATACGCTATTGGAGCTGGAATTACCGCGGCTGCTGGCACCAGACTTGCCCTCCAATTGTTCCTCGTTAAAATATTTAAAGTGTACTCATTCCGATTACGAGGCCTCGTAAGAGTCCCGTATCGTTATTTTTCGTCACTACCTCCCCGTGCCGGGAGTGGGTAATTTGCGCGCCTGCTGCCTTCCTTGGATGTGGTAGCCGTTTCTCAGGCTCCCTCTCCGGAATCGAACCCTGATTCCCCGTTACCCGTGACAACCATGGTAGTCGCAGAAACTACCATCGAAAGTTGATAAGGCAGACATTTGAAAGATGCGTCGCCGGTACGAGACCGTGCGATCGGCAAAAGTTATCCAGATTCATCAAAATTAACGACTTTGGACGCGAGGCCCTCCGTCGATTGGTTTTGATCTAATAAAAGCACTCGTCCCATCACTGGTCAGAGTTCTAATTGCATGTATTAGCTCTAGAATTACCACAGTTATCCAAGTAACTGAGTAAGATCTAAGGAACCAAAACTGATATATTGAGCCATTCGCGGTATCGCCTTAATACGGCTTGCACTGAGACATGCATGGCTTAATCTTTGAGACAAGCATATAACTACTGGCAGGATCAACCAGGGAGCTCACAGTCGTCATCACACGCAAGTGGACTACTCGAATCACCTCCCCCGGTGCGATCGTTAGAGACCGCAGAACCGAGGTGTGTCTTTCTCGTGTCGTGTTGTTGTGTAGAGAGCGCGCTGTGGCGGGGTGTTTTGTTTGCTTCTTGTGCTTACATACTACTTACTTAACTTACTCTATCCGGTTAAAACGGGTTAAAATAAGAAGAAGAAGACAGCAAGAACAAGTATGGCGGGGATCTGTTACGATCCCATCCGTGAACGTTCGTAAACCAAGACGTAGCGTAAGACACTGCTGTAAAAGAAATCTTCTCGAAATCGATCGTAAAAACGATTCCACCCGGATGTACGAGAGTCGAAACGTATTTTGAATGATAAAAAACGCGTTTCGCCTGTCTGTGGTGCGGCGTACCTCGTCCGATAGGGAGGCGCTCATGGAGGTGGCGAAGTGGGTGCGAGTTTTTCATTTTTACATGATCACACACACACCCATCATCCCCAACAACACACTAGCGACACCTCTCGTGCGCGATACTATACATGTGGCTATATACAAAACTAACTACCGTTTTATAAAACTAAAATACTACGCAAATGAACATATACACAATATATACCTAGTGGTAGATACAAATGTACATATATAAATTTAATAATATTCTCATTTTCGAATCGACATTGTCACGTTTCGTATCGGCTGACCCGTACGATAGCTTAAACAATTGGTCGAGTTTCTTAAACGATCGCTTCTTTAAAAACCCTGGGCCGTAGTGACGCGCACGCTTTGATCGTGTGTACAAATGAGCGTATACAAGTAGAACGTATCTTTTAATATATAAATAATATTATGAATAAGTAAACTTATATTACGCGCGCATACAACGACAAAACGGCGACACACATGGGCTCGGTTCGATCGACACTGCGCAATAAAATGTCTCTCGACTGCGCCGCGGCGCTTGCTCGTACGAACCGCTTCTGCTAACGTCGAAACAGGGTTGAAAAGGATGTGAAAACAAACGTTATAAAATCGATTATTATCGTTTCTCTTGACACATCTCTCGACACTGCCTCCAGACGATCGAACGCAGAACGATTTCTAACATACAGTTTATAACGCGATTCACAAAATTCGTATTGTTTTCCGTTACGTGGGGACCGAGGACTTTGTATATCGTTTATATCAAAACGTATCTCGTGTGTGAAAAACCACCACACACACAACACAATTTTGTTCGTGTTCGTTTTCTTCTCTCCCTTTCTAAAACACGATGCGCGCGTTTTGATAAACAATCGGTCGTCAAAAAGTTCACATAATATAAAGCAATACGAACCGAGAATACACGTTAACAACTCTACGTGAGAGCGAACAGTTGTCCTCGAACGGTATAGCAACAGCGCGCCGGGCGAAGCAGTACAGTGCAGAGTGTAAAAATCGTACAAAACGAGATTCTACACTCTTCTCTCTCGCTCGCACACGCTTATTTGCGCGCTCTGCTAGCTCGGGCCTGTTTACTAAGCCGTTGTTAGACGTGTAACCGCTGATTTAATCGTAAAAATACGAGCCATGTATGCGCCTGCGCGTCGTAGTGCGGCTAAACACTCGGTTAACAGCGCTAACCCGGCGAAAAAACGAAATTTTTGTCGATTTTCATCGAATTTTCAACTTAAATCCGATACAGGAAGTCACCCCGGGATCAAATAACGATATAAACAAACAAATAATAATAATAAATCAATAATAATAAAGAAAAAAAGAAAAAAACATAATAATAATCGACACCAAAAGTGGACCGTTCATCTACATTCCTGTTGCATAATTATTTGCGCGATTGCGTAACAGACTCGTGCCACCCACGATGCGACAGTTTAAACTCGCTTACTCGGCGACTCGGCCTAACACGTATACTATTAATCACCGTTGCACCCCGAACGACCACTGGGAACACAGTGAAATCAAATAAAGGGTTAGTTTATGTCAATTAAAAGAGAGATAAAGAAAAAAATAAAAAATTTATCGCTATCCCCATTGTGCTTCGATTGACAGCCTCCCTCGCAGAAACCGGAAAAGCCAGGAGAGAAAAAAAAAAAAAAAAACCGAAAGCAGGAGACGGGAGCCAGGGAGGAAAAAAATAATTAAAGAAAATAAAATAATGAATATAACAAAAATATTACTCGCTACCGCGTAATGGCCGATAGGGAATTTCTAGAATTATTGCGTCATCGATCGATTACTGCGCTATATTACAATATCCTTACTCGACCGATTGTAAACTAAATAAAAAAAAAAATAAAAAAAATAGTTATATAATCTATCAGAGAGTAAACTAATTGTCTATCGTTTACTTTTTTTTTTTTTTAATATAATATAAAAGCAACCAACCCCCTTCCTTACGTGCGACAAAAATGAACCTATGTTCGTTATACTAGTTAAAATTTTAACCGATGGCATCACGGGCTTGGGGATGTGTAAATAAAACGCTCGAAGTCGAAAAGATCGAATTAGGTATTAGTAGAAAATATATTATAAAAATGTTTCGGTGGTGCATTTAAAAGAACGTGCATAAAACAATGCCAAGTGTTGGAGACGAGTTTATTCAAGTTCACAAGAGAGGGCGATAGAGTGAAAAAAAAAAATGTTTTAAACTGCGAGCTGTCATAATAACTCAACGATAACGATACGTGTTTTAAGAGTCCCGCGCAAAATTGAATTTCGAAGGATTTTTTTTTTAATTTTATTCGATCATTGTAAACAAAGATAAATAAATGGTCCACTTTTATTAATGTTATATTTCTCTTGAAGAGTTTGTGTGTTTACCTAATAAATAATAATAATAATAATATAGGTATAAATAAGTAAGGTTATATGGTAATATTAAAATATCGCTAAAGAAACACGCCCTAAATACGGTAAGTAGAATCGGGAAATAACAACAGGTGACAAACACTTCAATGGATCCGACAAGCGTATACGTACACGTATATGCCTACATTTAAAATCGTGTAATAACCTAATACTAATACTAGGCCCTAGGGTTACACAGCAGCGGTGTTTAAAAATAAGTAAACCTAATTTGCGTTAATTATGCACGATTATAAATAACGTTTTTTCTAAATACTGTAAGTATATTAAAACAAAACATAAACTAACCTCGCAGGCAGGGCGCCGCCCCCGTGGTTGTGTGCAGCGCTCGCTGCAGCGACGGACGGGCGGCGGCGGCGGCGGCGGCGGCGGGATCTGAAATTGACGATTTTATTTTCTCAGTGTACGTAATAAATCTGAAGGCGCAGACCCCGGCCTAGATCTGTACCTATGCTCGTGATTTTTGACTATGAGAATAACCTTTGTAAGGAGGCATCACCTAGAAACTACATTGTTTTCACAGCGCTGTTGTTAAGAGGCTGCTTCATGCCATACTTTCCATACGAACGCTCGTACGCGATTATAGTGTCCTGATAAATTTTTATTTAGATGTTTTTAGCAAATAGGTATGTATCATGTGCTATATATCTAGGATTCCGTGGGAGCAAAAATGTAAAATTTTGAGATCTCAACTCCTGTGCCCCAAATGCCTGTTTTTCTTCGATGAACAAAAAAGCCTTTAGGGCCATTTTTGCGTTCTAGGATTTTTGCATTAGGCGGGTCATGAAGCTTCACCTTAAGCCTTCGTTCGGAGCATAATTTGTGATGTCAATTTCAGCACGATATGTAGCCCCGCCTCTTTGTTTGAGATATTGTCTCGTATATTTCATTTAATTTAAATAATATTCCTCACCTTATTAATTATTATATTTGCAGTTGTCGGCGGGACGGGACGGGGCGGGGCGGGGCGGGGCGGGGCGTTGCTCTGCGCGTTGCAGCACAGCGGTGGGGCGGGGCGGGGCGGGGCCCGTCGCGGCTCGTCGCGGCCCGCCCGCCCCTGCGCGGTGCAGCAAGCAGCTGAAACTATTGTCGGCCAATAATATTAGTTACTTTTTAATAGGTAGGTGCTCCGGTTTTATCTAAGCGTTTGTGTTGCAAGGGTCGGGGGGGCTAGCTAGCTAGATCAGGGGACGAGGGCGCTACGCTCGAGCAGCTGCTACGTATCCTGTTTGTTTGGGGTCTGTCTGTGACTGCAAAACAGCGCGAGGTACCTGCCGCCGACACATCATGCGTTTTGTCATCGCTGTTATTTGGTAACGAGACGAGCTGGTCGTGTTTGCCTGATGGTAAGCGTAACGCCGGCCCATAACAATTGCAGTGCCACCCAGAACATTGAAACACAAAGGCCTGCTGCGCGCGGCACTGCAGTGGCTCGTTACCCTGAGGTTACATTAGGTATTAAGTCTCATAAGCCCAGTAATTTCACTGGCTACTCTGCTCATCGAACCGGAGCACAGTAATGCTTGCACAGTACTGCTTGGCGGCAGACTTCACGAGCAAAGCGGTGGTAACAACCCAGACGGACACTCGCAAAAGATTTAATCCTACCACTAACGTTTATTTATGTATACCTACAACAATTTAAGGTCTGGCAACTAGCACAAGCACTAGTAAAATCAATTATAATTGATCTTCGGAATGAGTAAGATACGTTGCGTGATGCCCTTGTATTATAGGCTATTTATATACATCCTCCCCTCTACATACTGTGCCCTTGTCCCATTTGACATGGGAATAAAGGTGCATTCGGTCAACGCTCAACTGCAAACACACACTGCTTTTGGCAACATTTTCACGGCTGGCCCCGCCTGGTCTCCTGACCACTAACACCCGCCTCGGGATATCTGAGAGTGCCGTATGGGCCGTAACCCTCCCTCCCTCGAGGGCCCAGTGCGGCGGCTCGGTGGATGTAAATAATAATAATTCATTATATATATATTTATTTACCTTAATAATATTTTCGTCGCTGCTGCAGGGCGACGCTTCAGGCTTCGACGGGCGGCGGAGGCGGCGGAGGCGGCGGAGGCGGCGGAGGCGGCGGCGGCGGCGTCGGCGAACGAGGACGATGTTTGCGGCGGCCGGTGGCGGTGGCGGTGGCGGAGGCGGGCAGGCACTCATCGAAGGCAGAATCTCGGCAGGCGGGGGCGCACCTTGAAATTCATGATGTTTATTATAAATTTTACTTTTATCGGACTAAAAAAAAAAAGGAGACGGTGGCCCCGAGACTGGTGTTGGACTGTATCTTCTTTTTTTTTGTGTATTTTCACCGATTTCTCCTTTATTCGGGTACGCATGTGCGTACTGCACATCCCTTTATGCTCGTGAAGTCTGCCGCCAAGCAGTAATGTGCAAGCATTACTGTGTGTGTTCCGGTTTGATGAGCAGAGTAGCCAGCCAGTGAAATTACTGGGCTTACGAGACTTAATACCTAATGTCTCAGGGTAACGAGCGCACTGCAGTGCCGCGCAGGCCTTTGTGTTTCAAAGTTCTGAGTGGCACTGCAATTGTTATGAGCAGGCGTTATGCTTACCATCAGGCAAACGACAAGCTCGTCTCGTTCCCAAAAAGCACAAAAAAAAAAAACAAAAAAAACTTGCTATCTGTGGGTTAATTAATTTTACACACAAAGGTGTTGTTTTTTATAATACAGTGCCCTCCCCCGTTCGATATAATATAATGCGTTTAGGGCGGTACTGGGGCTGCCTCGGTACTGTAGTGAGTGCTTCGGGGATAACAAATATGTTATCTGTTGCTCCTGACTGTGCTCCTAAACTAATTTCTAACTCGAAAACTGGTGAAAACAAATCAGTTTTATTTAGCTAGTTTGCTTTTTATAATGATAACGTATGTACCTCATTGTTACAGAGTTTCCAGAGCGACGGAACGGGCTCTACCCAGCTGCTTTGTCTGACTAGGGATACGATGACTGTTCCAGCCAGCCAGCCAGCCAGCCAGCCAGCCAGCCAGCCAGCCAGCCAGCCAGCCAGCCTGCCTGCCTGCCTGCCTGCCTGCCTGCCTGCCTGCCTGCCTGCCTGCCTGCCTGCCTGCCTGGACGCTCTGGAACAATGAGAAATCACTATTTATTACCGTAAATCACACAATACAAACACAATAATGACATTTGGAGAACCTAATTTATTACATACATTGAGAGATGGATAGGTTATTTAGACCAAATTCACAAAAAAGCAAGTACTAATTATTGATTTGATTGATTGATTGATTTGATGGATAACAAAAAAACAAAAACAAAAGGTTTATTTACTCGCTTAAAAAAAAGTTATTTTTACAAAGACGGGAGAAGGTGAAGTTATGTTCAATCGTTGAAAGTAAAATTAAACTTTTTTTTGTACTTTTTTACATTAGTAGCTGCATTTTTATACTTGGACCTGAATGACACACTTTAAAAATGACAAAATAAATTCAATAGTTCAGCATCTAATAATATACGAGTAAAATTAAAGCCTTCCATATATTTAATATAGAATAGAATATAATATAAGACTGATTTTTGATAGTTGAAACATTACTCTACGCTTAGTTGTTTGAAATTGGTAAGGCATTTATTATTTACTAATGTTAACCTGGCTAGTTAGTTATCATCGTCAAGTTTAAAGCTTCATATTTCCCACGCAACGCAAGTGCGCCGTTGCCAGTTCGCGTCTTGAGCTATCGGAGAACATTTAATTTTAGTTTATAGTTTATAGTTTAGTTCTACTCCCGTGATAGTAAAACGGTAATCGCGATGATCATCGTCCTCGGACGAATCACCTGGCGTAGGGCTGAGTCTCAACAGATCGCAGCACGACGCTGCTCTACCGAGCACAACACCCCGCCAGGAACGTGCGCCCCGCGGCGTGCTTCGCACGCCGCGGCTCATTGTCCTCCGAGCGCGGTTTTCATCCCCTAAAATAGTATGTAATTGCATTACTTTTTACAGTTTCACCCCATTCTCCAATATCCACATAAAAAAAAAACTACGAGTACAACACCCGCGCTCTCCTCTACCCCCCATGTAAAAAAAACGCCTACTCCGAAACAAAAAATCATGCAAAAATATCTAAAACGATTTCCAAAACGTAAATCGAAACTATTTAAACGTCTTCACGCTTTTCCCACTTTAAATAATACAATAATAAAAAAAAGACACAAATATTATACATCGATAACTTTATACCTTAAAACAACCTTAACTTTATTATAGCACACTCAACTACATCACAAACAAATACTTTCATCCTAGTACATTAAAATATAATTCATATTCCAGCCCCGTACCAGTTGGCAGCTTTCCCAGACAAAGGAGTGCCCCGTACCAATTGCAATGCCAATTTATGAACAAAACAAACAGGTATCTATAAACAGTCTATTTTAAAAAAGTACCTTCACTCTAATAACTAACCGAAGCTAGTACTTCCTAATAAATTGAAAATTATAACCTACCTACTAAAATCATGGCATACCTATCTCATGCTACCTAAAAAACCTAACATCAACTCCTTAAACTAAGTAGTTAAAGAAGTAGTATCATAATAGAAATAGACAGTTGTTTAACATACTTACTGAATATAGTCCCTATCATGGCATACCTATATCAGGCTACTTAAATGAAACCTAACATCAACTCCTTTAACTAAGAAGTAATATCAGTCCCTCACTACCTATATACCTTAAGAGAGACCTAGCACAATGATTACCTAATAATGACTACTGATTAATAAATTACATTTAATAACATTGAAAACAACTCCAACAAATACATAGGTAATTAAATAATCATTTAATATATGGTTTTATTGTTACAGATTGAATAACACAAAGTGCAAGCTGCCCCTCTTGTCCAGCCAGACTAAATAAGAAATATTTGATTTTAATAATTACCTATTACCATATTACCTACCTTTCATATATTAATGTTATCTACAACACAAGTAAATATATAGACTAAAAGTATGCATGTCCCTATATCAACGGTATTATAACTAAAAGCAATCGCTTTCAATCAACACAATGTATGTACCATCTACTTATTACCTACTTCAATGAATGCCTGAAAGAGATTACTTTTAGTGACAAGACCTTTGATTACCATATTCTGTTATCAAAACCTCCTTTTTTCATGTAAAAAATAACATACCTATTTATAATGATAACATAAGTACCTATACAATTTATTATACCTACTATCTAATTAAATGATGTGAGAAATTACTTAAAATGATAAAACCTCTGATTATCACAACTTGTTTTAAAATCTGGTATGTTATTTATCCAAAATATTACAAATACATTAGATGAATAGTTTCAACACTGTACAATGGACAGCCTTATCATTACCTACATACCTACTACTTATTAAGTTATATTTGCTAAAATTGTAAATACTTATTAAAACTACAGCAATAAGCTACTGCTCTCTGACTACCTCAAAACGGAGCTGGCGTGATCAATTGTAAACTTACATAGGTATAAGTAAATAACAAATAACTGAGAGCTATAATTCCTATAGATAAGTATGCGCTTACCATCCGCGTGACGCCCTGATCTTACATATTTGCTCTATGGACTAGATAAACTCTGCCATTGCAATTAATTTTTATTAAAATTGTATATAGATAAAAAAATGCTACCTGTACATAGCTAGATCCTATTGTAAATTGCTTAGCAATGAAATAAAATAAATTATTTAATGGAAAATAAATTTGTTTTTTTAAATACTGAACTATTTTTTATCTTAAAAACACACTACAAATTAAATTAAGAAGAATAAGCAAAAATATTCTCTAAAAATTAATTAAATAAATAAATCTTTTATTAAACCATCTAAAAAGAACTCGCTTAACTGAGAAATATGAACCCAAACACGATATAGGTAGGTACGAGCTGTTCACTGATGAAGAGATCCGTCACTCTTCATCACCATCACGCCTTGCGGGCTTCCCGTGCTCGCTGAGCTACCACCCTCAAGTCGAAAATCACCAAGCTCCTATCAGTACACTTGAGAGTTAAGAGCTAGTACTTACTAATCTACAGGTTAAGCATACCAGCATCTTCAATGTTCAATTTAATGTTATCTAGACATTAATTATCAATACCATTCTAATTTAAATATTCTTAGAGGTGAATCAGCCACTAATAAACTCGAAATAATAAAAATATTCGTTACGTACCTGCCTCATACCTAAACTACTTTAAATGTATTTATACAGAGGCAAATATTCAACTTGTAGTCTTGTCTCGCTCGCTCGCTCTAAATAAGAACTCTATCTCATCGTCTCACTCTCAATAGAACCAATCATAGAAACGATAAGGAAGTAGATAACATAATATATCAAATGCTGCCCTTTGATTAGCTCTGCCGCACCAATAAACATCAAATAACTTATCTGTTTATCACATTCGTCTGTGATTGGCGGCGCCACACAGGCGCCGCCCGAAGCCACGCCCCCGCCGGCTCGTGTGGCGACTCCCTCTTAGCCGACCTCCCAAAATGACGAGGTATTAAATGCGACCCACTTCAATGGATGTTATTAGTTTATTGTCATTTGTGAATATTCCGAGGGGGTTTCAGGTAAATCTGACGGTTTCAATAAACGGCTTTATATTTATAGAGGATTATGTCAGTCAACAACAGAAACTAAAGATATTGCTAATAAGTACAGCTATCGGCGCGGACCGCGCGATTCTAAATGCCCGAGCAAATGTAGAGTGGGGATAGCTCCACATTGGTACAGTCGCGCACTAAATCACTACACCTACATTTATACACTATCATTATAAAGTGCGAAAATTGTATGCATCTAATGCATGTTTGTTTCCTCATGCTGCAAGCTACGACTATTTACTAAATGATCGACTGCCAGAAGATGTTCGCCATGTAACTACAATGAAGTCCTTTAAGGTGTATATTAAAAAACGGCTTCTTGAGCAGACATTTTATTCGTTTGATGAGTTTAAATGATAAAATTTTGTATAATGTTCTGACATTTATGTTAATTCAATTTTAATTTTTTTATTTTCTTCCTTTTGTTGCAATTATTTTATAATGACCGGACGCGAAATATGTTTTTAAGTATCTATTATTGTATTAATTTTCTACTGCACCATATTCATTTAAGAATCTATATACTTTGGTACATGGATTGTTATAATCTTAGGTAAGTATAGTAATATAATTAGAATGACCTGCATGAACAAATTGTTATGAATAAATGAATATCAATACGAATAGCACATCGGTTATTTTTTAGCCCGAAAAAGCAAAATAAAATAATCACCATCATCAGCCAGTAAAGTCCACTGCTGACCCTTAGAACTTAGGCATAATATACAAATAATAAAAAGAAGAAACTTTTACAGTCAATCAGGGTAACATTGACAGGTTTCGAGCACATTTTTGCTTGTATGATTTTGGTAAAAGGTATAAGACGTAAGTTGTTAAGTATATTTGTGTTCTGAGATCGTGAAGAATATAATTCTAAAATTATCCGACTTTTATTAATAGAAATTATAAAAGAAAATTACAAAAATATGGTATGGCAAAGTTACCCCCCCTTTCTGGGTAACTTTGACAGTAATTATGGTTTTCACTAAAATCGCTTTTTATTTGTGTTTTGAAGATTCTGGGTATCTTTGATCAACGTTTATAGGTTCTGGGTATCCATAGTGAAAAATAAAACCAGAACAAAATAGACAAATAGTTATATTTTATTTTTAAATTGCAACAAAATTGAGATCCAATCAACTTGACATTGAGCTTCGAATTATTACCGATACAATAAAGAATGTCGACCAAAAAATAATTATCTCTTCAATTTTATAGTTACACTTATCCATACAATTTATTAAAACTGGAATTTGAAAATAATTATCTGTATAAATATCTGTATTTTTTTCATATTTTCTATCTATTAAGAAAACTATTACAAAAAGTCAATATTTGCAATTTTCAACAAAAAATAGGCCTAGGTTAGAAAAAGAAAATAGTTTTTTATAATTAAACTCAACTTGCATGAAAATCAGAGTATTTCACCTCAAAAAATTACTCGCCACATTACCGCGGTTTTCATTTCGAATTATTAGATGAATTAAGTTTGACACTTAACTTTTTTTTGTGAAGATTGTTTATGGAGATGGCAAAGAATAGATTTGTTTTTGAATTTGGTTGTGGTTTTGTTAGTTTCTATAGTAAAAAAATAAAGAATCATGATAGATCAAAAGTGCCAAAGTTACCCAGATTGTCAAAGTTACCCTGATTGACTGTATTGGATATAAATAACATAGAATGTTACAGGCAAGTTATATGTTTAGAAAATAAATAAAAATGTCACATTAATCATTCTAATCTGTTATTATCTATATTCTATACAAATAATTAAAATTGAAGTGTCTGTTTGTTAATGTCAAAATAATAGCTTTTTCAAAATTTCAAAATAAAAGCATTTATATACGGTACCACCTATAACAAAACAAACCATTTTTAATTTTTTTGTCTGTCTGTTTGTTCTGGGTAATCTCCGAAACGGCTGGGCCCATTTTGACGGGACTTTCATTGGCAGATAGCTGATGTTACTCCAACTTAGGCTACTTTTATTTTAGAAAAAGAATTAGGGTCCGTCGCAAAAACATAAAAACCATTAAATCTAATATCACCGCGCGGGTGAAACCGCGGGCAGCAGCTAGTCAATCGAATCGAAGTAAATTAATAGGCAACAGTGATATTCCTTCTATTAAATCATCACCAGTTTTCACAATTTTCGTTTGAATGAAACAATTCACATCACAAATAATTTTTCTTGTTTGAGTATTAACCACCTTACTTCCTTTTGGATTTCTGTTTAATAATATTAACACAAAACATCTAGTGAATAAGACAGTGAAAAACAATTATTAACAAATTGGCGAACGCGACTGTACTTTAGGAGAAAGGGACGCGCGCCGCGCGGTGACAGCGCGGGAGGCAAACCATCAACGGACCAATCACGGCCGCCTCACAGCCGCGTCGTGCTCCCCTCGAACGCAGTTTTTCACGAACAAATCAACAAAATACCTGTTTTTAGTACAGAACAAGTGACGTCAGATGTTCTATTCAATTTGTAAGGGGAGTTTTAGCGCTCAGACATCATAAAAAAATGGATTCAACATACCAATTCTAAAGGTATCAAATATTGAAGAATATAGAAGTCCTAAATTGGAACCAGGTTTATGTTATAAATAAGTTTATAATTGAGAATGGGAGAACCATTATGATTTAACAAACATTGCATCAAATTAGAACAGCAAATCTGACAGCAAATTCATTGTCAAAGTGAATGTTTGCTTGGTTAGTGGTAGGACTAACTCTTCTGCGAGTGTCCGTATGGGTTGTTACCACCGCTTTGCTTGTGAAGTCTGCCGCCAAGCAGTAATGTGCAAGCATTACTGTGTGTGTTCCGGTTTGATGAGCAGAGTAGCCAGTGAAATTACTGGGCTTATGAGACTTAGATAGATAAATAGATAGATAGATATTCTTTATTTGCACACTACAATGAGAAATAGAAAATTAAATAAAGTCTTAATACCTAATGTGTCAGGGCAACGAGCGCACTGCTGTGCCGCGCAGGCCTTTGTGTTCCAAAGTTCTGAGTGGCACTGCAATTGTTATGGGCCGGTGTTGTGCTTACCATCAGGCAAACGACCGGCTCAACTCGTCGTACCAAATAGCATAAAAAAACCTATTTATTATTAGCATTTAAGACTGGAGAAGAATTAATACAAAATAATGAAAACTAGTAATCACTTAGGGCAGGTATATAATATTATATTTAGTTAGTAGTATTCATTGGCTAAGCTGAAGGTGACATTAAAATTAGAATATTATTATTGTTCCTGTATGTGTGGAATGTTGAATGTTTGGGTTCCCAACAAGTCACACCACTCGAGTCACACTGTGACTCGTTGGGTTTTTTTTTTCATCAGGGCACTCTGTTTCATAGTTTGACTAGGTGGGAATTCTTTTCAAGAAAAGTTGCAGCCTGTAACAGTGTTTGTGCAACCCATAAATTCATAAATGTAAACTTTATCTAACTATAATATTATTGACTGTATTCTGTTTTGTGTATGAATAAATAAATAAATAAATAAACCCACCACTGGGGGTTGTTCCTGTGCTCACACCATGGTAGGCATTACAAAAAATAAAACATACAAAAACAAACCAATAGCTACGAGTTATTCATGTCAAAAACTAATTTGATGAAAATGGTCATTTTATTATTTATTTATTTATTTATTCTTTAGCACACAGATAAAATATGTACAAGGAAGGACAATGCTAGATAGCATTTTTTAATATATGGGTACTTAATTAAGTTAAATGTGGATGTCTTAATTCAATATTATCCCCTCTGATATCCCGCATCCAACCTCCTTCAAATGTATCCTTTCCCTCACAATTACACCTTTTATTAAAATATTGTGTAAATATTAAATTTAAAAAAAAAATGAAGTTGTAAATATATGTAAATGAATGTTATGTACAATTGTACATACAAAAAACTTTATTTATTTTATTTTATTTATGTCTTATATATTTGTATAAGTACCTATAGAAAATGTTAAATACATGAATGTAAATATAATTGTGTCTTTTGTATGTGTATTTTAGATTAATCTGGAACTCAGATTTCACTGGCAAAAATGTCTCCACACCGAACAATCTCCTTCATTTGATCATCTATTGTACCACGCAACATTGGCAAAATTGTGGTGGCACCTCCACAGAAGCCGCATAAAAAGAGTTGAAGTTGAAGGTAATTAAGATAAATTTTCTGAAGTACAAAATAAAAAGATGTGCCAAGATGTAAATCAAATCATAACATTTATTGCCCCATAGAATATCCTTCATTAAATTCTTATTTGAAAAGCATCACAGGTAAACACAGACATATTTAGAGGAGCACAACCAAATAAGTAAGAATAAAACAGTTGTATCTATTGAGCTTTTATTTGTCAATCAATATAATAAGCATTGTTAAACAAAACATAGTAAGATACAGTCATGGTGCAAAAACAATTCCGTCATCAGGTTTCAAATTCTTTCCTTTATTGCGTAAGGACACACTACCTTTTGTTCTTATGGTAGTTAGCAGACTGCTTTATCGAACTGTGATAACAAAGGTAAAAATAGCATTTATCTTTGACCAATGTCTAGTTTACATCAACATGGCTATTTAGAAAAATAAATCTAATTTGTTTTATTTAACTATCAGTCAGCCTCATTCATTTTCTCTTGTCCATTTATGAAAATTAATGGGGATAAGATTAATCTTATTATAACAGAATTGTTGTGACGGTAACACATTATGCAAAACTGGCATGTCTATTTAAGGTCTGTGACTGGCATATATTAGACAAATAGCTTTTAAGTAAGTAGTCATAACACAAAACAACTACTGCGCAAATAAAAATAGACCTAATGTGACAAACCTTTATTCAAATCTAAATTATTGCCAGTAATAATAGTATAGTTGTTGTAAGGAAAATTAACGCTTATCCCATCACAATGGCTGAATTTTCTTCTGTGTGCACTCAGTGTGTAGTGGTACTCCATATGTCTGCTGGTGCCTACATCCATCAGACCACACTTTTTATTAATCTATAGATAAAACTTTGAAGCATTAGATTCCATTCTTCTACCAATGCACTTTTGAGATCTTAGCAAGCTAGTTGATTCCTTTGTTTCACTTGTCTTCCCAGTTTACTCCAAAAATGATCTATTGGGTTGAGGTCAGACAAGCATGCTGCACACCAAAACTTTAATTTCTACCAGCATCATGAAGAGATTGATACCCCAAAACGTTCTCCAGTGTGGAGCCAGGTATGATTGTGCATTAAAGAAAATTAACTTAAATGTCGGGCAAAAGCAGTCACATTCTGTTCCAAGACATCCGTTAAGTACCTTGCTGCAGTCGGAGGCCTATTTTCCACAATGTGTCCACATTTACATGTCCCTATGCAAATTCCATTCCATTCCATTACTGACCCTCCACTGTAAGCCTCTCTTCCAACAATGTAACACTGAGCATATCTCTCCGGTTCATCTCCATACTTTGAACCTTCGATGCAAAACCAGGATTTAGCACTGAACAGTACCTTGCTGCAAGCATCATCTCAGATTCAGTGCGAGCAAGTAAATACTTAGTTAAAGATGTGGTAAGTAATGAGGCTCTGGCAGGCAAGTACTTACTGTGGCTTAGTTCTAACCTCAAAAAAAGACGAAGCCTGATTTATTAGCACACATCTGATGATAAAAGTGTTGTCTCTCGCTGTAAACTGTTTTGTCTTCTTATGTAGGTATTCTAACTAGACAACAACTAGTAATTCTAATCTGCCGGAATCGTAACTGTACGACAACTGACTTGGAAACTCTTGTTTGGGCCACTTGATTGAAACGTTAAGCCTCGCTGATTACCGGCAATAATATCACTTTCTTTGATCTTTTCAAGGATAAAAATGATATGATAATGACAATGATAAAAAAACGTAAATTAATAAACAGGTTTTAATTTTTTTCTCGGTATTGCAGTAGCACGTGTTGTAAAGTGCAAACCGATTTTCTAAATTTTTTTTTTCTGGCCATGAAACGCTCTATGTGTATAATTGTGCCAATTACAAGGTAGTGTGATAGTGTCCATGACGGTACATACATACGAGAAATTCTTACTATTTTACTAGATTCATAAACAAGGCCAAAATAGGACTGTTCACTAATTATTCAGTAGCTAAATAGGAAATTTGAAATTTTTGCTGGCGGCCATGTTTGCACGTCTTGCACACAGCACAATACAAAAAGGAAAGTCGGTACAAAACAAGCTACCTATTATTACTCACATAATTAGCATAGATGGTGTAGGTGCTTACCTGATTACGAATTAGTATTGTGGGGCTCCTCGGGCGCATCTGGCAATGAACTCCACTGCCCATATAACCTCTTCGGTGGGTTTTCTAGAATTTAACGATGACGATTACATAGACGTACACAAACTCAGAAAACAAAGTTTAAAACACAACTTTACAATCTATAAGCATTTAACTGTGCAGTGTGCTAAAAATTAATCGGCTAACGGCTTTATCTTCATTTCCTCCACAAATTATAGATTTCCTCGTAGCTTGGTACTTGGTAGCTTCTGCCAAAGATGGCTTCTGCTCTAAACCAATAAAAAATTAAAACATTCAACTGCCAATTATTTGGACCAATGACCAAACAGTATACTGTAGTGTGAAAAGTGCGAAAAGGATGACAATATACACTATACAGTGAAAGTGGCACGCCGCACCGCACGTGTATCGTGCGTGTATCATCACTTCATCATAGGCCGACCATACGCGCTTAGGCCGGTCATACACGCTTATGCATGTTTGCGCTGTGCAGCAAGTGCCACCACCGCGTATTTATCGCGGGTGCGGCTTCTGCACTGAATATGAAGTGGTTGTGAAACTCCATACACGGTACGATATGCGTCAAGCGGTGATCGTGGTTGTTCCATGGTTTTCATTAGGGAAATGGGGCGAGAAATTTGCCACCCTCGTACCTACCCCTCGAGGCTAAAAAGGCGTCGCCGCCGCCGCTAGGGGTGTGCTATTGTCATCGGTAACAATAGGTAGGCAGGTACCTACCTACTACGAGTAGAGTAGGTAGATAGTGAAGTGTTTATTTAACAATAGGGTATTAATTAAGCCCTGTCCGATCAGATTAAAAATTCTTACCATACAATTTACCATAACTGCACTCGCTCTAAAATGGTGAGGAAACCCGCACATGTTCTAAAACCACAAAATACCTACGAGGACACCTGGACACGTGACACCTGCCAGACTAACATGCACAGCACCACGACAAAATGTTGTCTACTGTTTTGTCTCGGTTTCTTCTGCGAATACGAGACAACTGCACGATAAAATTTTGACTCACGACGCGCATGTTACCTTAGCACGGCAGGGCGCACTGAGCCCACGCGCAGATGGCCCGGCCCATACCTACTCTCTCCAGAAGGCCTGTGCTGTGCCTGTGTCCCACAAACTACTAAGAGATCTGTGGCCCAGCAGTGGTACCGTAATACCTATGCTAATGATGATGAAATTAATGAAGAGATTTGCTTATAATTACTTACCTCATGACAACACTGGCAGCGCGCGACGCGCGTGGTATTGAGCTTAGGCCTCAGACGGAACTGAACAATGCAAGGTCACTCCTACCTCCTACCCAAACAATCTAACTGCTAGATTCTAACATAATTATTAATTATAAATAATGTTAAAAAACACTACATTTCTAAAAACCAATAACAATAATCAAATCGACCACTCGAAAGCAAGTTTTGAGCGACACTGACCAAAAATTACCGGATCGGCGCGTTCCGCGTACCGATGCACAGTGGGCTGGGGCCTGTTTCATAAAAAATATTAGTCTAATATTATGAGCTTTTTTTTTCTTTTTTCTATGTAAAATATGAGACTAATACTCATAATATTAGACTAATATTTTTTATGAAACAGGCCCCTGAACATATATAATTACATCACGGAATACTTTTTTAAATGGGACATTTAGTTTCATCGACTTGGACATTGTAAGTCTTAATTGTTTTTCTGGTACATATTCTATTTACACCTCAGGAATAGTGGCTCAACTTTCATCAAGCACAAGTTCGTTCGTGTATAGAATACTAGCTTCTGCTCGTGGTTTTCACCCGCGTTCCCATAGGGACCGTTTATTTTTTCGGGATAAAAAGTAGCCTACCTATGTAACTTTCTGATCCATAAACTATATTCATGCCAAAATCACGTTGATCCGTTGCTCCGTTACTACGTTAATGCAAAAATACTTCACGAGTGCCATATATAGAATAAGTACAACCATCGATAAATTTATAATGTTGCTCTTTTCTTTTTTTGTATTGTAATAAATAGTAGGCAGTTTAAAATTGCTCACCGTAAAATGTTTGCTTCACTTGGGTAAATATATAACTTAGATATATTTGTTATACTTATACTTATTTATGTACTTACTTAAATCAAATGGGATTCCATCCTCACCTCCGTGCAGTATTGGTTTTTAATTTATTTTTGTATTTTTAAACATGTCACACTTTTGCTCGTGCTAAAAATCATTACTTATTAAAATTAGACAACTTAGCTATCCTTTTCGTTAGTACATCTTAAACACTGTATTAACTACTCTTTGTTATTATTGTTACTGTTTCTATATACGTTTCTTATCATGTATTATTGTTACTATTCTATTGTGTATTTTAAGTCTCTGTTATGATTGTGGTCACCTCTATGTAACAAAATAACTTTTTTTAACTATTTGAAGTATCCGTACCGTGACGTCACTAACCGGTCCACGCGGAAGACCAGCGCTAGTTGTCAACCAGCATTTATACTGAGTTTGGGCTGATTTATAACAATTACCGATGTTAGATTTCCAAGTTTGTGATCAAGGTAGTGATTTATTGTTACAAATTAATGTTTTTCATTTCATTTCAAACCAACAAATCAACAAACACTTGCAATTAAAATATTAGTAGGAAGTAGGATTAGTAGGATTGTTCTCATCTCTGGGATGCAATGGCTCAGCCAAGTACCTACTTGGATTACTTGGAGCGTGCTCGATTGTCGACTGCATCGACATAAGTGTCGATGCAGTGGTAAGCCACCAGCGGCGCAAGTACGGATCTATTCGATCGATAAAATTCGATAAAATTGACAGTTCAAATCGATAAAGTGGGTATTTATAATACTTTTTAAGGATACTTACTTTTAGGATACTTTTTATATAATTTATCGAGCCTCTATACAATCGACAAAAGTTATCGAAAAGCTAGGTCGAATCCAAAGAGAATATAGAGCTACTACAATACTTTACGATCAGACTTCAGTACTTCTAACATTCGATCAATTTATCGAGTTTTTCGATTCGACAAATTTATCGAACCGACTTCCGTACTTGCGCCGCAGGTAAGATAGTGGTCGTACGCAAGCCTATTGATCATAAAAAAAACACCTACATCTACCTACACAGATATTCTATACTTACAGATAAATCAAATTGAATTTTCTATTTCAAAATAACGGTTTTTTAACCGACTTCCAAAAAAGGAGGAGGTTATCAATTCGTCAGGTTTTTTTATGTTTGTTACCTCAGATCTCGGTCATTTATAAACCGATTTGGAAAATTCTTTGTTTATTTGAAAGGATATACTACTTTCAGATTGGTCCCATAGAAAATTCATCAAAATCGGTTCAGTAGTTTGTCACTGAAGTCGGTTCGTCACTTTTTTAAAGCAATTTTAATAAATACACATGGAAGTATATTATGTATAAACTAAACACAATTTTTAAAATGTTTGTTCATCTGTTTGGTTCGGCCAATCTCGGAAACGGCTGGACTGATTTTGAGGGGACTTTGAAGCAGAGTAACTTAGACTACTTTTATTTTAGAAAAATAATTAGTGTTCTGCGCAAAAAAATAAAACCTATGAAACCCTATATCTACGCGCATGTGAAACCGTGGACAGCAGCTAGTTTCTAATAAAATTTTGCACAGTTCAGCACGGTTGACAAGCGACGTATTATTTGTATTATCTTTGAAGAGACTAACATTCACTAACATTTACTAATTCACTAACAAAAAAATAACACACTAACACTAATAAAAATTCAGTAATAAACATCCATTCTCACAAACTTACCCGCGTTTTTATTATCAGAAGGATTAAGAAGAAATACACAAATAATTTCATAAGGTACTCATTTATATACTCCTTCAACAGGATTGAACAGAATTTATTTTATGATGGTAAAATTACATACAAGGAAAATATATAAATATATAGTTATATATAAGATAGTAAATACAATAATATTTATAGCATTCGATCGGTACAACGATATGCTTGAAGTTCAAGCAAAATTAGACATTCTGTAACAACCCACGACGGATATGTTTTGTTTTGAAAAACGACTAAATACATTTTTTGAAAATCCCCCGACTCCGAGACCATCCGTCGCGGCAAGAGTCGTGTATAGCTATAAGAAAAAAAAATAGGAGTGAAGTAACGTATTTAGACCGTATGCCGAAGCTTATTTTTAGACCACTGTGCGCCGCGCGCCGGCGGCGGCGGCCCCTTCGCGGCGCGCTGTGCTATTGGCTGTCGCGTATCCAATCACCAATGTATGCGTGGACACAGCGAATTCCGACTACGCGTAACACAGGAACGTAGAACGCGGCTTCAAAGATGCCGAAAGTCCGACACAAACCCACAGACGTCACAGAATAGATAATAGTCAGACGTCGAGATAGCCTAGTGCGTACGATCTCGGATGTCTTCCATATTCATACTCGATGTCTTTCCATTTTCCAATGCTAGTCGCGAGTGTTCGCGCTTTATATGTACTTTATTTATATTTGGTGTGTATTTTATTTAGTTATTTTAGTTTATTTTGTTTTAGCTGTGTTAGTTTATTTTTAACCGACTTTAAAAAAGGAGAAAAAAAACTTTAAAAGACTTTAAAAAAGGAGAAAATTCAAAAAATACAGATGAAATGGGAACCTTTCATCTGTATTTTTTGAAGTGTATATTATAGAGGTATAGGTAGGTACGCGATTTCTCAGAAACGGTCGAACCTAGGTATTAAAATAGTTACGGTCTTACCACATAAAATTAAACACACACTAAACCTATGTTAAACACGTTTTACTGCTTAACATGCCTTAGTCGCGTATTTGATTTAGTCTAATTATTGAAAACAAACAAACATCACAAAGTGTTACCACAAAAAACCGCTTTTAGACGCGTGTTTAGCTAGACAATGTCTAAAGATAAACGTCTAAAATTATTAGAAATTAGAAATTAGTCAATCAATTCGTTTTCTCATGAGAATTAAATGTCTATAATGAAAAAATTGGAAATTGAACGCTAAGAACGACAAAAATGAGAGTCAAAGTCGAGCTTATCTACTGAGCGCTAAAACGCCCCATACAAATTGGGCAGAACATCTGACGTCACTTGTTTAGCGCGGACCGTAAAGCTGTACTAAAAACATGCATAATATTGTTGATTTGGCTGTGAAAACAGTTATCATAATTTTTAATCATTGAAATGTAAAGAATCTAATGGTATCATTTAAATTACTATTGGATGAGAAAAAAAAATCGTTGTATTCATGAAACTTTTAGATGCAGTATAGTTCTGGAAAAAATATATTTTTGGTGAATTTCACCTTTATAACGACAGTCGATATGTATTTATTTTGTGTTTCATGCAACATCCCTATTGAATTAGACAACGGTTAGGTAGACACTACTTAAATTAAGATTTGTGGTTGCTCACATTTAAACACGCGACTAGGGAATGTTTAGGAGGTAAACACTGTTTAATATAGGTTTAAGTGTGTTTAATTTTTTTGTGGTTACCTCCTACCTACCTAAGATCTTGTGCCTAAATATGTTTTTAAATAGTTACCTACTTTAGTATGGAAATTGAGTTATTTTGAAAACGTTTGAGCAATAAATTAGAACGAGATCATGTTTCTCTACTCTTTTCTACCACTTTCGATTAGAATAATTTTTAACTTTTCACAACTACAATAATACTCAAACGCCTGACAAAAGAAGAATAGCAAATAAATAGTTCTACGTTTTGAAATTTATTTTCTAAAAAGTCGAAGGTGCAAATTAAATAACATATTTTGTAATTTCATATTCATTATAGAATCTGTTATACTATTATAGTAGGTAACTTACTTTTGGAATTATCTTATGATTTAGTGTGGAGACTGCCTCTTCAACTTGTTTAAATTAGAGGATAACGTATGTTCTGAGAAATCAGTATTTGTGAGATATTACCGTTTCAACTTACTATTAATAAATAAATAAGTTTTCAAAATGTTTGAAATTAATAAATGAATAAGTAACAATTCTTAAAATTAATCTAATTCCTTTATAATTATCGAGACAACGTAAATATCCCAAAGCAAATGCGAATCAATAAAAACATGATTCACTTGCTTATTTACGCTATGTAGAATCTCTCAAAGTACTGAATTAGATCGATGTTAAGTTTTTTTAGTCCTATCTCATAATTTCAAGTTATATTCCCTCCACAGAATTTAGAAATTCCATCATTATACCACCACCAAATTATATTTAAGCGCCTGACAAAGTTAGAAGAGCAAGACTCGCTTCTTCTGCACAATATTGGTGTGAGATATTGGATCATCAGAACGAAAAAAAGCTAAATAAATACCGTATGCGTTCGGTATCTTGATAGTTAGTTTGTGGATCATTCTCAAATCAAATTCCTTTACTCTCTAGTAAAAGAATTGCGTTAAATTAGTGTTAGTTTCAACATGTTAGTGTCAGTTTTAACATTAGTTTCCTAGCCTTAGTTTTTGACCTTTGAGACATTTTGCTACTTGGTAAAATTTAAATAATAGGAGGAAACTAATATTGATTTAGTTAAAATTATATATAAATATTAGTTGCACGATACTATGGTACCATTTATAGTCTTGAAACACACACAGGGAATCTGTAATAAATTAGTATTCAATTTGGTGGGCGGCACCAAAGGTTACCGCGTGTGAAAATCAACAAAAAAAATAGTGACCCACGCCGCGATTCAACGTAAGTTTTTTTGCTATTCTTGTTATATAATGATGGTAAGCATATAGGTCAAGAAAGAAATGATTTATCAAGATAATTCTACTATTTTTTAATAAATATCTATTAAAAATGTGAGGGGCCGTAAAATGACACAGTACTGTAGCGGCACATTAGCTTATGTAAGCAATATTGTAGAGCGACTGTCCGTGCGCCCCCCTCCGCGGCAGTCGTCTCCAGAACCGCATCGCGGACACATGTTATAAATATAGTAAAAAGGAATAAATCGGTGTGCCGTGTACATCCGGATTTTGAATGAACCCTCTCTCCGAAAACAGTAGTTGGAAACCGCCCCCTACCAGTAAACCTGCGCGACATTGGTGACCCAAGACTTTAAAAGTGAACACGTTTTATTAGTGCATCGCACGTGTTTTTGTGCTGATTTTACAAAATGAATCCGGCGCAACCGCACCTTCATCCAGCACCGATGGCTACACCTGTTGCTGGCACATCTGCAGCAACCATGGAGGACAAGGCCAGCGATTTATCAGCAGTATCCTTGTCTTCAAAGATTCCAGACTTTTGGATCGACCAGCCGAGGGTGTGGTTCATCCGAACGGAGGCGATACTGGCGCCTCAGAAAATGGGTGACGACGCGAAATTTAACATCGTAGTCTCAAAATTAACTAAAGAAGCTATTCAGCAGGTTACCGACCTCCTCGTGACACCGCCCGAAAATAATAAATATGATGCGTTGCGTGCACGACTCCTGCAGATTTATGAAGAATCGGAGAACCGCCAAATCCAAAAGCTGATAAGTGAGATGGAACTCGGAGACCAGAAGCCGTCGCAGCTGTTACGCCGTATGAAAGATCTGGCCAGAGGGAAGATCCCGGATGAAACCCTGCGCATCCTGTGGCAAGGCCATCTCCCACAGTCGGCGCGGGCCGTGTTAGCTGTTACAGATGCCATGGACAATGAGACTTTATCAGCAATAGCAGATAAGATTTTGGAGACGACTCGGCCTGCACATGTTAACGAAGTGTCGCAGGTCTCCGCCAGCAATTGTGACCGAATAATGGCTGAGATCGCCAAAATTAATTTACGTTTAAACAATATAGACCGCGAAAGGTCAAGGCCAAGACAGCGCAACAATAGTTACCAACGTTCTTCTTTGCGTACGCGCAGCAACTCACAGCGGCGTACACCGAGAAGCCCTGATTGGCTATGTTTCTATCATTTTAGATTTAGAGACCTCGCTAGCAAGTGCGTGAAACCGTGTGCGTGGAAGGTACCGGAAAACTAACGCGAGTGCAGCCAGAGGCGGATGTCTGCACAATTTCACCTTCCCACCGCCTATGCGTGACCGACTTAAATAGTGGCCTACGTTTTTTAGTGGACACAGGTGCAAATGTGTCAGTTATGCCTGTTAAAAAAAAACTATTTAGTGATAACGTTAGTTCGGACTATAAACTTTATGCAGCGAATGGTACAGAGATAAGGACATACGGTACACAAACTTTAGTGCTCAACTTTAAGTTGAGAAGGCCTTATCGTTGGACTTTTATTATTGCTGACGTTAAGCAGCCCATACTTGGTGCAGACTTTTTAGAACATTACAAACTATTAGTTGATTTGAGTGAACGAAAATTATTAGACAAAGTGACTAGTTTAAGTGTTATCGCGTCGCTAGTGAACTATACTGAGTCGCCGATATACACAGTGGATAGCGAACATCCGTATTTCGAACTTTTGCAAAAATACCCGGATGTTACTAAACCCGTGTCGTTCAAGGAACCGTCTAAGCATTCGGTATACCACCACATCGAGACTACCGGCCCTCCGGTTTTCGCGCGAGCGAGACCGTTGCAGCCCGACCGGTATAACAAGGTAAAAGAAGAATTTCGCGTGATGCAGGAGATGGGCATCTGCCGCCCCTCTAAGAGTCCCTGGGCCAGCCCTCTCCACGTCGTCCCGAAGAAGAATGGTGAGTTACGACCTTGTGGAGACTACCGCAGATTAAATGCCATAACGACACCGGACCGCTACCCGATACCTAGGTTACAAGATTTTACATACCTACTTGCTAATAAGAATGTATACTCTCGGTTAGACATAAATAGAGCTTACCATTTTATTGAAATTTCGCCTGATGACGTTGAGAAGACTGCCATCATAACGCCGTTCGGTTTATTTGAATTTCCGCGGATGACTTTTGGTTTGAGGAACGCTGCGCAAACGTTTCAACGTTTTATGAATAATTCGGTACTTCAGGGCCTAGATTTCATATACTGCTATATTGATGACGTTTTAATTGCTTCTTTTGATCCCATAGAACATAAACAACACCTAGCGAAGGTATTTGAAAGATTTACAGAGTACGGCATTTCTATTAATTTATCTAAATGTTGTTTTGGCCAAGAGAAACTAGAGTTTTTAGGATACGAAGTGTCGACTGAAGGTATTCGACCCTTGGAAGATAAGGTTCAAGCGATAAAAGATTTCCCAAAACCGCAGACGGTTGCAGAGTTACGTCGTTTTTTGGGAATGGTTAATTTTTATCGTGCTCATCTTCCGAACGCCGCTTCGTATCAGTCAGAATTGAATAAGTATTTGCATGGTTCTAAGAAGAACGATAAGACGAAAATAGAATGGACGGAGACATCCGATAAGGCATTTGAACAGTGCAAGGAAAGCCTACAAAGCGCTTGTACATTGTTTCACCCGTTATCGGATGCACCGCTTGCACTTATGAGTGACGCCTCGGATACATCGGTTGGTGCGGTATTGCAGCAGTATGTGTGCAATACGTGGAAGCCACTTGGTTATTTTTCCAAGGCGTTGTCAGCAGTTCAGCGTAAATATTCAGCTTATGACCGTGAACTGCTGGCCATTTACATGTCTATCAAACATTTTAGGAACATGCATGAAGGACGACTACTAACGATTTACACCGATCATAAACCATTGGTTTATGCATTTAAAAAGTTAGGTACTGACAAAGAGACACCTAGACGAACGAGACAGCTAATGTTTATCAGTGAATTTACCACGGACATACGTCACATCTCGGGGCAAGACAATAAAATTGCGGACGCACTCAGTCGCATAGAGACAGTACTTTGTCCGACGACTGTCGATTATGCAGCGTTAGCAGAAGCGCAAGCCCGCGATGAGTATGTAACGAATAACAACGTATCAGGTAACATTCAACTGAAGTGCATTAGCTTACCCGACAGTAATTACAAGGTATATTGTGACATATCTACCAACAATGCCCGACCTTATGTACCTGAAAAATTTCGTAAGATTGTATTTAACAGCGTACATGGTCTAAGTCACCCAGGCATACGCACGACACGCAAAATGATGTGTCAAAAATTTTTCTGGCCTGGCATAAATAAGGATGTTGGAATTTGGGCGAAAACATGTGTACAATGTCAACGAACTAAGGTTCAGAGACACACGGTGTCAGATTTACAAGAGTTCCCACCGTGTGGCAGGTTCGTTCATTTGCATGTGGACATCGTAGGCCCCCTTCCAACATCATCTCAAGGTTATAGGTATCTTGTTACAATGGTAGACCGATGTACAAAGTGGCCGGAAGCATATCCTATATCCGATATAACCGCTGATACCGTAGCGAAGATTGTATACGGAGGCTGGATTGCTCGCTTTGGCATACCACACCGAATTTCTAGCGATCAAGGAACGCAATTTCAGAGTTCTTTGTTTACTCGACTGATGCATTACATGGGCGTAGATAAGATACGTACTACTGCCTACCACCCGCAAGCCAATGGCATGGTGGAAAGGTGGCATCGCTCGTTAAAGGTCGCTTTAGCTGCTCGGTTGGAATCGTCGTCATGGGTAGACGAGCTGCCGACGGTGATGTTAGGCTTACGCGCAGCAATTAGAAGGGACAGCGGCGTAAGCGCGGCAGAGATGGTCTACGGACACGCATTAAGACTGCCAGGTGATTTTTTTGACATCACTAAACAGCCCGCTAGCGATCCCGAGACGTTAGTCGAACGTATAAGAGAGACGATAAGTAAGTATAAACCTGTCGCAAGATCACAGCGTGGCTCACGATCAGTATTTGTTCACCCGGATCTTCAAAGCAGCGACTGCGTTTTTGTTAGGCATGACGCAGTAAGAAAACCTTTACAACCAACATACGACGGTCCTTACCGTGTCGTACAACGAGGAAATAAGGTTTTCACTATTCTAATCAACGGTAAGCAGTCGCGAATTTCAATAGATAGGTTAAAGCCAGCTTATTTAGTAGATGACGATAGCGAAGGAACCGTTTCGCAGAGAAGCACTTCGTGCTCCGTACCGCAGGACGACGAACGTACGGATGAACGGTTCCAGGCATCTAAGAATATCGTACCACAGAGAGGTTCATCGAGCCCTGTACAACGAGATAATAGTACAGTGGGTACAGATATAGATGCACCCAGGGTAACACGAAGTGGACGTGTTGTAAGGCAACCCTCGCGTTTCGTAAATAAAATGCGAGTTACGTTTACTTAACTTTTCCATTTTCAACTTATGGCCCGCAGTAAAAATGTATTTTAGAACTAAAGTAATAGAAAATGGCATGCGGCCCGTTGTTATATAAAGTTGAGTCTGGATGAGTTAGCAATCATGTTATTATATTGTAGTTTTATATTGTGTTGATAATTGTATTCAGTTAATGCAATTTAGTTTAGGTTGCATTCAATTATTATCTTATAAGCATTTTATTTCTATGATATGGTTAGGCAATTGGTGGCGAAATTGGGTTAACGATGACACTGTTAAACGAATAAGTATTTATATAGTCGCACAAATTTCTGAAATTTTCATAGCACATTTTGGTTTCCTTATAACCAGTACATAGTTTTTATGATCTTTACAATGGGCAAGCAACAAAGTAAGCTCGAAGAGCACGTGGTAATAGCACAGAACGGGAGCCATGTGGAGGCGCACATGACGCAGCAGACAACGCTGATGATGACCATCGCAGGCCTCCTCATCCTTGTGGTCGCCTATTTCCTGTGGCGGCAGTTCCGCAACCGCACGAGAGCCTGGCTCCGCGAGCAAATAGTAGCCAGAACGTGTGCCAGCACTCCTGACGCAGCCGCGCCCACGTTCGTGAAGGTACACTCGCCGCCGGCAGCAGCACCAGCCGCGGTCCAGAACACCGCGCCTGCCGCTGCCGCAGCAATGTACGCGTAACGTGTAAAAATTTTTTTTGTGTGTTGTGTCGTGCCGTACGTAACCCAGTTTCGTTTCCTACCTATTAGGTAATTTTCCTTTTGGATTAATGTTAAACGTGTATAAGTTTTTTTTTACATCTTTATTTACAGTTTTTTTGCTATTGCAGTTGATTAGATTTATTCAATATACTTACATTTTGTGGCATACTTGAATTTTCATGGCGCTACTACGGTGATATAAGACCCGTAGTATAATAACTCTTTTAGTTATTTTTAAAGACGGCCTTAAATGTAAGTGTACGCAAAAATATTGTTTAAGTAAAATAGATTTGTTTGTAAAGTTAGTTCGAGCGCACAGAAAGTAGGTAGCATAGACACTTGCACAAGTTGGTGTTATGTTACATCGTTGCATCGAGTAAAGAATGACTGACTAAGCGCTCTAGCGAACTGGTACTCAGCTTGGTTGTTGATAACAAGCTTTGTTATAATTTTAAAGTATAACCTGGATACTTATATTTTTTTAGTAATTTGATTTTTTTTTAAAATAAGGGGAGGAATATTGTAGCGGCACATTAGCTTATGTAAGCAATATTGTAGAGCGACTGTCCGTGCGCCCCCCTCCGCGGCAGTCGTCTCCAGAACCGCATCGCGGACACATGTTATAAATATAGTAAAAAGGAATAAATCGGTGTGCCGTGTACATCCGGATTTTGAATGAACCCTCTCTCCGAAAACAGTAGATCGCGCGACCTAGGTGGAAACCGCCCCCTACCAGTAAACCTGCGCGACAGTACTTAATTTCTACAAATATTTAGTTTACAGCCGGGGGGCCGTAATCTAAATTGTTATGTTTTTACCTTTTTGGTTGTAATATAAGGAAGTACTTTTTCCTACCTATAGGTAACCATTACAAAGCAGTTTTTTTTATGTTATTTGGTAACGAGACGAGCTGGTCGTTTGCCTGATGGTAAACATAACGCCGGCCCATAACAATTGCAGTGCCACCCAGAACTTTGAAACACAAAGGCCTGCGCGGCACTGCAGTGCGCTCGTTACCCTGAGACATTAGGTATTAAGTCTCATAAGCCCAGTAATTTCACTGGATACTCTGCTCATCAAACAGGAACACAGTAATGCTTGCACACTACTGCTTGGCGGCTGACTTCACGAGCAAAGCGGTGGTAACAACTCAGACGGACACTCGCAGAAGAGTTAGTCCTCCCACTAACAGAATTCAAATTTCCTAGAGATTGGTTGATAGTTGGCCTGGACTAAGTTTTATTTTTGACAATCGAGAGCCACACTGCATACTTATCTCGCTAGGTGGCGTTTACTATGACTCTTCATTATATTTAGTAACTGAACAAAAAATCATCTGCAATAAAGTATGCCTCTGTAAAGGAGTGCAATTTAGTGTAAAATTAAGGTTCACACGTTTCCCTCCTGACGAGAAAAAATGGAAATTGTGACTCAAAGCATTGCTCATCAAAAATTATTAGAAACCAATTATTCTTCTGGGTTAGGTATGTACCTAGTGACCATTTCAAATCTAATGATTTTTAAGGCGCGAGTATGTTTACTGGTTATAGTTTATTCATTAACCCTCAAAGTAAACATCAATCACAAGCACCAGCGATGGTGGCACTAGCTGAGATTAGCTTTGCCTGTGCCTCCCTATTGGCACAACTACTACGATTTTCATGAGGTCATCCGGCAGATAAAGCAGCCATATATACCTATTTAAAAAAAAAATTATATCCTATGTCAATGGATGATAAAAGGATTCTAACGATAGTTATAGGGGAATAAAGAAACTCACATACATACATGAACGCTAAACACATTACAACCTTTTATTGGCAGTAGTGTAAAAAAAGGTATTAGGTAAGTTACACAATAATACATCAAAGTGATAGATTCATATTCATGTGGGATTTATAAATGAGCGATGGAACGTAAGATGATTTGTATGCAAGTATCCGAGCGTGTATGACTGTATGTATCCGAGCGTTGATGAATGAAAGAGATAGAACGCCTGAATGGTGAGATTCCGGAAGGATGGATGTTTTTTTTACTTTACTCTATTACTATTACTCTAGATTCTTGTTGCATATACGATGGTGGATGGAGGACGAAGTTAATTAATTATTAAGAAGTTTAAAGAAATATAGTGTATTTTTATAAAGCCAGTGTTGCGTTTTCACTCCCGCATCCCACAAAATTGGGGGCTCGTCCGGGATCGAGAGAAAAACGCAATTACGGAGATACGCCATCCACGCGAGCACGAGGCTGGAAAAAGTAAGGTTATTTTTTCTTCATCGGCGGCGCTGTACGATTTGCTTGTCTAGTTCTGTTGACGATTTACGAAATACGAAGACTACGACGATTTTACGATGCCTAACAAACGAAGAGCAAGCAAAGGTCAATCATTCGACGATGACGATGGCGAACGCACCGGCAGCCATAAGTTCACACACGCAGCAGGTATATTACCACCAATGGAAAACCTCGTAAGAAGGTTCAGCGGCCAAGACAAATCATATCCAGTTTGGAAATGGGTGCAGGATATAGAAGACAATGCTGACATTTTTGAGTTGTCACAAACCCAGAGACTTTTGGTGGCACGACGCTCACTGACTGGAACAGCAGCACTTTGGCTTCGCGCTGAAAGAACCTACAAGAATTGGGAAGATTTAAAAACAGCAATTGTCAAGGAGTTCCCAGACACTATTGACATAAAGACGATACATGAAATGATGAGTGCCAGAAAAATGAACAAAAACGAATCCTGTTTAGACTATATGCTTACAATGAAAGAATTGGGAAGAAGAGGGAAAATGCCCGACTATGTAGCCATAAAATACATCGTAGAAGGCATTCAGGATTATGAAATAAACAAAATTATGTTATACGGAGTCACAACTTACACTGATCTAAAAGAGAAATTGAAAATTTATGAAGAGGTAAAAAAGGGCATGAATAACAGCAATGAGACACGGAGCAGAAACCAGTATTTTAACAGACGTCCTCAAAATAATCTAGAAATGAGAGAAACCAGATGTTTTAGCTGCGGGGAAAAAGATCATAAGAATGGAGATTGTCCGCACCAGAAGCTAGGAAAAAAAATGTTTTCATTGCAACGACTTTGGACATATTTCACGAGATTGCCCAATGAAACCGAGCACCACTTCAAATTTCAAAGCCATAACCATGAAGAAATCTCAAGATGATAACATTAACAGAGTTAGTAACAAAATTGCCGCGCAATTTCAAAACGATAGCCATAGAGCGAAGAGAACTTTCATCGCATCGGCGATAGAGGGCGCTGCAATCAACGAACATGACGTAAACTTGAGCAAGGCTCTGATTGGAGACGAATGCAAAATGGCGGAACAAAAGCATCATGGCGACGCAGGCGGCGTACACTGTGAAAACTACGTACTAGATGTAAACAATGAAAAGAATTCTATAGAAAAACGCGTAAAACCAGTTAAAATCGTAAAATTATCGTGCGGAAACAGTGCTAAAGCTCTCGTAGATAGTGGCAGTGAAGTAAATTTGTTGACATCCGAATATTTTCAAGAAATAGGTTCACCCCTGTGCGACGTAAACAATAATATTACCCTTACCGGCTTAGGTTTCACGAAAGTGTTATCAGTAGGACTATTTTGCACTAATATTGAGATCGACGGCTACAAATACGATAACGTGAAGTTCTACGTGGTTCCTAAAGACTGTATACCTTATAAGATTATACTAGGAAATGATTTCTTGTGCAGTGTGATAACTGTTATGAACGGCAGCGAAGTTTGGATGAAGCCGAATGATTGGTTACGAAAGGTGAACTGTTTTCCTTGTTCTGCAGATGTTCTAGGCCATGTAATGAATGAAGCTATAAAAGAAGAGGTAAGTATGTTGGTTGACAGCTACCAGCCACTACAAACGAAGGAGGCTCCAATAGAGTTAAAAATAACTCTAAACGATGACATCCCAGTTGCTCAGCGACCACGACGCGTTTCACCTAAGGAACAGGAAGAAGTGGACCACCAGATTGAAGAGTGGCTCAAAGAAGGTATCATTCAGGTGAGTTTTTCTGAATATGCCAGCCCACTTGTTCTCGTTAGGAAAAAAGACGGTGCATTAAGAATATGTGTTGATTATAGGTTAGTTAACAAGAAAATTATGAGAGATGAGTACCCGTTACCCATAATTGATGATCACATAGATAAGCTTGCAGATGCTAGGATATTCAGTGCAATTGATTTAAAAAATGGATTTTTCCATTTAAAAGTACATGAAGACTCAATTAAGTATACATCTTTTGTTACTACGAAGGGACAATATGAATTTTTAAGAGCACCTTTTGGTTTAGCAACTTGTCCTAAAGTTTTTACAAGATTTATATCAACCATTTTCAGGGATTTGATAACACGAGGTATAGTTCTAGTATTTATAGACGATGTTTTAATTCCAGCTTTGGACGAGATCCAAGCTGTTGAAAGACTAAAAGAAGTATTACAAACCGCATCAGAATATGGACTGAATATTAATTGGGAAAAGTCACAACTTCTAGTGAGGAAAGTAGAGTACCTAGGATATGTAATAGAAGGAGGTGCAGTAATGCCATCGCCAGGGAAGACAGATGCTGTCATTAAATTTCCTGAGCCCAGAAATGAGAAGCAACTGCATAGTTTTTTAGGACTTTGTTCTTACTTCAGGAAATTCATTGAGAATTATGCACAGATAGCACAACCTTTGACAGACATGCTTCGAAAAGATAAGACTTTTATGTTTAATGATGAACACCGATCAGTCTTTAATACACTTAAAATGAAACTTGCAAGTAAACCTGTTTTAAAAATTTATGATGCTCACGCTGAAACTGAACTGCATACAGATGCATCTAAAGTGGCCTATGCTGCTATTTTAATGCAGAGAGATAGCAAAGGTGAACTACACCCAGTACACTTCATGAGTAGACGAACAACAGATGCAGAAAGCAAGTATACTAGTTATGAGTTGGAGGCTCTAGCTATTATTGAAGGGGTCAAAAAGTTTAGACACTACCTTTATGGTAAGTTCTTCAAGATAGTAACCGACTGCAAAGCATTCCAGATGACTCTAAACAAGAAAGATTTAGCTATGTCCACACGAGTTGCAAGATGGATATTATTATTGCAAGATTATCAATTTACTGTTGAACATCGAGCTGGTTCAAAAATGAAACATACAGATGCTTTAAGCCGAAATCCGTATGTGGCAGCTATATTTTCAGACCTACACAGCGACTTACAGCGTGCACAAGAATGTGATGATGGGCTAAATGCAATTATGAAGATTTTAAAGGAAGAAAAGCCATATAATGACTTTTATTTGCACGATAATATACTCTGCAAGGGACCAGAGAGATGTCTGGTTGTACCTAAAAAGATGGAAAATGAAATAATAAAAAGAGCTCATGACAATGGCCACTTCTCGAAGAAAAAAACTATAGAATTGATTAGTAAAGACTATTATATTTCAAAACTAGGACAAAAAGTTGATGAATTTATTGCTAATTGCATACCATGTCTACTGGCATCCAGAAAGGAAGGAAAACAAGAAGGATATCTGAACCCTATAGAAAAAGGTGATACACCACTGCATACACTTCATATTGATCATATTGGACCTCTCATAGAGACACGTAAACAGTATAACTACATACTCACCGTTGTAGATGCTTTTACCAAGTTTGTCTGGTTGTTCCCTACAAAGAGTACATCAACACAAGAAGTGTTAGACAAGCTCCGATTTCATCAACAGATGTTTGGAAATCCATCCAGAATAATCTCCGATCGTGGAACAGCATTTACAAGCAATGATTTCGCAGAATATTGTAAGCAAGAAAGCATAGAACACATAAAAATCACTACTGGTGTCCCCAGAGGAAATGGGCAAGTGGAAAGGGTCCACAGGACAATAATATCAGTATTAACTAAGCTGTCAATACAAGAACCATGTTTGTGGTACCGATTAGTAAGTAGAGTACAAAGAGCACTCAATAGTACCTACCAGCGCAGTATAAATACTACACCATTTGAACTACTGATTGGCATGAAAATGAAAAGGAAGGAGGATATTAAACTTTTGGAGCTATTAAAACAAGAAGAAAGAGAAAGTTACATAGATGAAAGAGAAGAGCTTAGAATAAGAGCGAAGAAACAAATTTTGGATATTCAAGAAGAAAATAGGAAAAATTACAATAAGAAAAGGAAAGAAAGCAAGGTTTACAAAGAAGGTGATCTAGTGTGTATCAAGAGGACACAGTACGGAGTTGGTATGAAGCTTAAACCAAAATTTTTGGGACCCTATAAGGTAACAAAAGTAAAAAGAAATAACAGGTATGATGTAGAGAAAGCTGACACCCAAGCTGAAGGACCTAATAAAACAAGCACATCTTCTGATTACATGAAACCTATGCCAGACTATGAAGACAGTTCAGAATAGTAAGAATGTTATGTTTGATAGAGAATGTATGAAAGATTTAGCATGAAAGAGTGTGTAAGTGTACTTATTGTTAGTACATTTCATTACAAACTATTATATTGTGTTAGATTTAATTATGTAATAACAAATAACATGTTTTAATTTATCTGTAGGATAACAAAACTTTAGTGCTCCTTACCATTGCCTAAGTTTGAATATTTTGATTAAGCTGAATAAGTAAACCTTAAATGTATGTATAATGTACCCTATAGTGAGTACTAGCTAAGTTAGAAGCATTAATACATTGATAAGCCTCTGTTATATAACTTGTGTAAACCCTATGTATAATATTTAAGTGCAAGATTGCTTTACTTGATTGTATTATTGTTAAGATGAACATGTACCAATTAGCCTCGGTTTTCTGTATTAAATTTATTATGTAAAGATGATGTATGCCGTATGAGTGGTTAAGATGAAGCCTGAGGACAGACTTGAATGCAGGACGGCCGAGTGTGGGATTTATAAATGAGCGATGGAACGTAAGATGATTTGTATGCAAGTATCCGAGCGTGTATGACTGTATGTATCCGAGCGTTGATGAATGAAAGAGATAGAACGCCTGAATGGTGAGATTCCGGAAGGATGGATGTTTTTTTTACTTTACTCTATTACTATTACTCTAGATTCTTGTTGCATATACGATGGTGGATGGAGGACGAAGTTAATTAATTATTAAGAAGTTTAAAGAAATATAGTGTATTTTTATAAAGCCAGTGTTGCGTTTTCACTCCCGCATCCCACATTCATTTATTTTTTAACACCCTCTCTCGTAAAGCTGATATAATTCCACCGGTTTTAAATATGTAAAGCGGGTCATAAAAAACGCGTGTGTTATCAAAGCAAATAGTTAAGTTATAGTCCATACAAATTCCATAACAGTATTATTTGCCATTTCAAATATGGAACTGATCGCCGCCGCACCACGCGCGGGGGTTAGTTCCTGTGGGCCCTGCTCCTTCCTTCGCCTCGGCCCTCAAGACCTCGAGGGGAGCGGAACCCAGGCCCATTGGGGCCTCTCAGGGACCACTTGTTGCGTTCTACCCGAGCGAAGGCAACACTACGCTCCGCACTGCGGATGACACAAAAGCAGAGTTGAAGAAAGCCATCGACCCCAAGTCGATGGCTTTGGGTATCGAGAAAGTTAGGAAAGTCGGAAACGCAGTCGTTGTCGTCCAGACGACAACGGCTGCGGCTGCGGAGCGACTTCGGAACGCGGCGCCTCCGAGCCTCCGGGCAACGGAGCCGAAGCGGCCACTAGGGCGGAGCTGCTCCAAGCGAAGGCGGAGCTAGCCGGGGTCTCCTAGGGCGCGGGGGTCAGGGGGTAGTTCCTGGAGGCCCCGCTCCTTCCTTCGCCTCGGCCCTCAAGACCTCGAGGGGAGCGGAACCCAGGCCCATTGGAACCTCACAGGGACCACTTGTTGCGTTTTACCCGAGCGAAGGTAATACCACGCTCCGCACGGCGGACGATACGAAAGCAGAGCTGAAGAAAGCCATCGACCCCAAGTCGATGGCTTTGGGCATTGAAAAAGTCAGGAAAGTTGGGAATGCGGGCGTTGTCGTCCAGACGGCAACGGCCGCGGAGCGGCTCCGGAACGCGGCGCCCCCGAGCCTCCGGGCGACGGAGCCGAAGCGGCGCCAACCCCTCGTGGAGTTGGTCGGCCTCGATGGTGACCTCTCCTTCGAGGAGGTGGTGGAGTGCCTGGCATCGCAGGAGAATCTGGGCGCGGAGTGGCCCCTCGCCCGTCTCCAGAAGGAGATGGTGAGGACCTTTAAAAAGGGCCGGAGGCACGGGGGCGCCACCACGGTGGTGTTTAGCGAGTCGCCGGCCCTTCGGGATGCCATCGTCGCCAATGGAACGGTCTTCATTGGTTGGATGGCAGTTGACGTCACGGACTATATCCGGGTGACGTGCTGCAACAAATGTCAGCAGTACGGGCACCCGAAGAAGTTCTGTCGCGCCACTGAGTTGACGTGTGGGAGGTGTGGCGAGACCGGACATCGCGCTGATGCTTGCAGGTCCGCGGCGCTCAGCTGTGCGACTTGCAAGCGCTTCAAGCGCGACAGCGCGCACCCCACGGCGTCCCGGTTGCCCGGCTAGGCTTCACGCGGAAGCAAGGCTCATCTCTACAACCCAGTATGGGGGTAATGAGCCTCTCCGCGTGAGGCAGTTAAATCTGGGTGGTGCAGCGGCCGCGACGCGGGAGTTGCCTGCGCTAGCGGGTGAGCGCAGCCTGGATATTGTTCTTGTATAAGAACAATATCGTATCGCGTCGTGCGCAGGGCCTGCACCATGCTAGGGCGGAATTCACGGCGGTATACGGGAGGTGCGTCACGGAGAGGGTGTTCCCGCCGGTATGGAAGGAAGGCCGACTTCTTGTTCTCCCGAAAGGGAATGGGAAGGCGCTGACGGACCCGAAGGCCTATCGTCCCATCACGCTGCTGCCGCTGTTGGGCAAGATCCTGGAGAGGGTTTTGCTCAGTTGTGTCCCGCGTCTGACGGCCTCTATCAGCGACCGCCAGCAGGGGTTTGTTCAGCGCCGCTCGACGACGACGGCGCTTGAGTCCGTGCTTGGCGCTGCGAGATCTGCGGAGGAGAAGTACGTCCAGGCCATATTCCTCGACATCAGCGGCGCTTTCGACAACGCGTGGTGGCCCATGGGCATGGTGAAGGCGGAACTGTCCGCCCAACATCTATAGGATGTTGGCGGACTATTCCCGCGACCGGCGCGTCGCCATGATTGTGGGCACCTACACGGTGTCGAAGGTGCTGACGATGGGCTTTCCGCAGGGGTCCGTGCTGGGGCCGACACTGTGGAACGTCTTGCTGGACGACTTGCTTGCCTTGCCGCCGATGACTGAGGGGTGGAGATGGTCGCGTACGCGGATGACGTGACGGTTCTTGTCAGGGGGGACTCATGGGCGGCGGTACAGAGGAGGGCCGAGGCCGTGCTGGGGCTGGCAGCGGGGTGGGCGGGCCATAACAGGCTCGATTTCGCCCCGACCAAGTCCCAGATACTAACGCTGCGCGGTAAACTGCAGCGTCTCCCCGGTATCAAGTCCGACGGTCGCGTCATCCGCCCAGTACAGCAGGTGACGGTGCTGAGCGTCGTCCTCGACGGCGCCCTGTCCTTTGCACCGCACGCGGCCACCATCGGCGAGAGGGCGAGCAAGTGTTTTGGCAAGATGTCCCGCATCTCGGCTTCGGCTTGGGGGGTGCGACATAGGGCGCTTAAAGTCCTGTACAAGGGCACCTATGTCGCGACCTTGACCTACGCGGCAGCCGTATAGTATGGACGGGCTTTACTGCACGTGGTCCGCAGCGTCTTGTAGAGGACTCAGCTCCCATCGCTCATCCTGCTAACGAAGGCGTACCGTTCGTGTAGCACGGCGGCATTGCCGGTGTTGGCAGGAGTATTGCCGGCGGACCTCGACCTGACCCGTGCTGGTCGTCGCATCGCGGAGTGTGCAAGGAGGCGCGTGCGCGGAAGAGGCTGTTCGACGCGGAGGTGGTGGCGGCATGGCAGCGGAGGTGGACGAGGAGACCAAGGGCCGGTAGCTCTTCCTGGACGTGGGCAAGAGGTTGGCGGCCGGTTGACTGGAACCGGACTACCAGGTGTCGCAGATCCTGACGGGAGGGTCACGGTTGTTTTCGGAAAAGCCTGAACGATATGAAGCTGTGCGCGGAACGTATGTGTGAGTGCGGAATGGCTGAGGAGGACCGGCACCACGTCATGTGGGACTGTCCTCTGTACGAGGACGCGCGTGCTCGAATGATGGATGGGATCGACCGTCTCGAGGCGGGCCCGATCTACTAGGCGGAGCTGGTACGCGACGCGGCCTGCTTTGGGCTACTTCGTGAGTTCACTGTGGCACGCCGTGCGCTCTGCGCGCGAATCCATAGAACTGCCCGACGACGAAGTTCGTTTGTATCTTCCTGCAGCTCCAGAAGGGGGAGAGTGCTCAGGGAGACAAAGGGACAAATAATTTGTAGGACATACCGGCGTTTCTTGGTATGCTCCGCAGATCCGGCCCGTATAACCGCCAGGTTGGTAGGGCCATGGAAGGTAGAGTCCCTCACACACCGAGACACGAAAGTTAGATGAGATATATAATATAATCAGCGCTCACTATCAATAAATTAGCAAGTATCCGCTTTACATATATAAGAGTATAGTATAAGACTTAATATCTAATGTCTCAGGGTAGCGAGCGCACTGCAGTGCCGCGCAAGCGTTTGTGTTTCAGTGTTCTGAACGTCTGTTTGTTCCAGCTAATCTTCGAAAAGGCTGGACCTATTTTGACCAGACTTTCACTGGCAGATAGCTGATGTTATAAGGAGTAACTTAGGCTATGCGAGCGAAGCCGCGGGGCATAGCTAGTTACGAATAAATAACTCTCTAATGAGTAAGTTCCATCATGACTTTCCTGAACACTTCTTACATTACTTCCAACAATAATCTTGTAAGGCTACATTACACAACGCAACAACATGAGCAGGTTCCTTGGCTGATGGCAAAATTCCTGCTGCATACCCATACCTATTAACGCAAAGATCTACACTGCAGTGCACTCTTTACTCAAATGGTCAACCGTACAAAAAAAACAACTTTTAGACACATGATTAACTGGACGGTGTGTAAAAGTTAAACACTGCAATAAAACTGTCACAAATAAATAAATTAGTGTCACAACAAAATTGAGTTAGACAACGGTGACACTTATATTGAAACATGCAACTAAGGTATGATTAAGAGTTTGACACTGTTTAACAAATGTTTAGTGTTTAAATTTTTTGTGGTAAGACCCCCCACATGTTAAGTCTCATGGGCATATCATTCCATATACATTTACATAAAATTGGGTCCGTAGGGGTAGGAGCTCTAATACTTTCAAAATTTTGTCAGAGTGTTTGTTTGCTGTGACCCGTAACCAACATGCTGGTACTTATCTGGCTCAATGAAGAAGAAGAAGGAAAGAAGACGGAATGGATCATTGCGGTTCAACGAGGCAATGCCGCCAGCATGCTGGTATGCTTTCAGCTGGTAGTGGGCTGCAATGATTATCTATAGGCATTAGGCCTACATTGGCTTTTAGATTATCCAACTGTTATTGTAGCTAGGTTAGATGTAGTGTTTATTTATATATTAGCTGGTTTACATTTATGTAGTTATCTATAACATAATGTCTCTACAAGAGAACAAATAACCAAAGTGCCGTTCACTTCTTGAAACTGTGTCAACCGCTACACACGGTAGTTTTCAGAACTCGTTGATTTCACCAATATCCTTCTCAGTTATTTAACTTGAAGTTCATCTCAAAAACTGTTGGAGGCTTTTACCCCATCGTGGTAAAGTATGAGTGGTGACCATTGGCAGTATGGGGGTGAATCTCGATGGCAGCTGAGTCTGAAACATGTTACATATTAATTAGATAACTTGCATTATATTCCATGCAGAAGATAGAATGTATAATAGGTGACAGCTCCAATTTGGTTGTTGAATTTAATTTCCGTAGCACGCACAACAGAAAAATAATTCATCATAATTTAAAAAAACTTGGGTTCTCTATATTTGCATGCTATTATACAATATTATAGGAGTCTTTTTAATGTAGGCCATACAAGGTAGTTTTTTTAAATTTGTCTATACAAATAAATAAAATTGAAGTCTCATTACCCACGACGAAACGGAGAAGGTATATGCTTTTAGGGTGAGAGGTTGTTTGTTAGTGTGTGCACACATGAATGTTCCCATTTTATCTCCAGAACGGTTTGACCGATTTAGATACGATTTTCTACATAGGGTTTGTGATTCATCGGCGATGGTTCTTAGATACATGTTATGGCATAAACTCGCCAGGGGGCGCTGTAATACATATTTTTTGCTTACATAAATGTTCCCATTTATCTCCAGAACAGTTTGTACGAAATGCTCCATTGTTTTGAATGAATAAATGTTTTATTATTATTATTACATTACACAGAGATTAACCGGAAGCTAATACACTCTGGCACTGAGTCCCCATAATTACACAACAATTTTGTTTGTTCGTTTGTTACTTTATTTTATTCTTGTAGGGAAACTAACAGCTCTAAGTACATACAAAAATACATTGAGGCAAGACAATGAAGGCTAATTAAGTTTCCATAAATATGTCATAACTCATCTGGTCTAGCAGAGCATCCCCTCTGAGAGAGAGTGTGTATGGGCCATGTTCAATCATGCAGGCCCAGTGCAGGTTAGTGGATATCTAGAATTTTGTGGTACTTGAATATTTTTTTTTTTTTTTTTATGTTATTAGGTAACGAGACGAGCTGGTCGTTTGCCTGATGGTAAGCATAACGCCGGCCCATAACGATTGCAGTGCCACCCAGAACTTTGAAACACAAAGGCCTGCGCGGCACTGCAGTGCGCTCGTTACCCTGAGACATTAGGTATTAAGTCTCATAAGCCCAGTAATTTCACTGGATACTCTGCTCATCAAACCGGAACACAGTAATGCTTGCACACTACTGCTTGGCGGCAGACTTCACGAGCAAAGCGGTGGTAACAACCCAGACGGACACTCGCAGAAGAGTTAGTCCTCCCACTAACAAATGTTGGTGGACACCCATATGTGGGTGTCCTCATAATACAAATGATTTTCTTCATCGTTTTTAGAGGAAGTGAGTAAAGCCACAATAAATTGATATGACTCTTTGGTGCAGACTGAGCTGGGATTCAATAGCAGCATCAGATTGTAACTCGCTATATATGACTAATCTAGTAAAAGACAATGTTAGTACAAACTTACATATTCGATCGAAAACTGAAACCAATGCTGGTTGTCTGGTTACCTGAAAACAACAACATGTTAGCTAGGCTGATATATATTTTTTATAATTTCTTAATATTAACACACTTTTATTAAATTCACTTTTAGCTACCTAACTAACTTCTTATCGCTTGGGGTGTATTGTGCACATACCCCTTTTTCTTTTTTTTTTTTTGGTCACCCTGGGAAAAACTCATTTACGAGCTTACCCCTTCGTGCCTCTGGGGAGGTCACGGAGAGAGTGTGGGGTTCCCGCTCGCCCACGGCACAGCGTTCTACCCACCAAAAAACCACCAGGACGTTTTACAGCTCAGCTTTTGGAGTGCACATTCCCCTGCCAGTATCTATCCAAGCCATCCCAACTCATTTACATAATGGAGTATGGCCCTGGGTCCCTGGCACAGCTGTTCCAGTTATATCTGTGCTGTTGGTGGTGTAAGTTTTTTGAAGTCCGATTTAGATTGAGCCTCTTTCAGTGATTTCACAGATTGCTAGATTGAAAATGATGAATGATTGATACCTAACTAACAAACAAAATAATAAAATCTTAGAAGTCAAGTTAAACTACTTCTAATTGTCATATTGAAATGATACTTTACATTTATATAATCATGTACATATCATATTTATATATTCATTTATGTAGTCATAGTTTGGATGACTTTTACAATAATTTGGTATCATGGAACTAATCTGATGATGGAGCCAGGAGGTGGATAGGGAAATTCTTCAGTGGCTTCAAGTAAACCCTTCGAGTTTGGGCTCATATGATTTGTTTTGACATATCTTAGACTGCACTTGGTATCAAGGTTCTGATGATGGAGCCAGGAGGTGGAAGTGTATTTTTTAGTTTCTTTAAACTACATATAATTAGTTTAACCTCATCACACGAAGGTTGCTCCGGCCGAGAATCAAATTTTGTAAGTAAGGTTACCCAACTCAGCTACCAAGCCTACCTTATTACACAAAATTCCTAAAATGTATTTAAAAATCAAGTATTTATCGAAAAAAGAAGTATTTGAACTGGAAAGTCCATACCAGTTTGTCAGTAGAATTCTAGAGTACTACTGGATATTAGTCTAAAATACTCCTAAACAGACAATATTTTTACTAAAATGTATGGCTGCAACATAGTGGCCAGTATTATTATTTCAATAATAATTACTAGAAAAAGTGGTTACATAATAAGTGGCACCATGCGGAAAAATGAAATCACAACATATGTGGGTACCTACACAGAATTAAATTAGATTAAACAATTTATCTGTTATTGCACTGTTGCTTACCATTTTTCACAAATATCCTTCCAGAATTTGGTGATCCTTATGGTTATTGGTTGTTCCATTTAGCGCTAGGTCCAGGCACCGGGGTCCAAGACAAGATGTAAGTTTCACGCGCCATCCCCGCGATCTACCACCATCTGCTTGGCCTGGGCTTGTTATTTGGCACCTGTAGTCAATCAATATTCAATACTGAACATAGAAAATTCGAAATAGACTTTTAGGAGCGATTTATCGCGAACTTTCTATCATCAGATAGAATAGCTTATCAGATAATATAACGACCGATATTTGAGGCTTGAGCAGGTAGGTAGGTAGTTGAAATTATTGTAATGTTTATTACACTTACACGTACGATGTTTGGGATCGCTGCGTACACCAGAAGACCACGATCTTAGCTTCGTCTACGCAGACCCATGCTAAATACAAGTAACGCAGGGAAATAATATTTATTTAATTCTTTTATGTACATATTTGTAATTTTCTATTCCACAGATTACTTTTTTTTTTATAATTTTTTCTTGACCTGGATTGTCCTGGATACATAGTCCTTAAACTCCTTAAACAATATTAGTTTCGAGTCGAAGTGACGCTTCAGTAAAGCGGTGGATACTTTCACAAACTACTAAGTACTAAGGGATACTACGTATCAGAGGGTTATGTTACCTACATCGATGATGTATCGTTGCAATTTTAGAAGATGACAGTTGAGGCCGTGCTATATATACATATTTGTATATATTATCATAGGTATGTTTATCGTACCTTGATATTTTCCTACTAGTTCTATTTGTAATATTATCTATTCTGTGCTAGTTCCTACTTCCTACACTATAGAATAGTAAATAAATATGGACATGGGTTAAGAAAAAAAGAAAGGCTAAACTTTCCTTTGTTGACCGTCGATTTTGGAGGGGAGGGGGGTGAGGGGGGATGGGGGGGAGGAGGGATACCCCCCTGTACCATCCCCACCCTGCGGAGCCCCATGGTTATGGAGATATCCATGGTTAAAGTTTTGAGGTTAGACTACATTTTTCCATAAATATCTATCGATTTATGGGGCGGGGAGAGGAGGGAGGGGGTAGGGAGAGGAGAACTACCCCCCCTGTACCATCCCCACCCCGCGGAGCCCCATTGGTTATAAAGATACCCATGATTAAAGTTTTGAGGTTAGAATACAGTTTGACTCCGCCCTAGCTTCGGCGCTGCGTGAAGAGCAGCCCTTCCGCCCTTGCGTGACGAAGCACGGTCACTCGTGCTCGGCTCCGCAGCTTCGGCTTTGGTCGCCTTCGGCGACTAGCCTCCGCCGCTCCACCTCGCACGGTTCCCGTGCTTCGTCACAGCGGGCGAGGGCTGCTCTTCCTTGCGCGCCTCCGCCTTTTTATATACACTCTAGGGTTCCGTTTTCACAAGAAATCGTATGTAATTTAACGCCCTGTCGTTGGCTATCACGCTTAGGGACACAACCCTTACGATACATTTTGTTTTGCGGTAGTCAAGTCACGTTGTTACTGAATATTATGTGGATTAAAATGATTAATCGACGCAAACACTTCGCATCGACACAAACACAAATCACAATATGGCCGCCGGCACCGAGCAGAGGCGTGAGCGACGGCAACCGCGGGGGTGAAGAAAGAGAAGAGACGAGACACTGACGTCATTTTCTAATCTTGCACCTCAATTCCCTACGGCTATAGATTTTACTAGGCAGATTAACAGGCGTGGATACTTTACTGAAGCTTCTATGGAGTTTTGGATAGAATACGAAAATACACATTTTTCGCCTTTGTACTATTTGCCTTTCACTCATGCACGTTTACGAACACTTATTGGTTAATAATCCACCATTATTACACATTAACACTCGAAGAAACATAGGTTTTAGTAAATAACATGAAATCAGCAACAGCACATTTTCGCATTCCCGCCAAAACTCCCCACAGATTACTATATATATGTAGCTAGTTCTATTCTACCGGAACCACAGACTTGACCGGAACCACAGAATACAGAGCACAGATTACTAATTACTATATATGTAGCTAGACAGAGTACATTAGTATATAGCACAGATCAGTATATATGTAGCTACAGATCAGAAATATGTTATGGAGCCACAGATATTAAGTCTGTGTATGGAGCTAGCTACACAGAATGACAGAACCACCCACAGATCAGTAATATGTTGGAACCACCAAACTAGTATACAGAAAAGTACTCTGTGCACCATACGTAGTATTCTATGAAATATCTCTTGTGCACAGAACATAGACATAGATTCAATACCAGTTTTTATGAAGTCCGATAACATTTGGACCAGACACACTTTATCATTTAGATATTCCATAAGATTGGTAATTGATGCTTCAGTATTTCTAAGACTAAGTCCAAGCTCTGAAAAATAGTGAGAAAAGTAGTTGAATGGTATTTTAAATAAATAAAAAATTCAAAGTAGGAAATACTGTCGTTACAAGTCGAATAATAATAGAGGTCTGTGATCATAGGGTAGAAATTACGGTGTTACTGTTTTTTTCCGAATACTAACATTCACTGGACGGTTTCTAAACGGGGCGGGCCTTAAATAACATAAGTCGGGAACCCTTTTGTATATAAACTTGCAAAACTTGCAAAACTGGCAAAATACACAAACAGTTTCTGGCCATGAAAGAAGAACAATAAAATATTACCGTCTTGAATGATAACTATCAATGATGAGTTTTGGCGGGAATGCGAAAATGTGCTGTTGTTGTGTTTGTGTTATTTACTAAAACCTGTGTTTTATCGAGTGTTAATGTGTAATAATGGTGGATTATTAACCATTAAGTGTTCGTAAACGTGCATAAGTGGAAGGCAAATAGTACAAAGACGAAAAACGTGTATTTTCGTATTCTATCCAAAACTCCATAGAAGCTTCAGTAAAGTATCCACCGCTTTACTGACGCGTCACTTCGACTCGACTGCGCCTAGACTAAACTTTAACGTGACTTTGACGACTTTTACACACCAAAACTAGAGATTTATTACATATTAATATATTTTATATAACTTGACACTGGCTAAATACGCAAACCACGTGGAGCCAAAAACAAAACAAAAAAAAAAAAAAACTATCAATGTCATAGTTTTGTAAATATGTCAAGTCAATGTCATTCACACGTGTTATGAATTTGAATTTTCATTTCCATTACTCACAACACGCGGCCGGTGTTTTGGCTTTGTTTTAAGAATTAAACTCTGCAAGTTAATCTGCTTAACCCATGGGATTGAAAAATGTCTGTACTGGATATCCATGAAGCCCTTGATCGTATAGGTGGAGAAACACAGACCTTAGATCTTCAGAGAACTTGCCAAGAGTTGTCCGTAAGTTACTAACACACTTGTAAACATTATAAAATGCGTTCTGATATAGATGAATTGCTACGAAAAATGTATTAACAGCATCACACCAGTGAGTTAAAAGTTTCATATAAGTTTGAACGCCTGTAATAAGGATACAGCAAATGTGTAGCACGCTTTCCTTGCGCTTTCTTTTGAGTATGTGAATTTGATTTCCAGTTGCGATCATTGACTTTGGCCTATAAGGGAAGGAATTTAGTTTTTCCCGGTGAGCGGGAAGGTTGGGAGGCCTACCAGTAATGGTAGATCTTGCTGTTGTAACTTTAATAATTTATTTGTAATTTTCTTGTCTAATGCGGGAAAAGCGATCTTTGCATGTTTGCAATCCGTTCTCTTTTCCCACTTGTTTTGTTGTTCTTGTTCAGAATGACGGCATAAAAGATCTCGTATCTGAATTAATGAGGCATGTTTGCATTTTAAACAAAAGACTGGTAGTGTAAATATAGAATGACATCATGCCTGCACTTTTGGGTGGTAATTAAAGTAACAATAAACTGATACTAGTCTGTTAATATTTGTTAAAGCTAAGAAGGACACTAGAGCTGTTAATATGGCTACATTTAAAATGTGTTTATTTTTTATCATGAACTGCTCATTATTGTACAATACATTATAGTAGATAACAATAAAGTTTTGTTATGCAATAGTTTTTGTATACTTAATTTGGATTTATGTCTTTAGAGATAGGTAATAAAAAATATTAACACTTTATTTATTAGCTTTGGTTGTCCTACTGCAGTGCAAAGGCATCCCTTTCCTCCTTCATGTCTCTCAGTTCAAGAATTTCAGTGGCCAATCCTTGCAAAAGTAGTTTAGTTAAATGACTGTTAGTCTTAACTTTAGTGTGGTATTCCACTCATCAAAGATCTTGGATAACTTCATCAAAGTTTGGTCGGTCAAAGATTATGACTATGACAATGATAATAGCAGCACCTAAGGTCGAAATTTCTCAATTTTCACAAACTACGTAAAATACTGTGCAAAATTTACTAAGAAAACATGGTCAAAGACCTTGAATGAGTGCAATGGGCTTCTGTCAAAGAACTTTGATCAAAATATAAGAGGTACAGATCTTGGACAAAGATCTTTGATGAGTGGAATATGAATATGCTTAGAGTAACATTTTACAATACAGAGTCATGTTAGTTCTTTGTCTGGGCTGCCCCAACATCATTAACATATTTGCGTAAGTATAACACATTAATTAATTAAAGTGAACTATTATCACACTATTTATACTCTCGCCTTCCTTTCTGCCCATGTCCTTTTTTATATGGGGTTGGCGGCTTTAAAAGTACATATTTACAAACATACTACTTTTTTGTTTTGGCGATTATCTCAGTATCTATGCTAACCATAAGATGTCTAGGCGGTTTTCCTTTTCTAATATATTTTCTTCCTTATCTTTCACAGAAAGGACAAAAGTCAATACAAAATGTGGTCAAAAAGCTATCAGAATTCATCCTCAATGTGGATGATGCGAAACTATTCAAACAGTTTACATCAAACATACTCTTAGCACTAGTGTCAGCAAAGATTCCTTTGAAACCAGTATTCTCTAACACCAACTCTGACACATGCAGCGATGAAGAAAAGAAAAGTCATTTGGAATATTCAGTAATTCTTGCTGTGCTGAGCGATCATCCTGACATATTACAGTAAGTTTTGTGGCCTAAACCATCAAAAGGTTTCAGCATAAAAAATATTTTCACTATAGAACAAAAGTCACCGACATAGCTCAGCAGATTAGTAAGCTTTTAGCTTATGTGGCAAGGGGTTGCTATATTGGTTGTAATAACCTTTTTTTGAAACAGTGTTTGGAGTAGAGATGGTAAATTAGCAAACATAGTGTAGGGCAGCAGTGTCTAAACTTTTAAAGTAATGGAACAACAAACCCTTTTATTTTATGGAACCCCAATCATCATCCAATAATTACAAATAAAAAGCACTTCAATTTAACAAAAAACGAAAATCTTTAACCTGAAATATTTTCAAAGTAAATGTCCTGATAAGGGGCTGAATTTTGACTAAGTATGCTGGTTCTTCTCAACACACTTTTTTGCGATATTCTAAAATAATACAACAAAAGTAATTCTTTGGAACCCTTTTGACATTGGTTCTATGGAACCCACAAATAGAGCAGGTTAGCTGCTACCAGAATTTTTAACATGCTACCATCTCCAAACTGGAGGTTATTATCATGCAGGTTTTGTTACTAGGACTCAAGCCTTCTCAAAGACCTAGTAAATTAGATCAACCACAACACTGACAACATCCTTTTTGGATTTGTCACATCTCTTACTAATTACTATTTGCAAATTATTCAACTTCACTTACTTGTTCTAATTTGCTCGGATGTGTTACAGATATGCCCTGAAATATTTTGACATTAATAAAGTGCCACCATTCGAGGTGTTCATACACCATGAAGACTCTTACAATGTGGCACCAAAGAAACGGAGACTGCTGGATTATAGGATCAAAATAACAGACCGGCAGATTGTTGAATGTTGTTATAAGTTAATAAGCAAGTTACCTAATGAGCTGGCAACAAAATGGGACTGGACCAAGTTTGTCAACAATTTTAGTAACAATGAAGATGCAGGAATTAGATGGTGGGTTTGAATTAAATGTGAAGTTAGGACAACCTTACCAAAGACTAGGTTTTCTATGTACTAAATTTGTGGCTCACATTTGGTATAAGTAGCTAAATATGGTTATTAGCCATGATTGATGGTTAAATTTTAATTTAGTTTTTCTTATATTCTCATGACAATACCTCCTCAAAATGTTATGATTAAGAGTTTCAATGACTCTTTGCTATGAGGTGGCCCTTTGAACATTCTTAGTTTACAAATTTAGATTGTAAGTACTACAATTTTTTACCTACCTATTTGATTTATATTATTTTTCTATATAAAATAATAAATTATGCCAAAAACTGTAAGTCATAACCTACTACAGGCCTAGCAGTGTTAAACCCATGTGAGTGATTATTATATTACCTGAACCCGACTTTTTTTCAGGATGGTAAAAGAATGCATGGCAATAATAACCAATATGACTGATGGTCAATCAACTACTCTAACTAATAACCTAAAGATCAGTGACGAAGATTCCTTGAAGAGTATATCTGCTCATAAAATTGACACAATTCTTACAATGACAACCATAATCAAAGATGAGGACCTAAATACAGAAAGTGTGGTCAACATTGATGGTATATTGTTGCCTTTGTATGATAGAGGCAAGGTGCAAAATGGAAATTTAGTGGCTGTAAAAAGTACAGTTAATAATTTGAGAAGTTTAGCACTGGCAGTTGCATCAGGTAAAATGCATTTTTGTTTACAAGCTTCATCGGTTTCACAACTTAATATTGTCTAATATCATCATAATAAATTCTCACTGACAGTAGTGACAGGACACTTACCCTCTTACTAATAATCACTATATTAGTGGTATAGTTACACAATGTTTTGTCTTTGTTGTTCTTTGATATTTTTGAAACTGATTCGAAAGAGACATCTATCAAGGAGAGAAAGGGCCGATGTTTATGTGTATGCCACCCAGGGAATTCTGGGTGGGCAGGACCCAGGATAGTGACCAGGGCGACACAGGGAATCCCAGTGCAGTCGTGCATGTGTAAGCGTTTATCAAGATTATCAAGATCAAAGTATTTTTCTTAATTTAAACTTTATTAGACCACAATTTGTGGTCGACGAGATACGGAAAATATTTATTTTCACTGCTATTTTGGTAATCATTTAGGTGCTTAGATAAATAGATATTAGAAATACTTGGACGAAAATATCGTGATATATAAAATTTCATCCCTCATTGTTAAAAAATATTAATAGACCACATTTAAGATATATCCTACTCATGAAAAAATGAATTATTTAAATCGGTTGACTATTGGCGATGCAATCAAAGAACATCTCCTTTTATTGAACGTGGTTAACAAAAAAAAAAACTTAAATCTTTTTCTTTTCCTAGGTCAAGCTCTTTCCCTACTGGGCCCGGTAGGTTCGGGCAAGACTTCCCTAGTGGAGCATCTAGCCACTGTCACTGGCCGTAAAGGTGTAGCATTCAAGAAAGTACAACTCGGTGACCAGACTGATTCCCGTATGTTGCTAGGCGGTCACCAGTGTACTGATGTGCCTGGAGAGTTTGTTTGGAGGCCAGGAGTTCTTACTGAGGTAAATATTTTTTGAATATGAAACCTCATGTTTAAATTACTTTATTCAGCCAGTCACACAATAATTCAAGATTCATTCAGATTCGTAAGCAAAGTGTTCCTCCTAATCCAGAAGTCTATACTCATGGCTCAACCAGTCTACATTATGGTGGAGAATGAACCTTTAATATTATTGTAATAATTATCTCTAACAAGTAACGCCCATTCTATATCTATGGTAGTATTAATTATATTATAATTAGTATAGATGTTGTCACGTAAAGAGAATATGGCTGAACGACAGTGGAGGTAGGGTTACCAGATGAAAAATTGAAAAGTCTGAGAAAACCCTGATTTTTTTGTGGAAAAGTCCTGAGATTAGACCGAAAGTCAGTCTGACTCATCATTCACGCCGAATTTACGGCACGCTAGCGGCGAATGGCGAGCGCGGCCACGCGGGTGGTTTCAATTTCAATTCATTTCAATGATAATTACTTATCGATAGTACTAATCTTATTGTTAGTGGGAGGAGGACTAACTCTTCTGCGAGTGTCCGTCTGGGTTGTTACCACCGCTTTGCTCGTCAAGTCTGCCGCCAAGCAGTAGTGTGCAAGCATTACTGTGTTCCGGTTTGATGAGCAGAGTATCCAGTGAAATTACTGGGCTTATGATACTTAATACCTGTCGCAGGGCAACGAGCGCACTGCAGTGCCGCGCAGGCCTTTGTGTTTCAAAGTTCTGGGTGGCACTGCAATTGTTATGGGCCGGCGTTATGCTTACCATCAGGCAAACGACGAGCTCGTCTCGTTACCAAATAACATAAAAAAAAACGAATTACGTAAATTTGTGAAATTATCTAAAGAAGATTATGGTGTTGTTTATAACTTTTTATTATAAAAATATGAACCTGTATTTCATTCAAAAATTGAAAAAATCCTGAGAATTCCAAAACCCGGCCTGTCAAGAACCTGGCAAACCTGTCAAGAACTCCAACATCCTATTATCTCAGGACAAATTCTGAGATATGGTAACCCTAAGGGGAGGGGATGTGTGTGCCGCACGGGTACAGTTGCGTCCTAAAGTACTAGGCTACTGGTTTTGTATGGTGTAATATAAGTGTAATTGTTTTATTGTAAAATCATAATAGGTACTTAGTACTTTGGAATAGGCAGGTATCGATAAACCGCTTAGTGTGCATGTTAACGGCTAGCGTTCTTTTTACGTGACGGGAACTATAGGTAATTTTTGTTTTTTGTCTGTTTATTTATTACCGCTCAACTCTGGAGCCACGGGATCGATTTTAAAAATTCTTTCACTATGTAATGGAAAGCTATATTATCCCGGAGTGCTATAGGCTACTACATTTTATCCTGATTAAGCGCGTTCGAAGCCGCCGATAGAGGCTAACGGTCTTATCACAAAAAAATTAAACATACTTTAAACCTGTGTGAAACAGTGTTTAACTCCTAACCATGCCTTAGTCGCGTGTATAATTATGAGTAACCACAAATCCTTATTTAAGTAGTATCTAACCGTTGTCTAACACAATAATTCTGTTGTGACATTATTAATCATTTTTGACACTGTCTAGCTAAACAGGTGTCTAAAAGTGTTTTTTTTTGTGGTAACACGGTAAGTATATAATATAGACCATTACTTGACTAACCTTATAAATAGCCGAATACTTGTTGTGCTTTAATCTATCCTGCTCTTTCTGCGTTTTGAGATAAAGTGAACCGAAAATAATCGAAACCAATTAACAAACTGGATAAATAGCGTGTCACGATCACGAGCTTTTATGACATTATCATTACGGTCTAACATGAGCCTATCTTTAGTAACAAAAAAATATCAGTTCAAACTGGACAATTATGCTGCTTATTTTATCACCTTGCCTATGGTTAAATATTTAATATTTTCCAGGCTGTACAGAACGGTCACTGGCTACTTCTTGAAGATATAGACAGCGCAGCGCTTGACGTTGCATCGACGCTCAGTTCGCTTCTTGAAAGGAACGCGCTTTGCGTACCAGGATACAGGGATTCGCTTCCAGTCACGCCTGGTTTTCAACTTTTTGTTACACAAAGGTTTGTGTTATTAAATATACTATAGATGTACCTCTCCAAGTGGTTGACACAATAAAAACTGATATTTCTTAACTTGAGATTTGATACATTGGCGTTATCTATACCCTCTCAAGTGTATGGCTTTAGTTAAACAAGTAATTGCTCTTTCAGGACTCTCACAACAAATTATGGTTTCCAAAAGAAGATGTCTAACTCTAGCACATTACTCCAAAAACACTTGACGCAAATAAACGTCGAGCCTCTTTCACGATCAGAGCTTTCCGAAATCATACATACCCTCTATCCCAGCCTGAGCACAATTTGTCCTAGAATGTTAGAAGTCTTCATGATGTTTTCGGTAGGAAGCCATGATACCTCCTTGCAATCAACTGAAACAAATGCCGACAAAAGTATCAACATAATCAGAGGATCAAGATTGATATCGACAAGAGACTTAATGAAATGGTGCTCACGATCTGTGATAGAATTCAATGTGTCTAGCCATGAGTCTGCACTAAAAGTCCTCCAAGATGCATTAGACATTTTCACTTGCTCAGTAGCATCACCAGAGCATAGATTGGAACTGGCAAAGAAAGTAGGAACATGCTTGGGAATAATCGAAACTAAATCAGAGTTCTACTGCAAACATTACAAGCCAAACGTTTCTCTGAACACCACATCTTTAGAAGTGGGCAGGGCGAGGGTGCCTAGAGTAGAAAAGACCTTGGAGTCTGTTGACTTTGATAACAAGCAAGTGGTTTTTTCTTTTACAAGACAGTCTGCTTGCTTGCTTGAGAAGATAGCCTGCTGTGTTACATCGAATGAGCCAGTACTTTTAGTGGGAGAGACTGGTACAGGAAAGACGTCTTCCGTCCAATATTTGGCAAGGCAGACTGGTCATAATTTAATTGTCATCAATATGAACCAACAATCAGATTCGGCTGATTTACTAGGCGGTTACAAGCCTGTAGACTTAAAATACGTGATTAGGCCAATAAGACATGAGTTTGAAAAGCTTTTTAAAAGCTTCTATAATGTGGAAAAGAATACTAAATTCTTAGGCCATATTGACACTTGTTATGAGACTGAAAATTGGACTGCGCTTTTAGCGCTTATGAAACAAAGTCATAAAGCTGCATTGAACCGACTGACTACAGAAAAGAAAGAGAAGAATCTACGCCAATGGCTGGCTTTTGGTCATAAGCTAGCAAAATTGGATCAGCAAGTCAAAGCAGCTTCAAGATTGACCTTCGCATTTATAGAAGGTTCTCTAGTCAAAGCAATGCAAGAAGGCCACTGGGTACTTTTAGATGAAATCAATTTGGCATCTGCAGAGATATTAGAATGTCTAGCCGGTCTATTGGAAGACAAAAATGAAAGTATAGATTTGTTAGAGAAAGGCGATAAAGTTCCTATCATAAGGCATCCGAATTTCACATTATTTGCTTGCATGAACCCAGCGACTGATGTTGGAAAGAAAGATCTGCCGGTTGGCTTAAGAAACCGCTTTACGGAATTCTTTATCGACGAGTTGACTGAGAGGAACGACTTGATGATACTAATAGGTGATTATTTATATCACATGAACCTGGGTGGAGCTACTTTAGAAGCGATATATTCTTTTTACTCCAGCATTCGGAAAGAAGCGAAGTTGAGTCTTGTTGATGGAGCAGGTAATGTGACTTGTGACAATGCATTAAGGTTTATTTTCCTTTGATTTTAGATTGTTTATACCAATTTTTGTACTGTCATTTTCAGGTAATGCACCTCATTACTCTCTTAGAACTCTATGCAGGGCCTTGACCGCTGCAGCTAAAGCAAAATGTGGAACTGTAGCCAGATCCCTCTATGAAGCATTTTGTTTATCCTTTCTTACACAATTGGACAGCTCTTCCCATCCAGTTGTAGAAGCTATGATTGCCAAGTAAGTAGTGTTAGTGACAAATAATGAAACGCACCAATTTTTTTTAATAGGTCTATGTTTGCTTATCAAAACGCCAGAGTTGAAAATGTGGTCAGCTCGACTAAATCGAATCTTTCAAAGAGTCCAAATATTACATTTCTAGATGACATTTACAACAGTTACATTTGCTACATATATAATAATTATCAATCTAATTATCTGTTTTTAGGGCCGTCATTGGGAAGAGGAACTTAAAGTCTGTTCTGAACCAATTGATCCCTGAGCCTCATGTGCTTGGACAAAACTACCTGCTATTTGAAGGGCACTGGATTCCACAAGGGCAGTTAGAGATAAACATTCCGGAAGGGTACATTCTCACACCTACAGTCAGGAAGAACCTTCGAGATATAGCTAGAATAGTATCTTTGGGACGTTTACCAGTTTTGTTACAAGGGGACACTTCTGTAGGTAAAACGTCTCTCATCACCTATATTGCGAAAGCTTCAGGAAATTATTGTGTGAGAATAAACAATCACGAACATACAGATCTCCAAGAATACATTGGTTCCTACGCCACAGACGCAAGCGGCAAATTAGTTTTCAAAGAAGGCGTTCTAGTCGAAGCAATGAGAAAAGGCTATTGGATTATTCTCGACGAACTCAACTTGGCTCCAAGCGACGTTTTAGAAGCCTTAAACAGAGTGTTAGATGATAATAGAGAACTTTTCATTCCTGAGACGCAGCAAGTCGTTAAAGCGGATCCCAACTTCATGCTTTTTGCCACTCAGAATCCTCCAGGATTGTACGGAGGTCGCAAAATGCTGTCAAGAGCTTTCCGAAATAGATTCGTTGAGCTCCATTTCGATGAGATACCAAAGAATGAATTAGAAACTATTCTACACCAAAGATGTCACGTTCCGCCGGCATACAGCAAGAAGATGATAAATGTAATGTCAGATTTACAAATAAGAAGACGAGGTTCGGCAGCAGTTCAAGGCAAAGACGGCTTTATTACTTTGAGAGACTTGTTCAGGTGGGGTCAGAGATACAAACATGCGTCTAAAGAAACTCTAACAGATGACAAGTTCTATGACTGGGATCAGCATATCGCTGATGAAGGATACCTCATTTTGGCGGGAAAAGTACGACAGCCCGACGAAAGAAATATCATTGAAGAAGTTATTGAAAAACAAATAAAGAGGAAAGTCAGGCCAGAAAACTTATTCACTCTACACCAAGCTACCTCCCCAGTGACCAAGCACATCCTCGAAATAATTCTTAACAACCAATTGGAGGAGTTCTCACATGTTGTATGGACTTACAATATGAGGAGGCTGGCAGTGTTGATAGCAAAAGCGTTCACCTTTGATGAACCTGTTCTTCTTGTGGGAGAAACTGGTTGTGGTAAAACGACAATCTGTCAGGTACTGGCAGCAATGAAACAGCGACAATTGCTATCTGTCAATTGTCATATGCATACTGAAAGTTCAGACTTCCTAGGAGGTCTCAGACCTGTTCGCCAGTACAAAAATGATGGCAGACTCTTCGAATGGGTGGATGGACCTTTGATCAAAGCTATGGAAACTGGAAATATGTTTTTGGCCGACGAGATTTCTTTAGCAGACGACAGCGTTCTGGAAAGACTGAATTCTTTACTAGAGCCAGAAAGACAGTTGGTTCTAGCCGAGAGAGGTATGGAAGATAACTCTGACATAGTTGTTATAACAGCTGAAAAGTCATTCCACTTTATTGGCACAATGAATCCTGGTGGGGACTTTGGTAAAAAGGAACTATCGCCCGCTTTGCGAAACAGATTCACTGAGATATGGTGTGACAGTGTCACCTCTCGGGAAGATCTGTTGAACGTTCTAGAAAGAAGCGTCAGTAGGGGAATTTCACTAGGTAACCAAGAAGACGGGAGCTCTGGCATCGGTAATTCTATTCTAGACTTCGCAGATTGGTTGAAGAATTCCGAAGTAACAAACAAGTTCCCGTTCAGTATACGTGACTTATTGTCATGGGTGCAGTTTATAAACACTTCTGTTGCAAAGGCGTTACTCGATACTCCCGAAGCTTACGTGCATGGTGCATGCATGACTTTCTTGGACTGCTTTGGGACAGCTTTGACTGGTCATATAGATTCCGAAACACTGGTCGTACTCCGAGCCACTGCCATTAATTTTCTACTAGACCAAATCAAAACTGTAGGAAACGAGTACACCGAGAATCTAAAAGAAATGTTGAGTACTAAAAGAACAAAATTCATTGCTGAGTGTGACAGTATAAAGTTTGGTATCAAACCTTTCTACATTGAAGTTGGACAAAATGTGGACATTTCCGAAGTAACTGCGCAAAAATTCACATTTACTGCCCCAACAACTGGGTCGAACACTTTGAGGCTACTTCGAGGTATGCAGTTGAATAAAGCTATACTTTTAGAAGGCAATCCTGGCGTCGGAAAGACAAGCTTAGTGACCGCATTAGCTAAATCTTCAGGACATAAAGTTGTTCGCATCAATTTAAGTGACCAAACTGTAAGTAACATTTTCTTAAAACTAAACATATAACTTATGCGAATGTAGCTGTATACGCGAATAATATTTTAATTCTTTTATTTTAGGATATCACTGATCTTTTTGGCACAGACCTGCCTTCGGAAGATGGATCATTCACATTCAAAGAAGGAGCTTTCTTGAGCGCTCTTCAAAATGGTGACTGGATACTCCTAGATGAGCTGAATTTGGCTCCTCAGCCTGTCCTCGAAGGTTTAAATGCATGTTTAGATCATAGAGGAGAAGTCTACATTCCTGAATTAGGAAAATCATTCAAAGTCAAGCAACAAACAAAACTGTTTGCTTGCCAAAACCCGTTAAAACAAGGAGGAGCGCGTAGAGGTCTTCCTCTTTCATTCTTAAACAGGTTTACTCAAGTTTACATTGACGTATTATCAAAGGAAGACCTGATTTATATAGTTGAGTCACAGTACCCAAGCATACCTATAGATATATTACACAGGATTGTGAAATTTAACTGTAAAGTGGCTCATGAGATCACTGATATTCAATCTTGGGCTCACAGAGGAGCTCCATGGGAAATGAATTTGAGAGACATACAGAGATGGTGTGAAGCGATAATACTAGATCAAAAAGTAGGAAAGAATCCGTCGCCCGGTAAGTTCATAGACATGTTATACGTTAATCGTATGAGAACAGCTGACGATAAAGAGAAAATGATCAAAACTTACGATGAGTTCTTTTACCCTAACTATCCGAGAAGTGCCAGCTCTCCACAATTCCAATTAGATAAACATGAAATCATCGTTGGCGATGTAGCATTAGAAAGGCAGTTAGAAAAAGATTTTAAAAACCGTCGAGCGGCTGACACGAATTTGTTGGTACTAAGAAATCAACTTCCGACTCTAAAAGCATTGGTACAAAACATTAAGATGAACTGGCTGTCAATTCTGGTAGGACCAACCGCTACGGGCAAAAGTAGCATAGTTCAAGTACTCGCCGATTTGACAGGCAATGAACTTCATGTCGTGCCAGTAACATCGGCAATGGATGTCTCAGATCTCTTGGGCGGATTTGAACAAGTTGATTATAATAGGAATCTAGAAAACTTATATGACCGCATCGAAACATTGACCATTCAAAATGTAAGAAACAGATGGATATCCAAAAAGTACAAAGAATGGAAAACGAACAAACTGTTGAGTGACTTATACGAGTATCGAAATCTGATAACACTCGAAAATTCGAGCAATTTGAAGAAGTTTAACGAGAAGATTCAGTTCCTTAGCAAACATTGTGAAAACTTACTCAAATGCAACATTAAACCAAATAAAGCATTCAACCACATTACAAGCAAGCTGCAAGAGGTTATAGATAGTCTAAAGAAATTGGAATCCAGATTGTCAAAAGCGACATCTGTGAATGCGGGTGGCAAATTCGAGTGGGTAGACTCATTACTTGTAAAGGCTATGATTGCAGGCACTTGGCTACTTCTAGATAATGTAAATCTTACATCAGCAGCTGTTTTGGACCGACTTAACGGTCTTTTAGAACCGAATGGAGTGCTGAGTATACCAGAAAGGGGAGATATGAGTGAGATCGAACCACATCCCAACTTTAGGGTGTTCTTCACAATGGACCCAAAGTATGGAGAGATTTCAAGGGCTATGAGAAACAGAGGAGTTGAGATATTCTTGCTGCGGCCAGATGACTGGAACTCAAAATTGTCTGATACTATATCCAGCATGGATTTGAAGGCTTTACTATCATCATGTGGATTGCGGAGTCGGTACCACGATATAAGCATAAAATTGCACGAGATGATGACTTCATATATTCAAGGTATGCCCTGTTTTTTTTTATAAAGTTACAGGACAAGCTGCTTGCTTGTCTGATAGTAAAAATAATTCTTGCAAGCATTGTTTTTACCCACCTACAAGCCCTAAAAATTTGCAACATAAAGGTTACATACTGGCTTGCGCTAGTTATCCTGAAACATTAGGTATTAAGTGTCAATTATCCAGTAATTTTATTGACTAGTTTGTTCATCAAACCAGATCACAGAAATGTTTGCACATTATTGCTTGGCGGCCGACTACAAGAGCAAAGCGATAGCATCAACCACTTGCAGAAGAGTTAATCTTACCACCTTCTAATTCTCTTATTTACTTTGAGTAAAGCAAAAGAATTGTAAGCTTAAATTCCATATTTTACTTTGCAGGACTCGAACGGCCATCACTGTCCCACCTGCTCCAAGCGTCCCACCTGACATCGCAGCAGCTAATTCGGGGCATTTCTGAAGACACTGCTCTAGTTAACAGCTTTTCCGATGTCTACATAAAGCCTAGATGTGGCGCTGACTTCACGAATCCTAATATGTCACTGTCTGAAATGAAAAACTCCATGTTGAAGACATTGGACAAAGAAATCGAAACATTCATTAATGATTCTAAACCTGTGACCATTGATTCGCAAGCTATTATGCACACATTGACAGTGAAAGGCTTGTGTGCGAATTCTGAATTTGAAATTGCAAGGCAAATTGCTTTCATAGCGGTGCAGGCATTCTTACATGGAGATGACAAATCGAATATCTTCCACGCAATTTCATGTGTCTTCAATGCATATTCTAAATGTCCCAAGCATTTGCAGAAGTTGTGTTACAATTTTATCAAGGATTCCTTGGCAGATCAATCAAGGAACCAATTTAACAGTCTGGCTGAAAAATTAAATGCTAGCGCTTACAAACAGTTACAGCATTCCGAGTCCAAATACGGTCATATAAGATTTTACCCTGAATCATGCATCGATTGTGTTCATAATTTGCCTATCACAATAGCAAATAAAGAAGCTATACTACTATTCAATAACTTAGTTAAACTAATGGGTAATCAAACTCTAACAAAAGACGATTTCTCAGTGCTTGACTATTCAAATGCTGTAAAATCTGGAAGCCTGACAGACGACTTCGTCGAATATCCGATTTTGAAGCACTGTCAAAGTTATTTGAACACAATTGACGATTACGTAAATCGCGCTATTGTACAAGCTTTGGACTCCCTCGACGATGTAACCAGTTGTAGGATACTACAGCTTTTGAACTGGAGAAACAGATTCTTGAAGTTGGCATCTGGGGCTATTTTCGTAAGCTCTGGATCACGTAAAAGAAAACAACTGAGAGAAGATATTGTGCCGTTATTATATATTCACAGTAAATGGTTAGAAAAATTTTTGATCGGAGAAATTTTTAAACTCTTACCGGAAAACCATAAACTAATAGATGAGTTCGGGTTTGCCGTAGTAATTGTTGTTCAGCAAAATGAAGCAGACAATTCCAAACAGACGAAACTAAGCAAGAAAATGAGAAAGTTTTTCATACAGCCGAAACTGTATGAAAGCAGGGAACAATATAATGACTGTGTTAAGCGCTCTGAAATTTACACCAAATTGACACTTAACGTGAATGGTCCAGTTTCCAAACAAATAGACAAACTTGCTGTTGACATATCCTCAGTCACTGATATAAGCCTAGCGCTAGATACGCCTGACAAAAATAAGTTGGCAATAATTGAGGAAAACATGGCAAAGAATATCGGAAATAACGCCAAAATACCTCCTAAAGTTCTCTCCGAACTGAAACTTTTACCTCTGACTTCTTACGTAATACAAAGAGTGTTGAGTATGTTGCAAATAACTTTCGTAGAAATGGTATCTAATTTGACAGCAGTTAATGACTCTAGCAAAATACTGGTGAAAGACTCGACCGAACTTTTGAAGAATTTGGTGTCTTTATGTAAGATCAGTAAAGGGTTTCCGCCGGCTTTGCTGAATCTTTTAGAACTAGTGCAAAATATTCTAGAGGGTGGAGAGGGCATACAAAGGTAAATAATTTTGTGTTGATACTGTACATTTAATACTCGTATCATATCACTTAGAGTTGTTTATCATATTTTATTGTATTTTGTAGAATTTCATCTGTTCCTGTAAAATTCTGGGACGAATTTTATAAGGCTCTTGTTAACTCGCCTGCTTTCCACCCGTTGCCATTTTTATTGCTGGAAGAAAATTTGGCCTCGGAGGAAACGACTTCTGATGTCCCTGTCAGTAGCAAGAGATTGTCAAAAAATCTGCCTCTGATGCTTTACTATGTGCAGAAGTTTACAGTGTCATCAAACACCCAAGGTTAGTTCTTTTTTTATAAAATGCCTAAATTTCTATACCTCAAACTTAGTGTTTCTTGCTGCGCCAGTCCCCCACAAATCTTAAGAAATATGTCCTCCTAAAATGGCAAGTGTAAATTTTTCCAGGGTCCCAATTTATAATAGACATTATGTTTTAGATTCTCGTATGCTATTGGCATATGAAACAGTATCGTTAGAAAACCGAGCTAATTACTCAATACAGCTGGACACCATTTTAAATATTCTATGGAAGAATATTGCCACATTGGACTCGTCTGCGGCGTTACGAATGTAAGTGGTACTTACTCTAATTTGTGGAATTATTTAACGTAACGCTTATAAAGTTCATTTTTAATATAACTGTGTTACGTATTACGGACGGCTCTGTAGCTAAGTTGGTAGTAACCCTGCCTGCAAAGCGAGGGGTCCCGGGTTCGATTCCCGGCCGGGGCAGATTTTGTGTAAGCATAAAGTTTGTTCTCGGGTCTTGGATGTTTGTGATGTGTATCTGTGTGTGTCAATGCCACCTGCGACACAGGGAATCCTAGTGCGGGGGTATGAGTGTAAGCGTTTTTTATTTATTATTATTACAGAAAATCGGATGCCATATTTGAAACTAGGAAATTCGAGCAACTCATGTTTTGCTTACACTCAATAATGACCGCAAAAAAACCTTCAGTTGGTAACGAAGCACCAACACCTGACACTTGGATGGAAGAGACTACGGAGTTACTTCGAGCATACTACAGAGAAAACAACACTTTTGTGACCACTCTTGAAGACGCTCAAAGAACTTACAAACAGTTGAAGAAGCTGAAACTTGAAGGATTAGGGCTAAACGTGAAATTACAAACAGCAGAATTATCCATACTGACAAGCTTACTTCTAATCAAAGCGATGTCGGAAATAAATCCAGTTGATCATGTAGAAAGATACCGCCTCAAAGCTCAGTATATCGAAGAGGATGTTCAGATGTTTGAAGCGTTGCTAGGATCATATTACTTTCACGGATTAATCACTGGGAGTATTTCCGATACGAGGGCTATTGAGAAGCCGTCACAAATCACAAATGAATACTACGATACCGAAGATGCAAGAGAAAGTCTGAAGAAAGTGCATCCGCATTGTGGTATATTAATGGATTTGAAAGAAAACACGGCAGATAAGATAAGGAAATACGCGCTGGGTAACACGTTTAGACCCGAAGAACCATCCTACAGCAATTTTGTTAAGGTAATGAAAGATAAATCCTTCAATTCATTAACAAGTGCGCGGCTACCTTGCACTTCTGCTAAAACAAACACAACTTGTTCTTGGGTTTAGGATAAGCAACATACTAATCCATATTTACTTATACAATAAATGTGTGTTTGTACGTTTTATGGTTTGTCCTTCTTTCACGCAGCAACGGAGCAATGGTTCAACGTGATTTTAGGCATAGATATAGTTTATGGCCCGGAGACTAACAAATGCTACTTTTTATCCCGTAAAAATGCACGGTTCCTGTAGGAACGCGGGTGAAACACTGGGCAGGAGCTAGTTTAGAATGAATCCGAATAATCCTCGTTTTACTGTTTTAGGATTGCAAGCACTTCTCCAAATCCATTCTATCAACAAAAACCACCAAGGACATCACAAGAAACATACTTACAATCTGCGATAAACTACATGGTTCATCTGATGCAGGAAAGTCTTTTACCTCTTTGGTAGCTGCCGCTGATACGGTAGTCAAAGAGACCTCGTCTTGGCTGTATTCCGTCAATGCATTCTATAAGAAAATCGAGACTACATACTCCGAAGCATTCCCTGACTTAGCCAAGCCTCTGCAGAGTTCTTTGTCGCAAATCATTCATTCATTCACTTCAGTGAACGATTTGATTAAAGAAGAGGTAGCGAAAAAAGAGAATCCGCCGCATTTAACGCACATAGTTAAGTATCTGATGATGTTTCCCAACTGGAATATTGACGAGTATAAGACAGTTGGGGAAAATTCGAATTTCACTAACACTGAGAGTGTGTTGAAAGTTTATCTGGGCGCTTCGTGTGATGACAAAGTTACCGGAGAATTGGATATCATGAAGTGAGTACTTTTAATTTCGTAGAGGTAATATGGAATTTTCTTTTCCATGGATCAAATGATATGTTATTTTTTTAAAAGCTTCAAAAGCAGGAGTTGTCTTTATCTGTGGTTTTTCTTTTACATCATCAAACCTGGGGAGTGGGATACTATTGCCTATAAATAATAATAATAAATAAAATTATAGTCTATGTAAGCTTGTGTGTTACATAATTGTTTGGGATTAATTTAGTTAAATTAATTAAAAAATTTAACTTAAAAAATGTAAAACCATTATTGGCTTTAGGTAACGTATATAAGTAATGTTAAGATTATTTTAAGAGCTGTGGTTTTTATGAATAAATAAATAAATAAATAAATGAAACACAAATATTTGATAAATATTTATGGAAATACAGTCCTTTTGATACGATATTTCATTGCAATATATGTACTTAAGTCCAACTTGTAAACTAAATTTCTTTCAGAATGCTTAAGACGCAACTACTAAAGCTCAAAATACACTGCACAGCAAAAGACAGCGTTGACAAAAGCACTGTAGACGCAGTGCTATCGACTTTGAACGAATTAGTCAGGTATTGGGAGCAACAGCAGCGCGATATCGAGAAGAAGAAACAAGATGACGAAGCATTGTATGTTACGAAGTAAGTGCTTAATTGAATCGTTTAAATCATCATAAATAAGTAAGAGAATTAGGGCAGTAACGCTATAAATACGATTGATACATACATCAAGCTTTGGTGTCGATTTGGGCGTCTCATACTTAAACCTAATTTTAGTTTCGGTGTCTCTTTCTAAACAAGAACATGCGGCGCAAGTACGGATCTTTTCGATAAATAAAATTCGATAAAATTGACAGTTAAAATCGATAAAACCCCCTATATCGATTTTTACAGTCAATTTTATGGAATATAACCCACTTTATCGATTTTAACTGTCAATTATGTCGAATTTTATTTATCGAAAAGATCCGTACTTGCGCCAATGAGATAGGGATGGAGTATATTTTACAACTGTCAAATTAATCGACTTGCTTGTATCTAATCTAAATTTAACGGTCAAGGATGGAATTTATTTGACAGCTTTAAAACTAAATTTAGACCTGTCAAACATCTTCCTCCAAACATCATTGGAAAGAGAGCGAAACTAAAATTAGGTTTAGGTTTGTGACGCCAGATCAATCTCAACATGAGTCAATTGTTAACCTTGATAGATTAGAGTAGATAAAATCACCAAGTTTATTATAATACCAAGGCCGCAGTGGATTTTATTATTCACATTTTAACTTACTTATTGTTTGTGTTTTAGATCAAAATGCGAAGATGAGGACGAAGAAGCGATGGCGAACGAAGAAATACAAGAATTGTTCCCATCTTACTCCGACAGCGACTTCGCTGACTTTAGACCGCCGACGCTCGAGCAAAAGCCTGTTAAAAAACAAAACACTGACACAAACAAAACCAAACTATTGATTTCATCCGAAGATGTGTCTTTAGTGTACAAATGGCATTCGAGCTTCGTAAGAAATATGACGTCGGCTGAATGGTTACCAGCCCGAAAGAAGTTGGTCGGTAACGATGTAGTCAGTGTGTTCTTGCAGAGGTATCCTATATTTAGCAGGATTATAGAGAATAGGTGGACAGCGTTGGACGCTGAGCTTGAGGGTAATTTAACCCCGAGCCTTTTAGTGCTAGTGTCACAGATTAAGGCAAAAGTGGACGGGAATGGTAAGTCAAAATGCCTACATTTATGAATAAAATTGGTTCATGACAGAGATGCGACAATATGTATTACCAAAGTTTATGGACGGTGTAAATATTGGTGCGAATCCTGTGCAGTAGCTAATTCAATCAAGCGAAAAGTAGTGTTATGTGGCGCGTAGCGACCACAAGTGTCACCGTGTGCTGCGAGCTCATACAATATAATACTCATCTATGCTCTATACAAATAAATAAAATTGAAGTGTCTGTTTGTAATATCAAAATAACAGCTTATTACTAAATGCAAATGAAAGTATATACGGTACCTATACAAAACAACCTTTTTAATTATTTTTTGTCTGTCTGTTTGTTCCGGGTAATCTCCGAAATGGCTGGACCGATTTTGACGGGACTTTCACTGGCAGACAGCTGATGTTACAAGGAGTAACTTAGGCTACTTTAATTTTAGAAAAAGAATTTAGGGTTCCGCGAAAAAAAAATAAAAACCATGTAATCCAAAATCTCCACGCGGGTGAAACCGCGGGGCAGCAGCTAGTATTATATATATGAAAACTATAATACGCTACTCATTGGCAGCGTTATGTGGTTGTAGCGCGAGGCTCTGTGCGAGAGTTAGATAGATCACGTGATCAGTGACTGTTCAAACTCTTAACCTTTGAAGAGCTTTTTTTTATGTTATTTGGTAACGAGACGAGCTGGTCGTTTACCTGATGGTAAGCGTAACGCCGGCCCATAACAATTGCAGTGCCACGCAGAACTTTGAAACACAAAGGCCTGCGCGGCACTGCAGTGCGCTCGTTACCCTGAGACATTAGGTATTAAGTCTCATAAGCCCAGTAATTTCACTGGCTACTCTGCTCATCAAACCGGAACACAGTAACCGGAACACACTACTGCTTAGTGGCAGACAACACGAGCAAAGCGGTGGTAACAACCGAGACGGACACTCGCAGAAGAGTTAGTCCTCCCACTGACAAAAGAGTAATAATAAAGTTTTCTAATATATACGTACAGTTTTGTTTGTGCGATATAATTCGATCTAACTTTACTTTCAGATCTATCAAACAGCAAGGTTGATTTCTACAGATCGGCTTGGGTTTCCGAAACTGGACAGTGCCTGCCATTGCTGCATAGAGTGAAAGAAACCACGAACGAGTTATTGGATCAATGGCCAGACTTCCCTACTTTGAGAGAGGCATGTGAAATATCTGTGTCGTATTAGGGATTGAATCCTCGTCCTGTACACGTTATCCAGTTTATTAGTTCATACGTGTACAGTTTGAAATCGAAGAAACAAAAGCTGAAATAGAAGGAGCTAAATAAAAAAACTTAATTACATATGTACTAGCGCGAACAGCGGCGCGAGTACGGAAGTCGGTTCGATAAATTTGTCGAACCGAAAAACATGACAAATTTATCGAATTTTGCGAGTACCGAAGTCTGATCGTAAAGTATTGTAGTAGCTCTATATTCTCTTTGGATTCGACCTAGCGTTTCGATAACTTTTGTCGATTGTTTCGAGGCTCGATAAATCCCACGTTATCGATTTGAACTGTCATTTTTATCGAATTTTGTCGAATATTATCGACCCGAATAGATCCGTACTTGCGCCGCAGTTTCGGTAAAATCAACGTTTCTTCAAGGTCGCGGGTTTTTTTCAAATTCCGTTCTAAGTGTGCGTTTTTATTCCTTCATAAACACTCCCTCAAAATTTCAAGTCTCTACGTACAGCGGTTTGGGCTATACTGTACTGTCAGTCAGTCGCAAAGAAAAAAGCCTTTTATACCTCATAAATATATAGAAGATAAAAAGATAGGAGACTAACTCGCCTTTCTGTATAAGTTAAAACTTTTTTTACAGTGATTACTGTGTTAATTTTCAGATAATAGTAATAGTGAACAGAATCCTCGACTTCCCAGTCACCAGCCCCGTATCTCGTTTCCTAACCGGTCTGGAACTGCTGCGAGATAAGATCGAGGAGTGGAACAAGAACGCGCACAAAGGCAACAACATGATAGAAATGTCGCTGGCGGTCGGCCAGCAGATTATTAACTGGAGGAAACTGGAAATGGCGAATTGGAAGGAGTGTCTGAATAATTTATATCAGAGGTATTATTTTATACTATTTGATGACGAGGCGTGCTGGTCGTTTGCCTGATGGTAAGCATAACGCCGACCCATAACAATTGCACTGCCACTTAGAAGTTTGAAACAAAGTCTTGCGTAGCTAATTTTTATTTAACTACAACAGACCTTAGTGAGTCTTACAGTCTCCCAATTAGCTCACCAATAGCACAAAAATATGTATGTTATCGTCTTTGCCGTTATGCTGCGTTTTTGTTACGAAAACTAGCAGGTCGATTGGTTGATAGTAAGCGCCACCGGCCACGTGAAATCACATTAAAAGTCCTGCAACATGACATTGCGCTCGTCGCTGTGGTTTGTCTATTTTTTATTTCCCATGAATTTCACTAGATATTTTTCTCATTATAGAAGGGGGTTTTATGTTTTAATCAATATCAACAAAGACTCTCGCAAAAGAGTTAGTCCTAACACTTGACCCACTGCTGGACCAATCCCCTTCATCCGTTCGCAACCTTCACACGCTTTTGGTCCTTAAGAAGGTATCCAAAGTCTTACGCCACTTCTACCAGTCAAGGAGTAGCTTGGAAGTCTCACGCCTCATCTAGCAGCCAGTGAGGACCTTGGCTTGTCTATTCGTGCTCTCCCTTTCATTGTGGTATCATACTGGTATTGATTCTGCAGCGCAAGTACGGATCTTTTCGGTCCATAAAATTCGATAAAATTGACAGTATAAATCGATAAAGTGGGTTTTATCGGCTTTTATATAATTTATCGAGCCTCGATACAATCGACAAAAGTTATCGAATAGCTAGGTTGAATCCAAAGTGAATATAGAGCTATTACAATACTTTACGATCAGACTTCGGTACTCGCAACATTCGATAAATTTATCGGGTTTTTCGATTCGACAAATTTATCGAACCGACTTCCGTAGTTGCGCCGCTGGTGTAACAAACTTAAACCGTATTTTAGTTTCACACTCTTTTGAAATAAGAACATAAGAAAGGGATGGAATACATTTCTGACTTGTCAATTTTATCCTCTTACTTGTATCTGGTGTAATTTAGTGACGTTTAATTTTGACAACTCTAAAACTAACTTTAGATGTGTTAAACATTTTCCATCCTTTTCTCAAGATATTTATTGGAAAGAGAGAGCGAAACTAAAATTAGGTTCAGGTTAGTGACGCCAGAATTGACACCACTCTAGCAAATCATCATCATCAGCCGCAAGACGTCCACTGCTGAATATACGCCTCCCCCATAGAACGCCACTTGGATCGGCTACTCGCCTCTTGCATCAAACAGTTCCCCGCGGTTTTGACTCTGACACACTTCTCTAAAAACTTCTCTAAATCTTATTTTAGGCAACAATCAGAAGCTCACAAATACTGGTTCTTCCTTTATGCCGTCATCAACTCTTACCTAGAAACCGGCAAAGAAGGCGATCCAACTTCAGCGGTCCCGGCCGAGAGAGTCATAGGTGTGCTCAAGGATTTCATGGAGAAATCCAATCTGGCCGAGTATGAAGTCAGATTGGACATTGTTTATACCTATCACTGCCATTTGGTGCATTTGGAGCCGAGTAACCGGCGTGGTGAGTTGTTTTTTTTCTCGATAATTTAGCATTTGACCACATCTCGCCAGATCTTAAACGACGGTGTTGTCGAAGTTGTTGAATATGCTAAACCTAGATTAGAACTGACTCTCAAGTGCGGCTGCTGGAACACACCGATTGGTGCTTGGCGTTCGATTTTCAATTTGAGGTTGGTAGCTAGCAGTGCAAGTACTAGAAAATTCCTCACGATCATTGCATGGTTGCCTCAAATTCCTTCAGCGAATAAACTCAAGCTTCGAATCATCGACCTACAAATCTAGTGTAAATTTAGGATAGATTAATTAGTAAGGAGCTTCAGGAGGACTCAGGACAAGTTATTTGTGTTTCCTTGTTCGACATGGTGTAATTTTTTTGCGTTTGACGAATGTAGTTGGGATATTGTTTACTTTTAAGAACGGGACTTAATCGCGATAAAAACACAGGTTTATATTTACCTCGACGTTTCGATCAAGTTGCATTGATCGTGGTCACGAGAAGTCCTTCTCGTGACCACGATCAATGCAACGTAACAAAAACGTGCAACAAAAAGTAAACAATGTTTTCGAATCGAACTGTAGTTGGGATGTTGGAAGCTTTCAAATTGTCATCGCCTCCGTCTTCATTATTTGATCGTTTAAACTCTTATTTAAACACTCGATAATAATGTAGAACATGTCTATAACTCCCCATAGACGCTTTGTTTTAAGTTTAAAACTAACAAAACGATAATTTCTTAGATGAACTCCTCTCAATCCTTTGGAACACATACAACTACTACTCTCAGTTCAGCGCTCAAGTTGCGTCCCACATAAAGGAGAAACGAGTCCCTATAGAGAAGAAACTCAAAGACTTCGTCAAGATTTGCACTTGGGACCGGGACTTGAGCTACTGGAGCGTGAAAGATACTGTGGAGAAAGCGCATAAAGCGCTGCATAAACATATGAAAGAGTTTGAGGTAGAAAAAACATATTATTTTGTTGTAAGAGTACAGCAGGAGTGTGGAGAAGGTACTCGTGAAGTCTGCCGCCAAGCAGTAATGTGCAAGCATTACTGTGTTCCGGTTTGATGAGCAGAGTAGCCAGTGAAATTACTGGGCTTATGAGACTTAATACCTAATGTCTCAGGGTAACGAGCAAACTGCAGTGCCGCGCAGGCCTTTGTGTTTCAAAGTTCTGGGTGGCACTGCAATTGTTATGGGCCGGCGTTGTGCTTACCATCAGGCAAACTACCAGCTCGTCTCGTTACCAAATAACATAAAAAAAAATATATGTTTCTCTAGAAATTGTAAATTTCCAATTTTTCACTACTGTTCATAATATAAAGGTGTACATTTAAAGATTGCTTAAAACACTCACTCTTTTGTATCATACAAAACTGACTTACATTTGCACAAATGCATGTGCAATTGGGATGTTGACTGATTTTGGGAAAGTGTTTAAAACGATGCGTATGGGCCTAATATAACCCAAAATATTTAAATTTACTTTTTAAAACAACTAATATTTTAATTATCATGTATTTAAAATGCCGTTTTAAATTTTGCTCCAAAACGGCAGTGACGTCACGTGTTCAATTACCACAGAGTAATTTTCTATAACACTGTAAAGTGACAAGCAAAGAGAATATAACCACTACTACCTAGTCTGTGCTACGTTTAGTGACAAGTTCATTCGATGCTTTCTGTGTATGTATTGTTATGTATTAAAATATGAGTTCTAAGTTTTTTGAGCTTATTGATTTATATATATGCTTTGGTTAATTAATATACTTTGGATCTTAGAATCTACGATTACTGTTATATATTCATTGTTGGTTATAGAAATAATGATTTTTGGTATAATAAGTAGGTACTTACACGGAGGTCTTCACATTTCTAAATTCAGCAGAGCAGAAATTATCGTTTGTCGAGAAAAAATTGGCCACCGTAAAACAATCAATTCTCGGCAAATTGGAATTATTTGCCTTTATGAAGCCACTTTCCATCATGGGAGAATATTCAAGAGTCGAAATAAATTTAGAAAAATAGGCGCGGAATTCACAGCACAGATAAATAATCACAGAAATCACTCTAAAATACTAAGCAGTTAAGCGCAACGAGCTATATACTCATTGGAGTTTTGGCGGGAATGCGAAAATGTGCTGTTGTTGATTTTGTGTTATTTACTAAAACCTTTGTTTTATAGAGTGTTAATGTGTAATAATAGTGGATTATTAACCATTAAGTGTTCGTAAACTTGCATGAGTGAAAGGCAAATAGTACAAAGACGAAAAACGTGTATTTTCGTATTGTATCCAAAACTCCATAGAAGCTTCAGTAAACTATCCACCAATTTACTGAAGCGTCACTTCGACTTGACCGCGCCTAGACTAAACTTTAACTTGACTTTGACGACTTTCATGCACCAAAACTAGAGATTTATTTATATTATTATTTATATAACTTGACACTAGTTAAATGCGCAAATCACGTGGAGCCAAAAACAAAACAAAAAAAAAATATATACTCATTCCGATTGAAACCGTGACGTCACGGGCGTTTTAGGTCACGTGACTTCGGATTGATGTGATTACATTTTGACTATTTAATTTAAATTAAATTCCTTAAAAGTAAACAAAAATATTGTGTTTAATAGGATTTCTGTCACAAAAACTACCGTTTCGCGGCAAAATTATATTTTTATTTGAATACAGTCAACAACCCTATTTAAGCATTCCGTTTACCTTTACAATCGACATTAATACAAAAGAGAAGAGCTCGGAATTTAGTTTTACAATGATGAAAAGGGTAAGCCATGCGTCTGATGTACCAAACGTACATACTTGTGTGACTGTTAAAGACGACACTTACCTCAAAGCTGGCAATTGAGTTGCTTCCCAAAATTTAACAAAATAGTTAATATTTTCTCGAAACATTTTTAAAGACATAATCTTGTTTTTCCTTACAGAAAGTTTTAAAAGAAAGCGTGACCAGATGCCTAGTAGATAACAGCACAGATGTGAGCGGCGATGTGCATGTTGGTATCTGGGACCGGCCGAAACGCGCCACCACCGCCACAGCGCCCTCTGGCGGCGCATACATGATCGATCTGCAAAATCATATCGTGCAAGCTAGGAACGTGAAGGTATGTACATTCTGTGCCTACTAATACTAGAAATAAAGTTTTTAAAGGAATGCTTGATTGTGCTTATTGGGCACTTTTATAATTTATGTACATACTGTGCCTACTAATACTAGAATTAAGTTTTTAAAGGAATGCTTTACTGTGCTTATCGGGCACTTTTATAATTTATCGTCAAACGGCACGGCACGATTTTGTCGTAGGATGCAATGGGAAATTAAATTATGTGAAGATGTTTTTAATATCCGTCGACGATAATGTTATGCTGTGCACGCGTTAACTTACATATTATACCGTGCCGTATCGTTTGACGATAAATTATAAAAGCGACGTTGTCCATTGTGAACTCTTGATGACTTAACACAGATGGTAATCGCAATGAATCTTGACCGCCATGAAGTTAGCCCACGCGATTTTTCGCTCAGCCTTTCAACAGTATATTTCCTGACGCTGACCGCTCTGAGGGCCTCGGCTTGGATTCTTTGCGCAGACAATGAAGTCTATAATTAGATTCCATTAACCACAGCGTTAAAAAGAGTCGGAATTACCACAAAACAAAATTCTAAATATGTGTTAAACCGTGTCTAAACACTAAACATGCCTAGTTGCGTGTTTAAATACTTAGTAATTTAAAAAATCTTGATTTAAGTAGTATCCAACGATTGTCTAACTCTATTCTGTTGTGATATTTCTAATAATTTTTAGACGTTTATCTTACACTGCCTAGCTAAACAGGGGCCTAAAAAATGTTTTTTTTGGTAAAACGACGAATATTATTAACCATGAAGATAATAGGGGTACTAAATTTTTACATAATTATATGGCTACTATATTGCTTTAAACACTACAGAATAAGAATTATATATTATTTGTGTAAGAATTTTATACTTTTCTTAACTCTTACTCTCTTTGTTAATGTGGAAAAATTATCAAACAGAAAAACATAACTAAATATTCACAGAAATTTGCAGCGTATTTAACAGCTTACAGCACCCATTACTCTATTTTCTTTCTGGTTGAGTTTTACAAAGCTGTCATAAACGGTTACCATATTAAAAATTAACATGGTGGAATGAAAACTCCGCCATCACCTTTATATTCAGTAAGCGATATAAATAGAGTAATGTGCTAGTATCGGTAAACACTTTAAAATATATTTAATAAGCGACATAATTCAATGAACATGGCAAAATACTGTTGAACTAATTAAATACCTATTCAAAGGAAGATCAAGTTATACTTCCAGATTATCACAAAAAGTGGTTGTGCGGCTGGTGGAGTAGGTGGAATTTATTATGATTTAACATTATATAAATTTGTTTTAAAAATGATTGCCATGTTCAAAAAGTTAAACATTCAGCTATTTTTTGTTATTAACTGTTTTATCATTCATTCAATTATAAGAATGATATTTGATGTTATTTCTCGTGGCTTGTTCTGATATCCCGTTTGGAGTAAAAATAGAACGTTTAAACTTAGGCTACGGTGTAAAAAGCAGAGGTGCATCATTAACCAATTACTGAGTGTCTCTTTCAGAAAAATTTGGAACGTTATTATAAAGAAATATCTGCACGTAATTGTGACGTGGTTTCATTTACATGATTACATGTTATCGTTGTTCTTGGGTACACTGTGTGGTGGCGGGTAGGTAAAAACCTTTCTAGTTTTCTTCCACTAATTTTCTTTTTCTTTTAATCCACAGCATCTGCAGGTAGTATACCTTTATTAATTACTTACTAAACCTAGAAGTAGTATTTTGTGCATGCTAACTGTATGTTTGTTTGTGTTTTGTGTATATAATGTGAATTTGATTTGTTTTAAAGTCTTATGCTTGCAGTAGATATAGTTTTAAATAACTGGACTTAAAACATATTAACCTATTAATATGTTTTTTGTTACAAAAAAGTTTGTGATGGACATGACGGATGTATTAATTAAAGAAAAACTTATGTAGGTTTATTGTTACGTACCGTACTTATTAAGTAAAAAGTTTCTTACAGTTTATCCAAACCATCATTATAATGCAATTAAAAATAACTTATCAATAGTTTCTAGTCGATGAATTATATGTTCTATGTCAATTCTTAGAATTATGCGTAACTTAACTGTTCAGAGTCAATTTACAACTACCTTCCGTACTAGTGATAATTATATGGCGTCAGGGCATCCTGTCCATTTATTCAAACTTAAGGCGTATATATATAGCAGTTAAATAGCTTCTATTAAAAAGTTTTTTTTAGTAAAATCAGATTAGTTTCTGGCACTGGATAAAATATATGTATTCTTCATATTACTGATAAACAAGTATTTACCAAATGTACACGATCAAAAAAAATACAAAGTTACTTCTAAAAATAAGTTTGCAATGTGTTATCTGTGTTATTTATAAATGTATATTGAACAAATGAAAAAGACTTATGTATTATATTATAACAAAAAAAATTATTTTGGTACATTTTCGATTAGGCATCTAATTTCGAAGTAATTACGCTTTTTTCGGATTTTTACTCAATCTTAGGCTAAGATTCAGAGACGATTCTAAGCGTAGACTTTGACTTCCATATGTCAAAACTGTATAGAATTTTGACGTATGGAAGCGTGAGTCCACGCTTAGATTCGTCTCTGAATCTCAGCCTCAGTGGCCTGCGCGGTCTTCCTTCTCTTTTACATCAACGCAAATCGACAGTGTGGTGTGTGTCGAGGACAGAAGGATGTCATTGACTCGGGGTAGCGATTTAAATAAACAACTAGTTGTTAGTTTAAATAACTTACAGTGTTATTAGGCATGACTTAGATCGCGCATGGCATGGTATGATAACGAAAATATGGTGATCATTATCATTCGTACTCTTTGATAATTGAAGTTGATTATTTAATTGCTAGCTTTGCAAAGCGAAAATCCTCAAATGGGCCAGTGCTTCTTAGAGGGCAGTTTTTGTAGAAACTGTACAAATCAGATTATTTTATAAAAAATGGTACATTGAATGCAAGTTAATGACTGATAAAATAGACAACTTTGCCACAAAACATAAACTTTTAGTATTTGTGATTATTATTAGGCTATTAATGGTAACACCTTTTGGCTGTGTTTGTTTACCCAGTACCCGAAAGAGTTCTAAAGGGTGAATATGATCCATTTTTATTTGTTAGCAAATTATTCTGAAATCAATAATTATTATATTCGAGTATTTTTGATTTACTTCTAAAATAAATTAGTCTAAAGTTTTGTGGCCAAGTTGTCTAAACACGAAAGCAAAACTCACAAACATGTCTCTCAAACAGAAATATCTGGACGAAGCCGAGCAACCATCCAAAGTCATACCAGAAGGTGGCCTCTTGGCAAAGGTCGCCAGTTTGCTAAACAAGGCAAAAACATTATGCAAAGATACCATCACAAATACCGGATACCCTTCGCTGGTGCAGGCGCTGGACGATTTCGTGACTCTGGTCATTGAAACAAGCAACCATCTTGGTTCCCTGGAGGTAAGACCCTATTCGGAATGTCTGCAAATATTTGTGTTAGGTTTTGGAGGGCAAAAGAATTAAAGTAGTTGAGAAATTGCAGAACGTAATGAGTATGAGTGTTAATGTCTCAAGCCTTAACTGCAGCTCAGTGCTGTTTGTGATAAACGTAATATAATAGCATAATTTTAATATTTTCCAGGTTGACGCATCATCACCGAAAGAAAAGCAAACCTCTCAGGCAAAGAATATAATACAGCAGAAGCGCAAATCTCTTGCGGATCTTTTCAAGTACCTAACTAAAATGGGCTTGAACTATCGCACTGGACTGGTCATACTGTCTGCTTCGGAGCACGAGTTGCATGACTTCACTATACCGCCGGTTGACTTGGACGCCGCTATGAGCTATTTGAAAAGCAGGTTTGTTGCGCAGTTTGAAGACTGAGGTGATTGTTCAGTGATAGGGAAGGCGATTGCTCATCCGTAGGTCGATAATTACGAACCCTTAGTGAGCTTTGGGTGAAGGAAAACTTCGTGATGCAATCGTAGCATGGGCGGTTAGGGGGTTTTTAGTGTTCGACTGGCTAGCATCGTCGCATAAAATCAGGTTATATGGCGGTCAAACGCGAGCCCATTTTCAAGGGAAAAAACCTTCATGTCAGACTGAATCTCGGTTGCCAAGAGCCTTTCAGTTCCTGTGGCTGCATTTAAATTCTCTTTTAGTTTTAGCGTTCTAACCATTTTTGACAACGTCGTCAGTCGTCACAAATAATCATGTGAGCTAGTGGTCAAAAACCTCGCTAGAAGAATATAAAAAATATGTTGTTTGATATTTGGTTGCGAAAAACAAAATTATAACGTAATCTAGCAACTTGCCAGTCAGATTGAATACATTAGTTGTTTATTGAAATTGGTAAAGCTCAAGACATCAGAATAAAATTAAAATAAAGTTTGGTAAAAAAAACTTAAGTTTCTGATACTTTTACAGACGATGCGATGCTTCATTAGCTCTTCTCTGGTCCGGATGCGAGAAATATTTCCAAAAGAACATTGCGAGACACAGGTCGCTTTCCTCCGCATTGCTAACTCCCCACCAAGACTTGGGCATTCCGAACATAGAACGGTGCAAAGGCTTCGCCGCTCAGCTAGTGGTAAGATTTTTTTAAGTTTTTAGTTACACAGCCAGTGATCACATGCCACGTCCTCAATAAGACAAGTGATTAAGTATATTCTGGGTAACCACAAACGCTGCTGATTTCCCTACTCTATAGTTTATGGTATCCTTCATTTTACGTGTTTGGTTTCAGCAACTAACAAATAAGCAAAAGAAGTCCATCGCAAAATATACTCGTCGTCTTTTCGACTTGCGAATGCTCTCAACAAACCTCACCAACGCCCTAGAAATTGATTCTTCCGACACAAACATATCAACTGTGGAACAAAAACTCGATTTACTAAACGAATGCTACGCCAACACTAGTATTATACTCGAACAGTTCCGGGAGTTACTAAAATCTTGCCCAGAGAAAGGGTTAAGTGCAGATTACGAGCCTGATTTTGATGCAGTATTGTCTGACTCCAAAATCGTGCGCTGCTACAAAAACAGCGATGAATGGAAAGAACTTAACAAAAAAATCAACGCGTTTATAACAAGCGTTAATAAACAAAAGAACGCATTGCACAAACTCGCTAATACAACACCTAAACGACTTGGACAACAAATTGAAGTCCCAGTTATATCACAAAGTCATATAGACGTCGCTGACGAAGCGAAACTGAATATTGAAAACATGATCGAAAACATAGAGGCTCTACTCAATGAATATCAATTTAGATTCAAAACTGCGATACCCGATTATGAGCCGCAACACCCAATTTTAAGAAGCATTGTTGATTTGTCTAAATATTTGAAAGGAACTATCAACCAAATGGACAAGGTAGACGAGAACGAACCAACGATGTGTACTTTAAGCAACGATTTGGTCAATCAAACAGAGGATCTGATAGCTACTATGTTACTGATAATTCAGTCGGTGTACAAAAAGCATTTGCCTCAAGAGAATGAAAATATTGACGTCATCAATGCTATTGATGAGATAATACATAACGGAGAAAAACCGACAGAAGAACCAAAAGACATTCTTGAAGACAAACACTTGAAAGATCTTTTAGAAGAAAAACTCACTAGCGACTCTAAAATGCTACAATTGGATGCACTAATACAAAAAATTAGCAATTTATTAACAAGTTACGTTCAATACAAAGTGATGAAGACAAAATGCAAGGATGAGGAAGAAATGAGAACCGTGTTGACGAGGGTGGTCCCAATACTGGAACAAACTGTGCTATTTGTCCAGTACTTTATCACGCAGAAAGTAGCGGTGCACAGAGTGTCCTGTAAAATGCATTCAGTCCTGTTGAAGATATTCTCCGATTTGGCTACTAAAGGGTAAGTCAATAGAAACTTTTTAACATCTTTTGTACAACCAAGTCTTGTAACTATTGTGGTGATCCTCTGGTGGTAAACTTCACACCTCATTATAACGTCTTCAGTGCCCGAATTTCGAATAACTAGGGTTACTCAATAGGGACTAAATAAGAATAATTGGAGACACGCGTTTCTAGGAGATTAATGTAAAAAAAACGCAAAATGTATAGTATCTTACTACAAATGGTTAGAAACTCTAAAACCAGAGTTTATTATTCTAACAAAGTTCTTCTAAAACTAGGTAAAGCTTGCTCGCTACCGAATTACCGATACACGTTGAAATATACGGCAAATCATTCTACCTTTCTATTACGCTAAATGTTGACTAGTTGTATTATATACTATTCTAAAACAATTTCGTAATATTTTTTGTGTATATATATATTTTTATAGATTCTGTAAGCCATCAGACTTGGATATGGAAGAGGGCGAGGGAGATGGTGGCCCCGGGAAGCTTTCGAGCGGCACTGGCTTAGGCGAAGGCGAAGGGCAGAAAGACGTCTCGGATAAGATTGAGAATCAGGTATACTTGAAAAACCATCCCTGTTATGGGCTATTATTAGACAGTCTTTTAGGGAGTGCGAAATCTATATTAACATTTTAAAATTAACGATATATTTATGGCAAACATAGAAAATGACAAACTTAATCAAGGTAGATACTGAATTAAGTATATGTAAGTTTCGAATTCTAAATTAATTATTTTCAATCTAAATTAAATATTTAGACTAGTGTAATTTTTAAAATGTATTTGCTTCCAATTATTCATGCCCTTTTAACTTCATAAATACATATCAAGCGAACTACCACGTATGGTGATTTAAGCTTCACCAGTGTTTAATAAAGTATTTATTAATATGTTTTTACCAATAATTATTGTTTTAAGGACCAATTAGATGACGCGCAACGCCCAGGCGAAGAGAAGAAAGAAGAGGAAAGGGATTGTAAAGAAGAAGAGAAGGGAATCAACATGACGGATGATTTCGAATCACATCTACAAGATGTTGAAAAGAAAGGTATGATATAGTTAAATTTTTCGTTTGATCTTTCGGTTTAAGTCTGGTTTCGGAATAGCTCTTATCTCCTTTTTCTATTTTGTTATTAATATTTGGTAGAAATTGTAGAAATTATGGCTTTTGGCAGAAGGTGAAAATTCAGACCAGGAAGACGATGAGGATGATGCCGATAAACAGATGGGGGAGACTGATAATGCTGCAGAAAAGTAAGCTATGTTGTTGATATTTTATCAAACAGGTAAGTTATTAGGGCCTATCAGAGTAACTAAAAAATAATTGAAGTTCAGGCACAACCCATTATTGAAGTATTAATCCGTTGATAAATAGTATCACTAGCGGTATTTGAACTTCAATGTCGCCCTGTTTTCTAGGTTAGACCAACAAATCTGGGGTTCCGAAGACGAGGAAGATCCCGAACAAAGCGACAAGAAAGATAAAGAAGACAAGGGAAAGGGAGAGAGTACGGGCGAGAAAGAGATGGCAGCTAAGGAACAGGAGCAAGGAAAAGACGATGGGGCAGAGGGGAAAGACAAGAAAGAAAAGAAGGATATAAATGAAATGGAAGAACCAGAGATTGACGATGATCATGTAAGTATGAGAAAAAAAATCTGTAATTATTGTACTATAATTAATGGACATGTAAGATACAAAGTGTATTTCTATGTACTTTTTCGCTTTTTCAGTAACATGCTAGTAGTGGCTGAGGATTTCTATATTTCTATCCTACTTCTGAAGAAAGTGACGTTTATTTTTAAAAATGTTTTTTTTTTCAGGTGGATCCCTACCACGGGAATCCGCAGCAGTATCCAGAACTGGAAGATTTTGAACTACCTGATAATATGGACGTAGATGGGGAAGAGGGCGATGAAAAAGTAAGATACCATTTCATTATATCAACATAAAGTATCGTATCGTAATGGTAATAATATCATGGTATACTATATTGGGTATCAACCAAGGCGTCGCCGTCGGTCCCAAATTGTTGTCGTAAGACAACAGCTGTTGTTAAGCCAAGCCAGAAGCTTTCAGGCGGCTTAGTGCTTCTGTAACCTGGACGACACGGCTGTACGAGGACGGTGGACTTGATATATAAACTAAATTTCAGGAACCTGAAGGCGACACAGAAACTGAGAATCCATTCGAAATCGACGTTATGAAGGACATGCCGGAAGAAACGGAAACCGAGAAGGATCAAGAAGAGAACAGAAATGGGCTCGACGTTTCTAGCGACGAAGAGGATGGAAAAGAAGACGGTGAAAAAGAAGGAGGTGATCAGGAGGTTAGCTTTTTAATTATTGTTGGAAAAGGTGGTAGTACGTAATAGTTTTCCAAATATCGCTGGCAATGTTGCTCTTTTCCAAAATTTTGCTTTACTTTTAAAATTTTTTACTTGGAAAATATGAGACTTAAAACCTGTTGTTGATGGCGTGCGCAATAATGCCACACTAGACCTTGGCATGTCACGCTGAGACCAGATAGATCTGGTCATACTTCAGCACCCCATTGCTCACGTCATCATAATAATGAAGATTGGCTTCTAAGAGCCTCTGCGGCTGAAGAGCGACTACCGTAACTAACAGTGTTTGATGATATATTTTAATCATTCCTCTCACTATTTTCTAGGAAAAAGACAATTCCGAACAGCTAGACAGCAAAACCGGCGAAGAAGATGAACAACCGGGCGCTGATGATGGTGAAAATCCTGACATCCCAGAAGACAAAGCTGAAGAAGAACAAACTGCTGACAATTCTGAAGACCAGGCTGATAATGAGAACAAAGATGAAGACCTGCCTAAGAATAAAGAAGATATTGATAAAGGTTTAATATCCTAAATACCGTTTTTAAGAGCATACATAAGTTTAGGCCTGTAGATTTGTCAAATACTTGATACAAAGAATATATCAAATAACAATATAACTTGTTTAATAATATTAATTGTATCCACAGAAGATGAAGTAGAAGAAAAGAACCACGAAGCGAATCCTCAAGCGAATCCGTCCAGCAACGATCCGTCGGCGCAAGATCGCGCGGAGAATGCGCAAATGGAGCAAGGCACCGACGACAACGTGGAAACTAACGACGAACAGGCGAAGGACGAGGAAACGGCGCCTTACGTACGTAAACTTGGGAAACTTCAATTGGGATGTTGCATGAAACACGAAATACATAATTTCTGACGTTATACAGTTTTAAGATGATGAAAATAAACATGAAATTGACAAAAAAAATTACCACAATGATACTGCCAACAAGTTTCCCAAATACAACAATTTTTTTATCATCCATTAGTAATTTAAATGATATCAAAAGATTCTTTACATTTTAATGATTAAAAAAATGTATGACAACTGTGTACTTAACGCAGTTTTTCACGGATAAATCAGCAAAATATCTGTTTTTAGTAAAGCTTTACGGCCCGCGTTGAACAATTGACGTCAGATGTTCTGTCTAATTTGTATGGGACGTTTTAGCGCTCTGTAGATACGCCCGACTTTGACTGTCATTTTTTACGTTTCTAGCGTCCGATTTCCAGTTTTGTCGATATAGAGAATGCTTGTCCTGAGAAAAGGAATTGATTGACATCATAAACTAAAATGAAATCAACATCCCTTTTGTACTATTGTTCGTTACAGGAACAAGCTCAAGAGCAAGTAGGTGAAGAAAAGCAGTCCACCGGTCGAGCCGAACTGGACAAGAGCGATAAAGGTCACCGCGGAGAGAAGCAAGCTGCGAGCCGCGCTGAAACCTCGCAGGACAAACAGAAAAGGCACGAGAATAAACCTGGGAAAACTGATCAGCAAAGAACTTTAGGTAAGATCAGAAGTAACGCCAGGTAACTCGCATGCACAACCAAGAAAAACTTAAGAAACTGCAACCTGGCTACGAAAAAATAAGAAAAAGTTCAGAGATTCCACTTTTTGGATGTACGAGGTGGTACAGTCAACAACAGAAGACGTTGAACATAATTTGTTTCCAATACTTTGTAATCATTATTTAGATCATAGAACTAACTCTTCTAGGAATATCCTTCTATGTGAATACCACCGCTTTGCTTGTGTAACCTGTCGCCTATTACATGCTTTACTGTTTCAATTTGATGAGGAAAGTAGTTAGTGAACTTATTGGGCGTATGGGACAAGGTCACAGAATATAATTATAATAGTACATCAGGTTGACGGAGCGTAGCGAAAACGTTTGTATTTCAAAGTTCTGGGTGGCACTGCAACTGCTATAGGCATCCTTTGCGCTTACCATCAGGCAAACGACTTGCCTATCTCGTTCCCATGCAGTATACAAAGAGCTTTGTTTGGTATTTCACTCGTTTGAAAACACATCTTCATTACTGAGGCTGAAATGTCAGAAGAAACAATTGCGTCACAAGATTAAAGCTGAGGAAACGGATCTTGCTTGATAATATCAGTCGTTACAAATCTTATAAAATAATAATAAGGTTTATTTTTACTGTTTGATAACGAGACGAGCTGATCGACTTAATTAGACTTAATACCTAATGTCTCAGGGAAGCGAGCGCACTGCAGTGCCGCGCAGGCCTTTGTGTTTCAAAGTTCTGAGTGGCACTGTAATTGTTATGGGCCGGCGTTATGCTTACCATCAGGCAAACGACCAGCTCGTCTCATTATCAAACAGTAAAAATAAACCTTATTATTATTTTATCATCATGTCTCATAAGCCCACTAATTACACTGGCTACTCTGCTCATCAAACCGGAACACAGTAATGCTTGCACATTACTGCTTGTGTGGGACTAATGTCACGAATGTTTATTCATGTTTATTTACAGGTGATATAAATGAAGAGAAGCATAAACAGACACACACGCTGAATGTGGAGCGAGAAGATGATAACGCAGAGGACGGGGGGGAGGGAGATCACGAAGAGAAAGAGGCAGATGCTTTCCAACACGTGAAGCAAGCGAAAAAGGACGATTTGCAGGTACATTTAAAATCTAAAGGACATGTACAAAAGCGGTCCTGGTAACCGACATGTACATTATATATAGCAATCGAAAGCACGTTTATAAAGAGTTCTTAAAACAAATATTAAATATTTTTCGCACCACCATTTTTTATTAAAATTGGTTTTAAATAAATGATATGCATAGGGCAAAAAAATTGAGACAACAAAAAAATACAAACGCCATTCATCTTTTACCCCCAGCCAATTAGAAGCCAGATCGTATGGCCTGACGTCATGTCCGTCTGATACATAGTATCCTGTGGCGTTTGCTTGGTGGTAAGCATAACGCTGGCCCATAACAATTGCAGTGCCACACAGAACTTTGAAACACTGCGCGGCACTGCTTTCCGCTCGTTTCCCACACACATTAGGCATTAAGTCTCATAAGCCTAGTTATTTGACTGACTGCTAGTAATAAATAAAAATCTTACCAGGCTGTAGACGCAGCGACCAAAGAACAAGCGGAGCAGCAGCCCGTTCTTCAGAAAGACGAAGACGAAGAAGCTGAAGAGCTCAAGGAAGACGAACAGGTGCCTATGGACATTGACGATGAAGATATACAGGTACGTTTTATGAAATTACTACTTATTCACGGTATCTTGATAGAACACGATTTTTTAAATAATATCACAATGGCATCGTTTGATTGCCCTTGAAATGTTATTTATTATTAAAATACAAAACTAATTTCATATATACAATACAATAAAACATTGAAATTACAAACACAATCTTGTTATAGCAACTTAATCTATGACCTAATCTAATAAGGGTATGGACCAAGCGTCTGTAGTGAGTAACCATTGAGATACTAACCCCAAGAGGTGCAGTGACGTTTGGCTTGCACGAAATAAATTCCACCATTTTTGCCTAGACATAATGCGCTGTGATTGGCTTAGCCACCGCGTCGCGCCAATGCCCCGTGCTCTGATACGCTGAGCGCTAATTTTATAAGGCAAAATCAATACATTGTTGTGAGATCGGGTTGTACAGTATTTCATCTCTCGAGGTTAGTATGTCGATGTGTGTAACGTACAACAAAAAAAGAAAAAAAATTACAAACATTACAACGATGGAAAGAAACAATACATGTCGGCAGTATAATCAGCAGTCGATCGGTATAAGTAATCTTTCACAGACAACCTTTGGATGGTATAATAAGTAACGCTAACAACCTCCTAATACATACACACTAAAATATAAACTATATTATACCAGGTCGAAAAATCAGAAGAATTAAAAGCAGAGAAATTTAAAGATGGCATTGATAAAGAGAAAGACAAGTCGGGTAATAAGAAGGACGGCGGCGAAGAGCCCACCGGAGAAACGGGCATCGAAGTAGAAGGTGACAATGTACTAACGGAGAATGTACCTAGAGGAACCGACACTAGTTATCATACAAAGTAAGTTGTTTGTTTTAAACTCGATCTGTGTTACAACAAAAATCATTGTTTAGGTGCCTGTTTAGCTAGACATTCGTGTCGATTGTGTAGTTTCATACCTAAACTTAATTTTAGTTTTGCTTTCTCTTTTCCATAACATAACATGAGAAAGAGACTGAAGACGTTTTACAGATCTAAATTTAGTTTTAGAGCTGTCAAATATCTTCCATCCTTGATAAATTAGACACCACTAAATTCATTGCCTTTAAATTTACACTAGACACAAGCATTTGGTTTAATTTGACAGGTCTAAAATATTGTTACGGAGATGGGTTAAAGGAGAACTCGCAGAAACATTTTTTTTAATTTTCCACCACTTCTAAGCGTTTTCAGCAGGCTGAAACAGGTTTTCGGGCCGTTTCGGAGGAAGGCCTAACACATATCAGTTAATCAAAAATTACTCCTAGTTAACGCCGTTTTCAGCAGACTGAAACATGTTTTCAGTCCGTTTCAGGACACGAGTAATCACATGGCACCATTTCCTGAAAACCCATTTTCAGGCCGTTTCAGGCCAAGTTACACCCCTCCGGTCCGCGGAACATTCTCGAAGGTGTGTGAGAGGGACAGCCTATGCGTGTGAAAGAGAGAGACGATTAGGCTCGCTCATGTCTGTCGAAACTTCCAGAAGTGTGAGCAGGATGGCTATATGCGCAAAAGAGAGGAACAATTGTACCTATTACCTAACCGAATGTTCTAGAATAATGCGAGAGAGAGATAGCTACACGCATGATAAAACGAGATGGACATAATCTACTACCATCTGGAAAGTCCTCGATGTGTGTACAAGGGACGGTTGTATGCGTAAGAGAGAGATGTCCATATTTGACCTTGAACTAGATCATTCGGGAACTTGGTAGCACAATTTGCGGCGCATATATAAGCGGATCGAGACGCGGCCAGGGACAGTTTCAATTGAGATACCAAGCGATATACATCGGAGTGAGTTAAAAGCGACTAGTAGTGATTGTGATATCTGTGACTAAGTGAAATACTAGTGATTGTGATATCTGTGACAAAGTGATATACTAGTGATTTGTGTAGTGAATAGTGTTGCAAGTGATTCCTTTTGAATTCAATAAAGTAACTGTTTGTTTAACGGCTTCTTTCTATCAAACGTTACCCTATAGCTCGTAACATTTTGGTGTCAGAAGTGGGATAGAAAGATGCCTATAACACCGAGGGACGATCAAGAGGAGTCTGGAGGAGAAACACCAGGGATACAGACGCGTGCACAAGCAGCTCGTGACGCCGCTCGTCGTCAAAGTTTTGATGCCAACCGCCCCATGGGCGAACACCAGGATCCCTCCAACCTATTGCTGACTTTGCAACGGATGATGGAGGAACAGGCTCGCCGTCAAGAGGAGCAGACACGTGGTCTGATGGAGGAACAGGCTCGCCGTCAAGAGGAGCAGACACGTGGTCTATTGGAGGAACAGGCTCGCCGTCAAGAGGAACAGGCTCGCCGTCAAGAGGAGCAGGCTCGCCGTCAAGAGGAACAGACACGTGGTCTATTGGAGGAACAGGCTCGCCGTCAAGAGGAACAGGCACGTAGTCTGTTGGAAGAACAAGCTCGTGGTCTGTTGGAGGAACAAGCTCGCCGTCAAGAGGAGCAGACGCACCGTATCGAGGAACACTTGGAGGTGATAGGCGTTCAATTCAAGGAAAAAGTAGAGAAATTGAAATTAGAAGTGGAGAACCTCGATGACAGAATTTCCAAGCACGACAAGCAAATACTTGGAATAGAAAAGGAGGTAAAATCTTTGAAAATTAATGGAGTAGTGACATCTAGTGCTCCAGCAGGTAAACTAAAAGCACCTCCATTCGACGGTACTTCCTCCTGGGGAGCTTATAAACTTCAGTTTGAGACCGTATCAAAAGCGAACGGTTGGACCGATGAACAGGCTGTGACTGCCCTTATGTTAGGTCTACGGGATCAAGCCTTGACTGTATTGGACACCATGACGGGAGAGGTCACTCTAGAACAACTGAAGAATGCCCTGGAGTCTCGTTATGGCGACTCACACCTGGAACACGTTTACAGGGCACAGTTAAAGGACAGAGTGCAGCTAGCTAGTGAGAGCCTGCAACAGTGGTGCCTAGAAATTGAAAAACTGGTTAGAAAGGCTTACTTATCTTCACCATCTCTGGTTGACAGCATGTTAGTGCAAGCATTTATAGATGGGATTAGAGATCGGGAAGTCAAGACAACCGTTAGCCTCGGTCATCACAAGATCCTAAAGGATGCTCTAGCCCACGCGTTAGAAGTGGAGGCAGTTCGCAGAGATCCACGGTCTTACCGCGTCCGAGCGGTGACAGACAAAGTAAAAGCTAGAGGCGGACCCACATGTTACGCGTGTGGTGAAATAGGGCATATGAGGTTTTCATGCCCTAAGCGAGATTCAAAGAGTAATGTGGAGATTCGGCGCCGAGTATCGGAAGCAACAGATGTTGTAACGGACGCTGCCGCAGAACAGCGGCAGGGAAACGAGTAAACGCCAGGACCGCGGGGCGGGTGCTGGCCGGTAATGTGAGGAAGGCCCCAAAAGTCATGATCTCTCAGACTCAAGACGGGAATACCTTAGTCATCGACGGGGAAGTCAATGGGACTAAATGTGAGTTAACTTTGGACACTGGAGCTTCGCGCACGGTAATCAGATACCAGCTTCTGAAGGATTTTGTTGAGAGATATTCACCCTCACGTGGCCATATTCAACTCCTGACAGCTACTGGCCAGCACATAACCGTCCGGGGAGAGGGTGTCGTTGAGTTCAAAGTTGGTGAAAGCTCCTACCGGCATAAAGTTGTTATTGCTGATATAGTAGATGACTGCATCATCGGGTTGGACTTCATGAAGAATCATAACTGCAAAATTGATTTAGAAAGCGGCATTTTCATATGTGGCGTAGAGAAAGTCTTTCTTAAAGGTAGTTTGCCCAGAGGTGTCTACGATTTCCACAGAACAATTGTTTCAAGAAGCTCACAGACACATGACAGTGGCAAACAGCAAGTGGTAGAAAAAGTAGATAACTCCAAATCTGGGATTGTAACCCAAGCAGTACTCGAAGGATGTAAAGAGACCTTATCAACAGAAGAGTTGTCAAAGGCAAAGAAATTGTTACGGCAATTTTCAAACATCTTCGCCATAAATGATGAAGACCTAGGAAGGACTGGCATAGTTAAACATAAAATTGAGACTGGTACAGAAACGCCGATACGCTTGCGACCACGCAGAGTTCCTGTTGCGTACGAAGGTGAAATAGAGAAAATGGTCTCGGAAATGGAAAGAAACAATGTCATTGAACCGTCATCCAGCCCTTGGTGCTCTCCTGTTGTTTTAGTAAAGAAAAAGGATGGCAGTCTGAGGTTTTGTGTTGACTACCGCCGTTTAAACGACGTTACAAAAAAGGACAGCTACCCACTGCCAAGGATCGACGATACTTTGGATACACTAAGTGGAGCAAAATGGTTTACCACGTTAGATTTAAAAAGTGGTTACTGGCAGGTGGAAATAGATCCTAGCCACAAAGAGAAGACGGCATTTTCCACGGGTAAAGGACTTTGGCAGTTTAAAGTTATGCCATTTGGACTTTGTAATGCGCCTGCCACTTTCGAAAGGTTAATGGAAAGAGTGCTGTCAGGACTAATCGGAGAAGCCTGTCTAGTGTATTTGGACGACGTGGTCATTATTGGAAGGGATTTTGATGATCATATCCGGAATCTACAACGGGTGCTTACTAGATTGCGTACGGCTAATCTCAAACTAAGCTCAAAGAAGTGTTCGTTCTTCAAGAAGGAAGTTAATTACTTAGGCCACCTTATATCTGAACATGGAGTTCGAACTGATCCGGAGAAGATAGTTGCTGTTAAAGATTGGCCAGTACCTAAAGATAAAAGCCAAGTACGCGCCTTCTTAGGATTGTGCTCTTATTACCGAAGATTTGTGAAGAACTTCGCTGATATTGCGAAACCTTTGCACAGACTTACCGAAGAGAAAAGACAGTTTATGTGGGACGAAGACTGTGAAGATGCATTTAAAGAGCTTAAGAACCGCCTATGTGAAACTCCGATACTTGGTTACCCTGACCAAGAGTGCGAGTTCATAGTTGATACAGATGCCAGTGGAACTGGCATTGGAGGAGTACTATCCCAAATTAAAGGTGAACGTGAGGAAGTAATAGCCTACTTCAGTAAGTCGTTATCGAAACCGGAACGGAACTACTGTGTCACTAGAAGGGAACTACTGGCTGTTGTAAAGACGCTACAACACTTTAGCAAATATCTGCTTGGACGCAAGTTCCGTCTAAGAACAGATCACGCTGCACTGAAGTGGCTACTTCAGTTCAAGAACCCGGAAGGACAAGTGGCTCGATGGATTGAACAACTGCAAGAGTACGACTTTACAATTGAACATCGCAAGGGCCGATCTCATGGAAACGCAGATGCTTTATCCAGAAGACCGTGTCCTGCCGACTGCAAATATTGCGTGAGGCACGAAGGAAAGGAACTTGCTCACGTTAGGCTACTTAGGACAGATACCATAAGTCCAGATTGGTGTGGGGAAGCGATTCAAGAAGCACAACAACAAGATAGTGACATCAAGCCCATTTTGGATTGGATGAAATCTTCTGATACTAAGCCACGATGGAGTGAAATCGCTTCCACAAGCACCACAACCAAGAGTTATTGGGCTCAATGGGATAGTTTAGTTCTGCACAATGACGTGTTATGTCGAAAATGGGAAAATGCGCGTGGTGACGTATCCCATTTACAGCTAGTTGTACCAAGATCCAAGATCCGCGATGTATTGGAAATGTTTCACGATGGTTCATCGGGTGGACATTTGGGAGTAAAAAGAACCCTAATGAAAATCAAAGAAAGATTTTACTGGATACACTGTCGTGAGGATGTAGAAGACTGGTGCCGGAAATGTACAGCTTGTGCAGCTGTGAAAGGACCGCAAACCAGGAGTAGAGCTGGAATGAAGCAATATAACGTCGGAGCTCCGTGGGAAAGAATTGCAGTTGATATAGCTGGACCTTATCCATTAACAGAAAAAGGAAATAAGTACATAATGGTGGTGATGGACTATTTTACAAAGTGGCCTGAAGTATTCGCCATTCCTAATCAGGAAGCAATTACGGTAGCGGAAATACTAGTGAACGAGGTATTCTGTAGAGTTGGGGTGCCCCTAGAGATACATAGTGATCAAGGAAGAAATTTTGAATCCCAACTATTTCAAGAAATGTGTCAAATAATGGGAACCCACAAAACTAGAACTACGCCTTACCACCCACAGTCAGATGGAATGGTTGAACGGTTTAATCAAACTTTGGAAAGACACCTGGCTAAATTAGTAGATAGTCATCAAAAGGACTGGGACAAGTATATCCCATTATTTCTACTGTCATATCGATCTGCGGTTCACGAGAGCTCGAATGTAACACCTGCCCTTGCCATGTTCGGTAGGCAGCTTCGTTTGCCTGCAGATATCATCACTGGTCGGCCCCCAGATACACCAGTGAGTATAACGGAATATGCCGCAGAATTAAGGGAAAAATTGCATGAGATCCACGAACATGTTAGAACATCTGAAAATAAAATGAGTGAAAGAACGAAAACTCGATATGACAGGAAGATGCACCATGTAGACTTTGAAGAAGGTTCACTAGTCTGGCTTCATAATCCAGTAAGACGTAAAGGAAAATCTCCGAAACTTCAAGCTGATTGGGATGGTCCTTACACAGTGATTACGAAGATTAATGACGTAACATATCGCATAAAGAAGATGGGTAGTGCCAGGAACCAGCCTAAAATTGTGCATGTGAATCGATTGGCACGTTACAATGGATCTAATGATGCTCGGGACGAGCATGTCTAAGGAGGGGGCAGTGTTACGGAGATGGGTTAAAGGAGAACTCGCAGAAACATTTTTTTTAATTTTCCACCACTTCTAAGCGTTTTCAGCAGGCTGAAACAGGTTTTCGGGCCGTTTCGGAGGAAGGCCTAACACATATCAGTTAATCAAAAATTACTCCTAGTTAACGCCGTTTTCAGCAGACTGAAACATGTTTTCAGTCCGTTTCAGGACACGAGTAATCACATGGCACCATTTCCTGAAAACCCATTTTCAGGCCGTTTCAGGCCAAGTTACACCCCTCCGGTCCGCGGAACATTCTCGAAGGTGTGTGAGAGGGACAGCCTATGCGTGTGAAAGAGAGAGACGATTAGGCTCGCTCATGTCTGTCGAAACTTCCAGAAGTGTGAGCAGGATGGCTATATGCGCAAAAGAGAGGAACAATTGTACCTATTACCTAACCGAATGTTCTAGAATAATGCGAGAGAGAGATAGCTACACGCATGATAGAACGAGATGGACATAATCTACTACCATCTGGAAAGTCCTCGATGTGTGTACAAGGGACGGTTGTATGCGTAAGAGAGAGATGTCCATATTTGACCTTGAACTAGATCATTCGGGAACTTGGTAGCACAATTTGCGGCGCATATATAAGCGGATCGAGACGCGGCCAGGGACAGTTTCAATTGAGATACCAAGCGATATACATCGGAGTGAGTTAAAAGCGACTAGTAGTGATTGTGATATCTGTGACTAAGTGAAATACTAGTGATTGTGATATCAGTGACAAAGTGATATACTAGTGATTTGTGTAGTGAATAGTGTTGCAAGTGATTCCTTTTGAATTCAATAAAGTAACTGTTTGTTTAACGGCTTCTTTCTATCAAACGTTACCCTATAGCTCGTAACAATATATTCCTTCTGTTTCTTATGTTCTTATTTAGAAAGAGAGATTAAAACTAAAATTGTGTTTAGGCTTGAGATGACAGTATTGTCCAAAATGATCAGAAATGTCTGCGCTATTTAGCTGATATTTGCTCTATCGCACCATAGTTTCCGTTGACCTTCTAAACTCCTAATACATTATACAATCAGATATCTAAAAACATGTTTATATTTTTCCATCACTAGCGCTCGGTAAGTGGGTCTTTGTTGACTCAAAATGCGAGCGGAAAATATTGCCTCCATAGGGAGGTAAAGTAGATTACTCCCATGTCACATAATATTGATAATTTTTCCTTCGACCATGTAGGTCCGTACCATGTCAGAAACTATTTACCCTGTGAAATGAAGTTAACAACTATGTAAAACCTCTGTGGTAAGAATAAGGTGCTTTGCTCATTTTTTTGACGGGAATTAAAAAAAATTAAACCTTTTTAAATACTTTCCTAGTACATATGCTGGGAATTATAACTAAACTGATTTTTCTCAAGATTTTTTTGCCTTACACTAGTGATACAATTTAGATTTACACATGCGAGTAGGTGATCTTTTACACTCTTGAAGTATTGGCGCCAAAATACCTCATGTTTAGAAGATCACCTACCTCCTTTGTGTAACCTTTTTTTGTAAATAAAGCATTGATTGATTACATTACAGGCTAGATAACATACTGGTCCAAACCGAAGACATGACGGTAGAACAATATATGGGTATACGCGAGTGGCTGACCACTAAGCCGACCCACGGTGGCATATCGGCCGGCGTATGGAGGTCCCTGTGGCAGCAGTCAGGCGGCGCGGCAAGAGCTCTTTGTGAGCGGTTGAGACTCGTTCTGGAACCTACTCAGAGTTCTAGAAGAGCTGGTCAGTACTAAATATTACTCGAACTTTATGACCGGTTCTACATTCCCACTGTAATTCCCACTGGATCTAAAATGGGCTGTTGCGTAAGACTGTTGTACTTTTCAAATGTTTGGAACACAGCTTTCACTTTATCTATATGTAAACCATTTATGTTATATTATTGTAATCCTGTTTGGCCATATTATAAGAGTATTTTATGTACCTAAGTTTTATGTTGTCGCTGTTGGATTATGGAAATAAATAAAATAAAAATAAACCTTCATGAGTGCTCCCTTTGGGCATAAGCCCCAATATTCATATAGATGAATAAAGCATTTTGAATTTAAATTATACACATGTATTGATTGATGACTAAAAAAACCTATGTTTCAGGTGACTTCCGCACCGGCCGAGCGATTAACATGCGTCGAGTGATCCCCTACATAGCGTCCCACTTCCGCAAGGATCGTATTTGGCTGCGCCGCACCAAGCCAGCCAAGAGGGAATACAAGATAGCCATAGCCGTCGACGATTCCAGCTCTATGTCGGATAATAGGAGCAAGGAGCTCGCGTTTGAGAGCCTTGCGCTGGTTTCACAAGTAAGTATTCCCCTCTTTAATATAGTATTAGCTACCCGCCCCGGCTGTTCATGAGTAATAGGTTGACTTTCATATAAAATTTACGATATAACTTGGACCCCCTTAATTCGGCCCTGTCACCTTAACCAAATTTCGATTTCGAGGTTTCGTTGTTGGTCAATCTTTCGCTTTTATATAATATACAGGGTGAGTTTGAATTGGTATGTTATCCCACAAAGGGGTGATTAGGATCATGGTTGTGGATAAGTTGTGAGACCCTCCCTTTGAAAAACGTCATTCTAATTAAAAAAAAAAAGAAAATACTTCAAACGTGACGCGCGCGGCATTTTCTGCATTTATTCTAAGTCTCTTCTAATCAACATTATCATTTATCAAAGTTCAACACGTTAAGTGAATCAGCTGTTGTAGGGCTGCCCGGAAGTTCTGTAGTAAAATTTTGACGTAATCTTTAAATTTATGCCTAAATTTCGTTGTAGAACTTTCAAATATCTTCCGCCCTCTTGACAAATTAGACTCCAAGCAAGGAATTCTTCCGGTTTGTACTCTCAGGGGGACAAATAGGATAACAAAAAAAATTGTCACCCTGTTACCGATGAGGACACAGATCGAACTAATTATTTCCGGTCTGTACCCCTGTTATTTTCTTTGGGGGACTGATTGAATTATTCCGGTATGTCCCCCTTAACTTTTCGGATTAATTTGAAAGGTCTAAAATATATTCCATCCCATTCTCATGCGAGGAAAAATACATGGAAAGTATGTTATGTTTCACTCCCGCTTTCTATTTAGAAAGAGGGAGTGAAACGAAAATTAGCTTTAGGTATGAGACACCAAAATCGACACCACTGAATTTGTATCCATTGTAGTAACACCTTTTGTTTATTCCGCAGGCACTGAATCTCCTCGAATCGGGTGACCTATCCGTCCTAAGCTTCGGTGAGAAACCGAACCTGCTCCACCCGTTCACTGAACAGTTTTCTGAACATTCCGGCTCCAAAATCCTAGAACAATTACAATTCAACCAGACCAAGACCAAAATCGCGCAACTATTAGATTTCTGCTGCGTCATGTTTGACGAACAGACCGTTCGAAGTGATGCTCTAAACGCGAAGCTGTTAGTGATTGTGGGAGACGGAAGGAATATTTTTGCTGAAGGTGAAAAGACGGTGATACAAGCCGTGAGGCGAGCGAGACAGCAAGGGATATTCTTGGTGTATGTTGTTATTGATAATCCGGAGAATAGGGTACGTATTTATTTTATTACTAGCTGTGCCCCACGTAGCCTAAGTTACTTACTCTTGTAACATCAGCTATATGCCAGTGATAGTCCCGTCAAAATCGGTCCAGCCGTTTCGGAGATTACCCGGAACATACACACAGACAGACATAATTTAAAAAATTGCTGTTTTGTTTTAGGTACCGTATTTTTTTTTAAATAATAATGGGCTTGCCTTTGGCCATCTCACATGATTGTTAAGTGACGACTCGGTCGTCGATGTAGCACGCTTGCCCAGAAGATAGTTCAATCGTGATTTGAAGTGTCCCAGTTTCAGGTTGATTGTTGCAGTATTCTTAACGATACTATGAACCAGACTTAACAAATGTACCTACTATACTTCTTGAAGTCTGCCGCCAAGCAGTAATGTGCAAGCATTACTATGTTCCGGTTTGATGACCAGAGTAGCCAGTGAAATTTCTGGGCTTATGAGACTTAATACCTAACGTCTCAGGGTAACGAGCGCACTGCAGTGCCGCGCAGGCCTTATTTCAAAGTTTTGAGTGGCACTACAGTTGGTATCGGCCGGCGTTATGCTTACCATCAGGCAAACGACCAGACGTCTCCTTATCAAATAGTATAAAAAAAAATATATAGGATTCATACATTTCGTTTGACCAGGTTCACACTAATGTACTGTGTCGGGGCGCCTAGTATCTTGTCATGAATTTGATATCGTTCTTTCGCGTCACGACAACCCGACACAGTAATCTAAACCCGGCTTTATTGTATCTTATATAAACGAATGATTATTCAGTCGTGCTTTCTGTGAACCTCCTATGATATCCCTATAATGTGCTTTTAGTAAAATAACTTTTTCTCGTTCCCAGGACTCAATCATGGATATTAGAAAGCCGGTGATGGACTCTGTGACAAACAAGCTGAGTTTCATATCGTATTTGGACGCTTTTCCGTTCCCATTCTATCTTATTCTACGTGATATGACAGCACTACCTAATGTCTTAGGCGACGCTTTGAGACAGTGGTTCGAACTGGCTGCTAATACTAGTTAGAAAATGTTAAAATAAGTTTAAAGTATAAACTGTGGATAGGCTATGAAGAATTTACAAGCTAAACACTACCATGTATTGAATAAGCTAAAGCTCATTTTCAATTAATTATAATTGTATTAATTAAAGTTATTATAATTATGAGTTGTGATTCCATATTGGATGTAACCGCTGTTAAATTAAGAATTTTGAAAATCTGATTTGCTATTTTTTGTACAAATGCGTATATTTTATTAGTAAATAAATTCTATATAAAATTTTATGGTTTTATTTTACCTTCTGTGAGATAGGAACAAAGAATTCGTCTATTTAAGAAGTTCTTTATTTACGATGCCTGGCATGCGTACTAGGCGAACATAAAGGCCCGTTTGAACTGATTAGTGCCGAATTTTTAGGACCAATGCCCACGAGATGATTTCTACACGGCCCCCGGTTTGACGCCGACGCCGGCCATGTACCTATGCTCACTATCGTATTAATAGATGGGGTCTGTACACTACACGGTTTGTGAGTAGTTTTGCTTGAAATGTGTTATCGATTGCATTTCCTACACAATGAAGATCAATTTTAAATTCATTAACCGAATAACTAATTTCACGAAGTGATTTTCGTGTGAAAACTGTGGCGTAACGACTGTAAAACCATCGTTCCATAAACCAGTCTTCGAATTGTGAGATGCGAATATTCACTAATATTGAAGAACGAAGACTCGGCTTCGTTTCGTTTTCAATAAAATTAAGAACTACGTATCTCTAATTTAAATTTTTATCCATTTTATTTATCGAAAAGATCAGTACTTGCACTGCTGGCTTCATAACAGAGTCCAATGCAAGACTAACGACCGGCTGTATAGGCCCGGTTTTGTGTACCGGATCTAGAGCCCGTGAAAAACCATCTCCTGGGAATGGGGCTTAGTGCAGGTGCTTAGTACGAAACACGTTTGGTCGATACCTGATTAACACGAGTGGATTGATTAGGCCCTAATCGCGATTGTCAATTTAGTATATTTAATACTTTTTGAATTTTCCTAATCTGGCAAATGTGGTGGTGCTTTAATTGGTGCAATAGCTAATTATAGGTCCAGCGACAGAACAAGAGAATGGCGAATGAAATGAGAAAAGAGAATGCGATTTAAGTAGGTACAATACGATCGGCCTAGCGGCACGGTGTGGCATCACAACTGAATTTTTTAAATAACTAATGTGGTTAAAGAAAAAAAAAATTCCTGTTATAAATAACGTAACAACATGAAATTTGTAATAAAAATAAATTACAATTAACGCAAAAAGCATAGGACTTTGTGTGAAGTTTGACTAATTTACTCTTTGGCCAGTCCTATTCTTATTTTAATCGCTTTGTATGTAACGACTTACGTATATACAGAATAAAATAAAAGAAAACATTTTAAAAAATATTGTATATTTGTCAACTGAAAATTAAACAATATCTTAACTTACTTCGCTTAGCAATATTTGGGGAGTTAACAGAAACAGCTTGTAGTTTTCACTTTAGGCCTATGTTAAACAACTTTAATAAATAAACCGTAACATCCTTCGATTTCAACGTGATCTACCGCCAGCAAGCTATAATTACATAACTACATTGATAAATTACAATAAGATACGTTACATTAACTTTGTTAGCGTATATTTGAATGAAAATGAATAGTTTGGATCTAATGTCAGTTGTTGTCTAACGCTCGGACCACACTTACGCCGTTGATTAAAGCCATCGACTTATCTCATTAATTTAGCAACGGCATTGGCGTTTATTAATGGCGCTATTGTTACCACAGATAGCGCTATTGTTATTTGTGGCCATTCAGTTTATCACGGTATTTTGTGACATATTTTAACGCCGTTTTTATCGCGATATTGGACATTGATGTTAAACGTTAGTGTGGCCCGAGCATAAGACAGCAGTCGTTAACCATGTAATAAGCCTTAGAGCGAATATACGTAATGTAAGATAACGAAAAATGACTCGCGATCTGACTGATTCATTGGACACTCGAATACAACGTAATCCTTGTTACCACAAAAAAAAAAAACAATTTTAGACGCCTGTTTAGCTAGACGGTATCTAAAGATGTATGTCCATAATGATTAGAAATGTCACAACAGAATTGAGTTAGACACTACTTAAATCAGGATTTGTGGTTGCTCATATTTAAACACGCGACTAAGGCAAGTTTAGGAGACAAACACTGTTTAATACAAGTTTAAAGTGTCTTTAATTTTTTTGTGGTAAGACCGAATAAGTCTGTAACTGTAATGCATCTTAACCAAATTTATCAAAGCATAACTACAACTTAAATATTGTGTTTCACAAAGAAACAATTCCTTTAATTAATGCACCACTTACAAACTAAAAATCTAATATACAAATAAAGAATGTAATTCACAAAGGTCGCGGTCGCTATGTGATGCTGTATAAACATGTTTCACTGAGTTTCAACTGGTATATGTACTTCTTGGAAATCTAAAGAAAACGAATGACACTTGAAGAGGTAAGCCACCTTTGTAAATCCATAACTCGAATAGCAAAATATAAACTAAAGTTATAAACATATGCTAACTCGTATAAAATATTAAATATGCTTTGACATAACACTAAAACTAATCCTAATTAAATGTTAAAACATTTGATAGAACCATGATAATGTCTTATTATCAAACAATAAATATGATTTTACAAACTAAAAAAAAATAACTACCCTCTCTTCGTGTTTGAGCGAGTTAAAGCTGTTCTGCAAACCGATAATGCTTGGAATTCAAATTTAAACATAATTTGTATTACAGTTCTAATTTAGTTAAAAAAAATTGTTAAAAATTGGACTTGTCTTTAACGTTTTTACCTAGCTTGTTCTAACTATATTAAAAAAAAAACATAGAAGGCCATTACTGGTGTTGTTTTCAAGACCACGAAAGATCTAATTTTGTTGAAAAAATTGTTAAAATTTGGACTTGTCTTTAACGATTTTACCTAGCTTGTTCTATCTATATAAAAAAAACATACAAGGCCATCTTGGTGTTATTTTCGAGATTATGAATTAGTATAGTGTTATGGTAGGGACCACTCACTTAACAACGCGGAATTTACTTTTGCTATCAACAATCTATCCACAAGTACCGTGTGATTATTAGGACTAACTGCAGTGCCACTCTAGATTTTGTGTTTTAAAGTTCTAGGTGGAACTGCAATTGTTATGGGCAGCCGTTATGCTAACCATTACGCATACGACGTGGCTTATTACCGTGTAGTAAAAAAAACTTGAACCCGGACTGTCTGCAATTATATGGAATAGAGTGTGGATATAATTTATTGCATTTAAAACTTAAAAAAACTTCTGTAAAAAATTGCAGTACTACATAATAATTGACATAAGTTCGAAAGTAATTAAATAAGATTATATATTGTGGGTATTATATAGTTTCAGTTACATTTTAATTTTTTAAATTTAAGTTTAGATATACATCTATAAATTACCCACATTATATAATCTTATATAAATGCGGGTTGTTTCCTAGCTTTCAGCTCGGCGGGTTCCCGAGACAGCAATTCGCTTTTTATCTCGTATGTGTTTAAGATGCAGTTGTTAACAAAATGCAAAAACAAGTGAGTTATTGGTTTTAACGATTCTGAGTTGTAATCAATACGTTTAACCTTTATGAACATTTTATGCCTTTTGCTATTTTATAACGAATCCTATGTACAACATTAAAGCGATCCCGCGTTATTAAGTGTGCGTCCCCGTAGTTGCCAATAAGGCATAGATTAGTTTTGGAACATCGTGGACAGAATGGTCTCGCAAATAGGGCTTCACTTAGTGGAATCCTTGGACGAATGATTGTTGGTCTCTTCAGTCTTATCGGTGTCAGCGTAGAACTTTGGCGGCTGAAATACAAACAAATTATTATTATATTATATCCTAATAACATTATAAATGCGAAAGCGTGTTTGTTGGTTTGTCCTTTTTTCACGCAGTAACGGAGCAACAGATCGACGTGATTTTTGACATAGGTATATCCATGGACCGGATAATAAGATAGGCTATTTTTTATCCCGGAAAAATGCACGGTTTATCTGGGATGGTACATAATAAAATATCTTCTGCCTGCGGTTTTACCCGCGCATTTTTCCGAGATAAAAAGTAGCCTATGTTACTCTCCGATCCATAAACTATATCTATGCCAAAAATCACGTCAATCTGTTGCTCCGTGATTGCGTGAAAGGACAAACCAACAAACACACTTTCGCGTTTATAATATTAGTACGATTACAATATTAGTTTGAAACAGGCAAATAAAAACCCAAAGTGACAATCTTTTTTCGAACAAAATTAACAAAACCGCTAAGGCTGTTTTAAATTGTTTTGGTTATTCATGAACTACTTACTATTCTATACACAACAACAAACACAGATATTACGTATGCTGTGTCTGCTACGGGAAACAAGGCGCTAATATTAAATGATTAACTTTCAGTAATTAACTACCTTCTTTCTATTTACAAATCTAAATACAAAAATCCTTTCGTTTGAAAAATTGTAATGTTTAAAGCTATAGAACAGGCGGTACCATCATCAATGTCATAGTATTGTATGAGTAAAAAAACAACACAAACGAATTAGTGAAAAAACATGTTGACTCGTGAACAGGAAAAATCAAACATTGTTACTTGCGAACAAAATATTCGTTACAATAAAAAAAAAACCAAATTATTATCGATATGAAAGAAAACTGTTAGATCGCGTTATCTCAATTGTTAATACATACTCAATTATAGCTAGACGATCACTCATAATAATAATATCACACGTACAAACAACGCACTGCCTTATATCTTCCTTCGTACTCATATGCAACCTCCAGCGAAACTCGATTCAGTGCTGAGTAGCATAGACTCGAGTGAGTTCGGGTTTTGTTTTTATTTATCAACTTTAAAGTGGGCTTCTGTTTATTTTTAATCCTAGAGCAATGAAAAGTTGCAAAACTGACGGCAGAGGAAGCCCGCATCGACTCTTATTTTCTCTGCTTTAGTCTTAGAGCAATAAAAACTTGGGCTAATGACGGTATCCCGTGTAGACTCTAAAGTTGATAAAAAATAAGTTTTTTTTGTGGAAAAACATCGGTTTCCACATAAAGTTTTATACAATGCGTAGTAATTGGTACTGTAAACTTGTGGCCACTTTCCAGGTCCATCATCTAAGATTCTGATCTAAGATGATGTCGAGAATCCGGAGTACTTGTAAAGATAAATCAACTCTGTGACATAGGTTTATCGCACTGTCATTCGATTTACAAATGTATGTTTTCGGCTCAATCGAATACCGAGAAGTGGGACAAATTTATTTTGCAAGATTTGACCTTTACTAACGAGGCAAGTTAAATAAAAGCTTGTAAAAACACAAAACCCGCAGCCTCGAGCTATACTGAGTCGAGGTATGTTGGAGTGTGTTTTGCATACGAAGGTCAGTCTTTGCTAGGCGAACAATGTGCTATCTTGATTTATTTTTATTATCCTGTATAAAATCTTATTTAGATAAACGATAGATGAGGACAATATTGCAGTGTAATTTTGATAAAAAGTCTAGGAAATTTTATCGGATTTAAGTGGACTTTTTAACCAGACATTATTATTTTGTTGACAAGTAAAATTGGAATGTAATAAATCTGAGGTAAATCTAATTATTCATCCAGACGTGATATACCCATGCCCTTTGCTGGTATTTTTGTTTGCAAAGTAACCCACCATTTTAATCGAAATCAATATAAATTTTATCTGATACAAGGGAGCGATGCAAAACCAGATAAGAAAAAAAAAACAACAATACAAGGTGTCGCAACTGAATGTCATTGTCAAGATTATAAAGTCACTATTGAGGGCCGTTTTCATCATACATTTTGAACCAAGTCCAACTATGAACTAGGTTTTTTATTCTGTTTGATAACGAGGCGAGCTGGGCGTTTGCCTGATGGTAAGCATTAACGCCGTTCATGACAATTGCAGTGCCACTCAGAACTATGAAACACAAAGGCCTCCGCGGCACTGCACTTGTTACCCTGAGACGTTAGGTCTCATAAGCCCAGTAATTTCACTGACTACTTTGCTCAGCAAACCGGAACACAGTAATGCTTGCATATTACTGTTTGCTTTGAGATTCAAGTGCTAGATTTGAGAGCCGATTTCAAAATGATCATTCACAAAATTCGGAGTGAACCTCGGTTCATTAGTTAATTCTAGGTCATATTTGAATTTGAGTGCAAAATGGTTTTTATACTGAATAGACTTGCGTTTGACCGCAAACTCACCGGAAGATTGGTAACTCCGCCATTTGTTATCCGTAATCCGTGCTATAATAAATGCGAAAGTGTTTGTATGTTTTTTTGGTTTGTATCGCAGCAACGGATCGACGTGATTTCTGGCATAGATATAGTTTATGGACCGGAGAGTAACATAGCTTACTTTTATCTCAGAAAAATGCACATTTCCTGTGGGAACGCGTGTGAAGTCGCGGGCAGAAGCTATAAATGCGAGTTTTTATTGGTGTGTTGGTTTGTCCCGCAGCAACGGAGCAACGCATCGACATGATTCTTTGTATAAATATATGGACCGGAAAGTAACATAGGCGAAGCTAGGTTATAATTATATCATAACTCTGATCTTATTTTGCTTTGCATCAACTTTCTTGTCCGTTAAATTAATAATTTTATGCACACTCAACAAAAGGGCAGAGAACACTAAAATGATCATGGAAAAAACAGCACATGGAAAAAAACACCAAACGGTTGTAATTAATGTCTGAAGCATGATATCGCGCGAACAGCGCAGTACTAAACTTACACAATCTCATTTTGTACTATACAGTTGTGACTTTATTCCCCAATCCATTTTTGACACCGTTATAACTTGTAAATCCCTAGAAATAAACAAGTTTTTATTCATCTCTAAAATAAGTCATGGATACCTCAATTGTTATTTTATAAAGGTATTTTATAAGCCTTGACACCGATAGACAAGTGGGAAAAAGTTCAACACCGTGACATCTAAGATCTATTTTTATTAGTGCATAATTGAAAAAAATGTGACAAGTCACGTTTTGTTCACAAGCTCAAGAGCTTGGTTCCAACACATACTCCGATTAATGCCCATCATCCTCCGAATCTAAGATCGAAGAAATTAGGAGCACAGAATAAGTTTCAGACGACAGAATACATAAATGCTTCTAACTACTACTTATTCTGTGCTCATCTATAAACCTTCACGTAGATAAGTAACAAGAAGCGTCCCATTTGTTGAGCAGTTGGTACAAAAGCTTTGCTGTTGTTGACATTACAATAGGCAGTGATAAGGTTAAAAATCTTACTATCTACCTTTACACTCTAATACGAGTAATTAGCAGTGCCATTATTTTCAAAAATCCCGTGTGTTTTTATCTGTGAGACCTGTCACATAGATCGACATTGGTACCAGAACCTAAAACACAATTTTGAATAATTATGTACTTTTAAAATTTTGTTGGTTGTAAAACGGCAAGTTTTAAATAATTTCAAGTTATAATTTTTATTGTCTTTTATTTAACTGTGTGTTAAATAAAAGGAAAAAGTTTTGTCGGTACATACAGGTATACGGTACATACGGTATAGCCAAACAGTTTTCTAGATTTCTTGTCTATGACACAATGTTAAATTAAAAAAAAAAGTTCCCACGTCATCGAATTTGAGTTCGTATTTATAATCCAGAACGGATAATCAAGCATAATAAATGCATGTGGAACTGAATTAACTACTACAACTACCGGGTCCAATTATTTACAATTTCATCTAGTAAAATCCGATATACACTCCCAAGTGTTAATACAAAGTGAACAGTGACCAACCTTCAAGTTTTATTGTGTGTTTAATAAATAAATAAATAATTTTAAGTTGCCAATGTGATTTATTAATATCTAAAGTTATAACTGGAGATGATTTCCCAATTTAATAATAATACTTAAAAAACGTCTACAGTTATCTATAAGATATTTACCTAATTTGATTGGTACTGTTAGCAGGAAGAAATAGAGTACTTAAGTATAGAGTAATAAATTAATACTTTAAGTAAAGAATATATCGCATCATCGAAGTATGCAAAGGTTATAGAATATGTTACCTCGTCGTGTTTCTCGTCAGCGTTAACGCGATCGTCGTCATCGTCACTGTCTTCGTCGGCTGACGATTCGCCGCCAGAACCAGCGACATCCGGTTTAACTGTAAGGAAACATAATATGTATACTTAGTATTATAAATGCGAAAGTGCGTTTGTTGATTTGTCCTTCTTTCATGCAGTAACGAAGCAAAGGATCGGCGTGATTTTTGGCATAGATATGGTTTATGAACCGGAGAGTAACATAGGCTACTTTGTATCCCGGAAAAATGCTCGGTTCCTGTGGGAACGCGGGTGAAAACCGCGGGCAGAAGCTAGTATGTAGTATATGACTATATGTACATTTTGGAGTATGCGTCGGAATTACACAACTTGATTCCCTCATCTGCATTTTACCATCGGACCGCTAGAGGTAGAGGTTTTGTTAGTGGGAGGACTAATTCTTCTGCGAGTGTCCGTCTGGGTTGTTACCACCGCTTTGCTCGTGAAGTCTGCCGCCGAGTAGTAATGTGCAAGCATTACTGTGTTCCGGTTTGATGAACAGAGAATCCAGTGACTTTTAAACTTTCGCGATTCGATCGCGATAAAAACCTGTGTTTTTATCGCGATTAAGTCCCGTTCTTAAAAGTAAACAACCCAGTGACTGATTGAGTGATTACTGGGCTTATGAGACATAATTCCTAATGTCTCAGGGTAACAACCGCACTGCAGTGCCGCGCAGGCCTTTGTATTTCAAAGTTCTGAGTGGCACTGCAATTGTTATGAGCCAGCTTTATGCTTACCATCAGGCAAAAGACCAGCTCTTCTCGTCACCAAATAAAAAAAAACATTATTACGTATTACTCGTATACCTAAAAAAAATTATGGTTGGTTTTTAAGTTTGTCTAGTTTGTATGTGCGACTGACCTGGCGTGGTTGGCGCGGGCTGGTTGGGCCGCGCACGCTCTCTGTTAAGCTCGTCAAAGCACTGCAGACACACTCGCAGCGGCTTGTCGCTCTGTCCGCGCAGGATATACTTCTTAGAGGAGCAAGGCCCGCAAACTACCGACCCGCACTTGCGGCAGTGGTGCTGGAAAATGCAAACACAGTAGTAGTTTGACGGCTCCGTAGCTAAGTTGGTAGTAACCCTGCCTGCAAAGCGAGGGGTCCCGGGTTCGATTCCCGGCCGGGGCAGATTTTGTGTAAACATAAAATTTGTTCTCGGGTCTTGGATGTTTGTGATGTGTATCTGTGTGTCCATGCCACCTGCGACACAGGGAATCCTAGTGTGGGGAAAAAAAAAAAAAAAAAAAAAAAAAAAAAAGTAGTTTAGTTGCCGTGTAGTCCCGGCCGGCTGGCCGTATGAACCGGAATACCGAATCTCTTAAAGTGGGTGCTGTCGGAGTTCGAACACAATTTTGTTAGCCGGTAAGGCAGCAGATGTCAAAATGTACTGTAACTAAGTGCTGCCGTACATTGGGCCACCGAACGCGGCCACTAGAAGCAGGCACCAGTGGCTGGGTGCGGCCTCCAGTCGCAACCACTCGTAGCCACAAAATAGAGAGAACACAGAAGGGACGCTCAGGCTTTTTGACGGCCTAAGCATTAAGCTTATATAATCAGGCAAGCGACCAGCTCGTCTCGTTATCAAATAGTATTAAAAAATGATTTGTTATTATTTTAATGACTCTTACCCTCCTATTGAGTACGGTGAATTGTGTCTTCTTGCAGTGCATACATATCGAGGCTTCGTTATCTGGTACCCACACAGCCGCGTGCTCTGACGGGGGTTGTTTGCCACCTGAAAATCAAACAAATCGAATCTGGTAAAACTTTGGTCAAAAACTCTTGCCAGTGGGGAGGCGCTGGCAAAACCAATCTCAGATGTCGCCACCATCGCTGGTTCTTGTCACACTTTATACTCTATGGGAGAAATTTGCCATTGTGGTATGGTACAACGTACACGAGGTCTGTAGACTGAATTCAGTAGAATTCTGAAATATAAAAGAATTCATGCTTAGGCTGATATTCAGAGACGAGTCTAAGGCTAAGATTCAGAGACGATTCTAAGCGTAAACTTTGGCTTCCTTATGTCAAAACTGTATAGAATTTTGACGTATGGAAGCGTGAGTCCACGCTTAGATTCGTCTCTGAATCTCAGCCTAAGCGTGGACTTTGTCTTCCTTATGTCAAAAAGTAGTGCTTACGCTCTAATTTGTATTCAGAGACATTTGGAACACTACTTAAACTTAGCGTATGCTAAGCAAAGCCTGAGTAGGCAATATCGACTACTTTAGCCGCTCTCAAAACAGAAGTGGCGCCACCAAATGATAACGGTAGAAACCATAATAACCAAACATTTAAATGTCAAACTTCAAAACTAACATGTTTCATTTATTATAATATCAAAGTAGATTTATACCATTAATATTGTTGTTTCACTCACTCCAGTGACATTTTGTGTATCGCTATCTTTGTTGTATTGCTATTCATACATAAATGATAAAAACGGTAAACGTTCCGGTGAAAAAATTAAAAACTTAACAGCCATAGATAACGAGAGTGTGATCTTAGCTTAGACCGTGCAAGAACTTTGTTTCTGAATACGAATTCGATTGAGCGGCTTAGCCGATGCTTGGCTAAGACAGTTCTTAGATCGTTTTAAGCTGTCGTCTCTGAATATCAGCCTTAGACTCGTCGAATCTTTAGCCTTAATCGGGATCAAATTTAAAAGATTTCCTGTGGTGTACTTACTCTTTCTTAGCAAATCTTCTATACATTTCTCTATATGCGCCATCCACTCCTCCTTCTCGGTGGCCGTCGCGGCGTAAACTGCGAACGATTTTGACGCGGTGCGGATGAGCCACCCGTTCCGATACTCTGTAACGTGAAAAAGAGCAAATTGACAATTTGATTAAACTGATAGTACACTTGGTACTAGGGTTTATTTAATATATATTTGTATACAGAATAAAAATAAAAACTAAAACAGAACTACAACTCCTATCTACAATAAAAAACTAAGAAAACGATTAAAAATCGTTTGAACTATCAGACAGCAAAATGGTCTAAATATAGTTCAAACGATCCTTAATATCAGGCAGTTTCCAAAATGCTGGCCGCGCTGCCCGCTGGACGGTAAGGCGGCCCCTCTAGATGGATATTTCATTTCAAACTTATTTTTAGAAGTAGCTTTCTCATTTTCTTTGATCGAGTACATTTGATAATATCTTGTTTTGCTCACATCAAGATTATCAGTAATATGATGAATAATGACATATATTTTTTGCAGTGCCAGAATCTCATCTGACTTTGCTAAAAAATCTTTTAAGTGAAGCTATTTAGCTGCTACATATCGATTTCTACCAGACAATCTTCGAATGGATCAGATTTGTTTGAAAAATAACTTAACGAAACAGTAGTAAGCACAGTTAATTAGGTACACCTATTTTTGTAAGGTTTAAAAGACACTGCAAGTCGCATCACTTCAAATGTTGAGTAAGCTGTTTTGATCTAAATATAACCCACAGCCAGGCTCAACGTTCACTTCACATAATGGCCGACGCATTGGGCTTAGCAATATAGGCTAGGTAGGTGTACTAATGTGTCATTCAATGAGCCATTAGCCCATTACGGCTACAGGTAATAGATATAGAACAGGGCCGTCCGGGCTAAAGAAAATGACGGGTAGAAAATAATACTGCTAGCGTGCCACAAAAAGAAAAAGCTACGCCTAATTCCATAAATTATATAGAAGTAAGTAACAAAAGTTACATAAAGAAACACAACTGTCCTAGCCAGTGTCATTCGGGATGATGTAAGGATTCTAACAATACCTAGAAAAGAAGAATGGTTTTCATACCAAATACGTTTTGTGAATTTTATTTTCCCTTTAATTCTTAATTCGATTTTTAATTCGTTCCGGCGGGACCCTCAAATTTATAGCGCGGGTTGAATAACAATAGTGTAGCACAGTGTACTGCATCTGCGTGGGGATATTTGTTTTAGGGTTCCGTACCTCAAAAGAAAAATAAAAACCGTAAACTTCGATGGACAAACTATTTACATATATCTATAAGTTTTGACGGAACACTTGGTGCGCGGTTCCGACTTGTAAATGGACGGTTTTGTCTCCGTAAAAAAATTAATATATAAATCGCTCATTGGGCATTAGAGTATACATGCACTCTGGTGATCGAGGGGCGTTATTATTAATATGCCGAGAAAAAAACAAAATATACATTATAAGCATATGACTGTTGAGTCATTAGCTGATTCTCAAATCAATGTCGTGCTACTAGAAATGATAATATAGGTGATTCACACTGGACATTCATATTGGTGAGTCATGTGGTAGATCATTTGGAATAATCTTGAAAATTATTATAAACTATATATGCAAATTTTAGTTGGAGGCACACTTCAGAATCTTTGACCTGAAAATTAAATTAATATTTGGCTTACAGACTCCTTCGAGTCATAAGGATTCCCTATATCACAGGTGGCATGTATGCAAATTGACAGAACACAACATCAAGAGTCAAGAACAAACTTTATGCTAATGACATAAAGTATTCCCTGGCAGGAACTGTTGCTTACTTGGACTTACCTGGAGCTGCCGGTAATTCTGCCTAACTGATAACTTTTAGGGATACTGCGAAATCAGTACTGTACATACCCACAACTATCTTAGCATTTTGGTTACTACAATAATAGTAGCAGTACATGAGGGCCTGAGTAAAAATAAAACCTTTTGATATAATTGTGCAAAATAAGCAAATAGTGTATGTAGTAAATGTTTTAGTGTATGAGTAATTGAGTAAGTTCAAAATTATATTTGATGGAATCAGGCGTTACTTTGCGGAAGTCCATTTTAAATAAGATTATATAATGTGGGTAATTTATATAATCTTATTTAAGTTCAAAATTATAAACTTTTTCTATGATTATATCTACTTCCTCATTAAATACATAATACCTTTGAGATAACAATGAGGTTAAATAATAGTGAATGAAGAAAAATAAATATATACATACATGTACAATTGTACATATTACATGAAATGGTTCGGAGAGATACAGATTGATACTTACTTTCATACCACACCAAACTAGCTTGAGAAATGCAGGCTATTAATAAAAGCAAAAAATTAGTTGACTATGTAGGCCATTTTATTATTATACTGATCCATAACACAACAAATTGATATGTATAAGAATATGTAGTAACATAAGTATCGTTTTTCTTTATTTGGGAAACATTTTTATTTAAGCTTTGTAACTTTTATAAGTGTGATGTATAAATAAATAGGTATATATGGCAGATAACCAAGCAATATACTGATTTATGGCCGGTTTTTCAATTACACATTAACACACTGTTTTATATTGGATCAATACCCTTAACTGATCCATTATCTGGTTAGTGTTTCTTTGGATCTTTTATTTAAAATTTAATGGACCGTTAGCTAACTACGGTTTATTTCTTTAGAATGGCAACAATTTATTTATGTCTGTCTTCACCACAGACATGTATGGCTGTCATGATTCAGGGAATTATCTAACAGGATGTTATCTGACGATTGAAAGATCGGCCCTTAGTATAATTTAGAAACTATTTCAAGACTAAGGCTGAGATTCAGAGACGAATCTAAGCGTGGACTCACGCTTCCATACGTCAAAATTCTATACAGTTTTGACATATGGAAGCCAAAGTCTACGCTTAGAATCGTCTCTGAATCTTAGCCTAAAAGGTCCAAGTTCACCAATCATTTTGATCCAAAGGTCATTGCTGAACTAGGTTTAACTTATGAACTGAGGTTCAATAGCTGAATGAATTGAACTGACAATAATGTGAATATCATTTATTTCACACTTGGTGAACTCTAACTTTAGGTGACTTCAGAATGGGCCAAAGGCAACATCGAAGATTTTTTTATTCATAGTGAGAATAAATCTAGCTATATTAAAATGTTTTATGTGTGGAGTTGGGCCATGCTTTATCAAACAATTTAAATATCAAATAATCATTGCAATCAAGCATAACTTTCCATACTAATATTTTCCTCTATCTTGTCTACAAAATAACAATATATTAATGTGATATGGATACAACAGTGTTTACCTCAAAAGTTTATTAACCACTTAGTAAAGCGATACCGGTTTATTAACAGTTTACCTTCTGGTAAACTGTTAATAAACCGGTATCAAAGGAAAGGACAAGGACCGGAAAGGTGACAAATGTTGATAATTAAAATCAATTTTGTGGCCAGATTTCTAACAATCAACTTTATAAAACCACTGTTTAGAAAAACTATTCCATTGACTTTTGTTTTAATGACTTTTAAAAGGTCAAGGTAAGAATTTAAAATTAACAAAAATTAAAAAAGACTACCCTTTTTCAGATGCTACTTTGCAACTCGTTAACATTTTTTGGCTATGAAGAGCCGATATGAAACTTATTAGTGAAATAATAATTATATGACATTACTTACGTCCTTCATCTTTAAGTGATTCCAATTTGACCTCCTCCAGGGGAATGACATGCTGTTTATTGTACTTCTTCTTGTTAATTACAATGTTTCCATATACAAGTATGTCGTTGAACAGGAAGAACTGACGAGCTTTTGGCTTTTTGCGGCACATCTTTGTAAGAACACCCTCTCCAACGAGGACCCTGCCTTGTTCTGCAAGTGACTGAAAATAATTTTCAATAAGCTGAAGTAAACAATACAGTGGAATTTTTAATACTTTTATACTATTTTTGTTTAATAAGTACTGAGTACTTTAAGTACTTATTAGACAAAAGTTACAGATCTTTAGCAAATAAACTATACAAATTCATTAACATATCTATTTACAATCTTAATCTATTAAATCCCTTCCAGGCAACATTCCCAACATACTGGCAGCACTGCCATATTTAATAACAATGCTTGATTTTTGTGGTGAGTTTTGCTTCAACCTTCATTATACGGACGGCTAAGGAGTGGAATTGTTTGCCGGCCTCTGTGTTTCCCAATAGCTATAATTTGGGAGTTTTCAAGACAAGACAAATGAATAGGTTTCTTCTAGACAAGCATGCTCCATTGTTGACCGTATTGTCACTTAACATCAGGTGAGATTGTGGTCAAACGTAAGCATATTTCAGATAAAACAAAGTCAGGAATTTGGTTTTGTATTACTAGACACGAAACTATCATAGGTTCTTGAAAACTATGATCTCTAAATAAATATGGGTTATTTACTAATTTTAGAAATATGCTAATATGTTTATGTCTAGTACTTAAATCTTGTTAGCACTTTAGCTATTCAAAGAGGTAATGTCACCAGATTAGATTTTTGGCCATCCTGCATGCAGAAGGCATCCATAATTCGATGCATAATATTCTATAACATTTTTTCTTATGTTATGATAAAGGAGGTTAATAAGGGTGCATAATTCAAATTAGTTTCATTTAATGTTTTATAATTTATCATCTATAGATTTTACTTATACTTAGTGGAGTTAGTCATATAAGTCATGAATTAGATGTTGTCATTAGAAAACTTTGAACAGCCAAGTATAGTTATAGAAGTCTAATAAACCTGAAGTGTATGTATCTATCTATTATGTAATGGGGTTCACATATTTTCGTGCCATCCAGGTATATCAGTATTGATTTATTAAAATTTTATGAATGAAATAACCCATTTAAACTAAGTTGCATGTGGTGCCAACTCTATATTATTTTAAATACAGTCTAGAAACAAATAAACCTATTTTTGTTCAAACTATAATGAGTAAATCTTTATCATTGCTCTACCTAGACGGAAGGCGTTCCACTGCCCACACCACAATTTATATGATAATTTGATAATAATCGAAAATTTAGGTGGTGAGTAAACATTGCAAAAATAACACGAGTATCGAAAGCGCTTGCTGATAAAACCGTGATATCTTGCTTTCAGGCAATCCCACCCGTCGTATAGAAAACATTATCTTTCCCAGTTTGCAAGCTGATAAAGCGACTGTTCAACCCACCAACTTCTAAATTTAGCAAGAGAAACCTTACAAAACAACGCTCACCTGCCCCGAACTGCCGAAGCAACTCTCCACCATAGCAATCCGCCTTGCATTGGCTTCACTATTCACTGGAAAGGTGAAAATAATTACACTGCATTAGCAAATCAAAGTTTGACGTCAAAGGAAAGTGAGCGAGCACCGATCAAGCAAACAATGACAGTGATCACCCACGTAACTGTATTATATCGCACGTTGATAAACTTTAGGCATAACAGTTATTACAGATGTTCTTTTGAATTTTCCTAACAATAACCTACCTAAACGGTCCACCATTATCAAAAAATATTCTTTAGAGTAAATAAGTAAATACGAATACGACACACGAACAAGAAAAATGTGTCACTCACTGACAGGGGGGGCACACTTTGTGACAGTTCCATAGTCGAGCCCCGAGACACAGGAACTAACGCCATCTGTTAAAGGGCGTGGCACTATTTTGACGTTACTTCAAAATGTCAAAGTTAAAATGGTTACCATGGAAACCGATAACAAATAAAATAAAATATTTTCCGTTTCGAAAAATACTATTGTGATTTCTAGATATTTTTTGCGGTTTAAGTGATATAAATTAGTGGTTTAAGTAATTGTTGTGTTCTAGTAATGTATTTGTTACTTTTAAGTGCTCAGTTTTAGTGTTTTCAGTCTAATTATGCATTGTTTTTCTTGATGTTTTAAATATAAAGAGTTTCAATTATTATGTACGTGTTAGCTTTTGTTATTTCCTTTTTGCTGCTCTACATCTAAATATTACGTTTGGTACTGTATATTGTGTTCCTACTCCTAGGCACAAACATGGGAAAGGCTGCTATTTTCCATATAAGTCACATATAAGTAGATACATTTACTTTCACAGGAACTAAGCAGGATCCATAGATTAGTGTGAATGTGTGTGTGAAATATAGAATGCACACATAGATAAACAAGTATGAGTGGGTGTATAAAACACATAACTCACACATAGATAGTAAAGTAAGAATGTGTGTGTAAAATACAGAACGCACACATATAATATAGTAAAGTAGTTTCACCGCCCTTTTGTAGGTGGCGCTGATCGCGATACATCGTGGGATCGACGAGAGAGCGCACTCTATTCCTTTTATTATAGTACTACTCTATGCTCACTGATAAATGTTGCCAACTGGCAATTATTAAGAACTACCAAACTTCTGATAGATAAAAATTATATGAAAATTATTATCACAAGATGAAAGTCTTTATATACTATGCCGAATTAATAAATATGAAAAGATAGAAAGTTGTATATGGTTTTATGGTGCCAAATAAACTTTAAAAGAAATTTTTCGTTTTTAACAAATTAATAACAAGACTTTTCCCCCTTCCTGTAGAAATATTAGTAATAATTGGATGGCACCACTAAAAAAAACGTTTCATTCTACGCTTACTAACGTTAAATAAACCATGAATTAAAATTTATTAATACTGGATATAATTTATATCTTGTAAGTTTATGTTTAAGCAATGATCGCTTCTTTACAGAGATTATTTCATTCTACTTATTAAAAAATAATAATTTAGACAGAATTATTTTCTTATTCATAGACAAGACAAGAGGAGATCAATGATCATGTGAGTGTCCATTTTTTGACACCAGCTGACAGCTAGTGGTCGATAGATTTTATTTTTACAGTTCGTAATTGTGATAAAATACGAACAAAATGGCTTGTAAATTCTGTGGACCGAAGCTGTCGCTATGCGGGCTCGTATTAAGTGTTTGGGGAATCATACAATTGGTAAGTTGGGACTGTCGAGTGTTGTTCCTGAGGACATTGATGATGCCTGGGTATACTCATCACCTCTTGTATTTCAGACCTTGATGGGCGTCTTCTACTATATCAAAGCAGTAGCTTTGTTGGAAGACCTCCCTCTTGAAGAAGGTGGCGCACACTCAATTGATGCATTTATTGCCGAAGTTGAAGCAGGTTACTCTCAGGTGATTCACTTTACTAATTGTTGGTTAATTTAAGTAATTTAGCTCTTGCCGCTCCAAATAGTGTGATAATTGGGCCTCGTAGATACCTCGTAGTATAGATTGTAAATTAGAACCAGAGAAGTTTCTGACAAAAATGTCCTAGAGTACATATTTCTTTCCATATGAAGTTCATATTACTATTGTGAGAAGAAACAAAATCAATGATACTGATAGAAAAATACAGAGTATACTAACACCTTCATGACCATTTTCATTAAATTAATCATGCACAAAAGTTAGTGTATAATTTAATATATCGTAAGAGATGTAAATAAGGATGTGGTTGTTCTGGAGACCCCCTTAACAAACCTAGTTTAAGAAGAGTCCAATCAATCACATGGTACGAAGAAGAAACATAGTTGGTCTTTAGTCTAAATTTATTTTTTTCGTAACTAAGCTGTTTATCACATCATATTTAGACACCATTGCAATATTTGAAATATGCTTGGAGCCTAATTGGATCCAATGTTATATTATGTATTTTGCTAGGCATTTGCCAGTGACCCACAGTCACACTCCGCTACAGAGTTGGGCTTGCTTGGGTAAATGCTGGCAGGGAGAAATGCACAATATACAAGAGGGATGTCAGTGCAGGCCTTATCATAATAAGAATACATAGTGTGTTTCTAGACTTCTATCTCATTATTCTTATTTATGATAGGGTTAGGCCTGCATTCTTGTCCTTCCTGCGGTGTATTGTGCATTGCCCCTGCCCATTTCTACCTATGCCACCTCAGCTCTTTTATGTAGCTGAGTATATCCTTTTTCCAAATGTCTTTTGATGGCTGAATTGTGTGATAGGAAACAATATTAAGGAATATTATATGTAATCAAGTATTTGTTTCATCGCTAGGTGTTTTGAGGCCAATACATTTACCATTAAATAAATGTATCATTTTAATAAAATTGTATTATAATATTTTCAGAATGCCTACAACTGCTGGATTGCTGCTCTTCTCTATGTCATCACACTTGTAGTATCCGGTCATCAGTTTTGGATGAACAACCGCTCCTCAGTTAGTATGTAAAATGGGAATAATACCGTAATAATGGTACTATTTTCAGTACATTTCGTTACTGTTTATTCCATTCCATTTTTAATTTATTTTTGATAGTCAGATTGGATGAAGTTGTACAAAAAAACCGAGTTTATAATGTAACAAATCAGAACATCTCAAGGTTTGAATAATTAGCAATTTGGTTTGTACAAATGACTCAAAAAAACATTGTTTGCCGTTATTGTTCAAAATACTTCATTTTGGACTTCAATATTCATTTATTGTTTATACTTATCAGTATCCTTTACAAATATGTATAAAAGCATCAATGTTATTAAATGTAAGCAAAAAGTTATAATAATGTTCAATATGTTTTCTGTGAATAGATTGTAATGTTATCAAGTTGGGTTACATAAAAATGTGCATAAGTATTAATTCTATGGATGATTGCTATTAATTGTACATAAAAATATCCTCTAATGTAGGTATTTTCAAAGAAGACATTGCTAAGCCATTTTTTAGCTTTGGTTTCTGAAATAAAGTTAAAAAATGGTTGGCTAGTTCTTTGACCATACATTGTAAAATGCTTAGGTTTTTCTTGAAGTAAATGTATTAATGTTAACCAATCTGTTGTTTCTTTTGGCAGTTAAATATTTTTTTATTGTTTACTACCTGTGCCCCGCAGCTTCGCCCACGTATCCTAAGTTACTCCTTGTAGCATCAGCTATCTGTCAGTGAAAGTCCCGTCAAAATCGGTCCAGCCGTTTCGGAGATTACCCGGAACAAACAGACAGACAAAAATTTAAAAAATGGTTGTTTAGTTATAGGTACCATTTACTTTCATGTACATTTAGTTAAAAGCTGTTATTTTGATATTACAAACAGACACTTCAATTTTATTTATTTCTCTCTTTTAAATGAGAACATGAGAAAGAGATGGAACATGTTTTAGATCTGTCAAATTAATCTACTTGCGTGTGTCAAGTGTAAAAACGACAATGAATTTAGCGCCATCTAATTTATCACAGATCGAAATTGGATGATATTTGACAGCACTAAAACTAAATTTAGATCTCTTTCTTATGTTATGTGTTGGAAAGAGAGCGAAACTAAGGCACTTGTATACTATATCCACAGACTACTATATTGCAAATCTGTGACTATATCATAGAATTATTACAACATCTATTCTGTGGTTTAGGTGTATGAAACGACAGATCGACACCATGCATTGTTCTGTTTTTAAAATTCATGTGACTTATCTTTATCCATAGATTGTCCCTTATATGCTCCATCGATTATACCATGGAGGTAAGAAATACAAGTAAGTAGGTATATATATGTCAGTGGATTATACACTATATGCTCTTTCGATTGTCCATAGATAAATGCAAAGAGAATGGATAAATGGTGGATAAATGTATTCAAATCTACCTATATAATTTATTTATATAGGTAATTTGTGATTCAAATGTATCTTTGACGAGCATTACAGCGAAAACGAATAACCGCTAAATTGTTAATAATATCATTGAAATGGGTGCATGCTATGCTTGTTCTATATGCGGGATCTGTATGAGCATATGGGCTATAATTCAATTGGTAAGATTTCATGAAATGAGTCATATTTTGTGATCCTCCTATCAAGTTTCCACTTACCAATCTACTATTAATATGTAGTAAATTATCTAAGCTACATACCTACTGTTAGTAGGTAGGTGTGAATAGAGCTGTCTTTAACCTATTAGAGACTCACGGCCGGCACTGACAATATTGGATTCCCTATGATTATGAGACAGGATTATTATATTGTCAACATGCAAAATAGTAGGAACTAAGGGGCCCATGGAAGATGGATCCCGAGACAGTGAGCATTTGCCCAGAGTGGCAAACGGGGGCATAAATAATTTTATTCTTCAACTCAAATGTGCCGTGAAAAGCAGTGAAGGGAGTTGCGTAGTACCTAGTAGTGTACAATTATTTACCTGGTTAGTAACCCCTTATTCACCGCCGCTGCGCGTCACCGAGAAATGATATTTCCACCATAGTAAAAGAAGAAGTCGTTTGGCAACTACCGAACCGAGATAAGGTAGGTAAGCTATAATAACGCGGATTGTATGGAGCGCGCGTGCTGTAGAGGTACCTATGTATTGCGAAATCGGGCCGTTTCTGTGGAGTTAACTTACTATTCTCCTTTTACTATGTTTACACGGAACGAGTTAGGATGCTTCCTAGACAAGCCTGCTGCGTTCCTTTCCTAGGAAAGCCTGCTGGCTTTCCTCGCATAGCGTGCCGCCATCGACGATCGATCGTCAATCATCGCCTGACTGAATATTATTCTGATCTCTCTACAGGGAGTAATGGGATATTTCTATAGCAAAGAAGTCCCTATGCTGATCGAAGATGTCGAACCTCATGAGTATGATAATTACGACGATTTCATAAAAAAATGCGAATTAAACTACCAACGTGTTGGTAAAGTTCCTAAAATTATTACTTAGTACGTAAGCAGTTTTTTGTATTAAGTATATTTTATGAGGGTTGGTTAATTGGTCTCTATCGTAATATCCTTCTGCAGCTCCTAAAGTCTTGTAGGTACCTACGTCACTTGTGATTGCGTTTACGCGGATTTTGTAAACAAAAATGTATCTATCTACACCTACAGTGAAGGCGCCTTTATACAGGATGACTTTGAATTGGTAAGTTATCCGGGAAGGGGGTGATTAGGATCATGGTTGTCGACAAGTTGTGAGAACCTCCCTTGGAAATACGTCATTCCAAATTTCCATGCAAAAAAATAAATTCAACTTCAAACGTGAACTGCGCGGATGTTTCTAGGATTTTTTTAAGTCTCTTGTAAACTTCATCATTTAACATATTTCATAAGTGAATCAGCTGATTTAGGGCTGCCCGGAAATTCCTTAGTAGAATATTGACGTTACCAACTCCAATGAAATGCGATTTCTTCAAAAAAAAAAAATCCGTATTTCAAAAAGTCGTAAAACAAATGTCGTTGACCTCCAAGAATAGATTGACCTCCTTTCGTGATCATACCTACCAATTAAAACTCAGCCTGGATATACACGCGTTTATGAACCATCATCACGCATATAAGTATAGCGTTTACACGACAAACGCGGTCGTCGCGTCGTTTTATCGACGAAATTCACATATTCTGCACTAGGATTCTGAGTCTCAGGTGGCATGGACACACTCAAATACGGTACACACACAATACAAAAAACACAAACATCGAAGACCCGAGAATATACTTTTGGGTCGACGTACAAAGTTTACCCGGCTGGGAATCGAACCATTGAGTAAGTAATTCGCCCCACCAAGCTGTCCCACAGGTGGGGCAGAGTGGAATGTTTAAAATTTTCGAATCCATTGCATTACAGGAACTATGTAGGAGGTACCTACCAACTTACGCCCGATTCTGTGCCCGAGCCGTCCGTATTGATACCTGCCTATTATTATTTACTATTATTTTATGTAATCGAATATTATTATTTAACAAATTACGAATTTAATGTAAATTAATTTTTGTAGCCAACAATTGCTTTGTGGTTTCATATCTCTACTACATACTCCTAATTATTTCGTTCCTGGGTATGCTACAAGGACGTAAACGGGATAAAGTAAAGGCGCTGAAGGAACAAGATGACGAATTCTTCTGCAACCCACCTGTGAAGAAGACATGGTGTAAGAAGAAAACTGTCAGATAAAGATAGTTCTTAGTACCTATTCTTACATAGTGTGTTTTTACTAGCTAGTTTTTTAAATTATTTATTTATGTACTTTCCGTTTATTTATGGTTGATCCTTAGGTGTGCCTTATGTGTGATTGGCACTTTTTGCTTAAATATTTTGTTGGGTCTTAAAAGATTTATGAAGTACAGTAGGTTTTTATAATACCTACCAAATATATAGCCAATTAAATACTAAAAAGATATATTTTTTCTTTTTATTAGTTCCAAGATCTACTGCTACGAGAAATCCTCGTTGGCTCGTATGTGGAGATGCGGCTCTTCTTGCTTTGATAATTCAAATGTATGGCAGTTACAATGGATTGTGAATCTGTGGTACGGCCATGTATGAGTGCATTCATGCAAAGCGCCTGCCCGCGGCTCAACATAATAAGTCACATCAGTATAATAATGGATTCACGTCGTAGGGGGCGTACCTACCTACGTCGCGAATCCATTATTTTTTTCTCCATAGACGAGCCCTACTAAGAAGGCTTTGTAGGTACAGACTTATATTTTGCAACATGCAATGCAACGCGAAAATATATGCACGAATGCAAGCGTGTGCGCAGTTGTTTTTCGTGAACATAATAAAATGTATTTAAAATGTTGATTGCATGTTGCGTTAACATGTTGTGTTCCAAATAATGGGTCACTTGGCCCTACCAGCGTGCCCCCCTGGCACAACACCTAAATTTAAATAAAATTTCACCAGACTTGGATGCGTTCTACGCGCCTACGACGTTTACAAATCCGCTCTGCCCGAGAGTAGTCCTGGTAGTCCCATGCAGTTGGTGGAGAATCCTCTGCCCACCAGCGCACACTGATGAGGAAAACCGCTAAAAAGCGACCCCTAGCGTAACCCCCCCGCACTACATATATCTCTTCGCGTTCGCCGCCACCGCTTCCGCTCTTCGATATCAAGAGAGCAAATCCACTGCAATGCTCCCGATTCCTGGGGCCGGTATCAGAGCATTGAAAAAACTTTATTTACATTCCACGCGCCGCGTCGTCCACGCTTGCGCACGTTTTCAAAGGTTCGTAACTACCTGCTTCTATTTAATTCTATGAGATAACCAAAAGCTCTATAACTACCTATACCTACTTCTGAAATGACACAACAAATCAAAGTGATGCAATTTTTATTTAATTCAGTTAAAGTTTGTTTGCTTCCTAGATTTTCACTTCTTCCAATTTTCTGTCAAATGTGACGGTGCCGATGTTAACACTCTTTATCTCTTCTTTGCATAATTCTTTGTTTTCCTGGAAGGCATTAAATTATTATAAGGCATATGTCCATATATAATAGATAGATCCGTCAGTTGTTGCTTGATTATCGTTAAAATTTGCAGCTTTTTCTTTAATTAAAAAATCGATTAGTGAATTTTTAAGACCCGACAGTAAGGCTAAAGCTAAGATTCAGAGGCAAACCTAATAGTTCCAGAGCATGATTTTTGTTGAATAAATTCACATCCTAGCCAATAACGCTACAATTCCAGGCTCATTTTCACCAATAGGCGATATATGCAATGCCTAAATAACAATGTTACTGTTTCTTACCAAAATAAATAAAATAAAATATAGTCAGTCTAGGTACCTCTTAAGAAGAGAACTGGTTGAAGTTGAATCAGTCATGACTACTCACGAGGGTCTCTGGGATCTACACACAGATTTTGAAGACCACTACAACTTTGATAACATGTTCTTTTATAGATGAACTTGATATCACTACTAACTACTAAAGATATAATTGTCTACCTCACCGTCAAGGTTGCAGCCGTGTCAAGGTTCCGCGAGGAACTGCGGACTCTTCACGTGGATCTTGAGAGGCGGTACGATGCTGGTGACGTCTTTCTATAGAGACCATAGCATATGAAATAGGCACTAAGATATTCTACCTCTTCGTCTTTGAAAGCTGGTTGGGGATGTTGAGCCAACGGTTCCGCGCAGATCTTTGGGATCTTTCCGCGGATCTTGAGGGGCGCTAGGATAATAACATTAGTAACAACTGCCTTGTTTAGAGAAGATAACTTATGAAGGAGTAGAAATGCTAGTCTACCTCGTCATCCTTGGAAGCGTGCTGGTTAGGGTTGAGCCAGGGGTCGGCGAGGATCTGTGGGATCTTCACGCGGATCTTAAGAGGCGCTAGGACCTTAGTGATCAGCTTCCGACATTCCGCTGATACTTTCGGCTCTCGGGGGAAGGACACTTTGTTTTGGACTTGCTGCAAAATTCAATATTAGGTATAAGTTTTATGATGAGGGGTGCAGCGTATATTATAAACAGATCGGTCATATAGAGTATGTGACGTTTAAATTTAGGCATCTAATAACGTTGCTTAACATTTTTTTTGGAGTTTAATGATCAGAGTCGGGTAGATGTGTATTGATTCCGTAATTCTTGAAAGAAACGCATAATATAATGACATGAACAACAGGAATTGGCGCAAGGAAGTTGTTTAAGCTTCATAATCTGGCTACTCTTGGGACATAGTAAGCAAAAGAATCAAATATGTTTATATACCTTTAACAGCTGCGTATAATTTGTGTCATCAAAAGGCAGGCGTCCGTACACAATCGCGTACAGAACCACGCCCGTACTCCAAACATCAGAGTCCTGCGGTTTATACGGTACTCCCTTCAGAATTTCCGGAGAAGCGTAAGCATAGCTCCCGCAAAAGGTCTCGCTGAGCGCGAAAACACCGTTCTTAGGCTTCATGTGTCCGCGCGCGAAGCCGAAATCCGACAGTTTTATGTTCAGACCGTGATCCATGAGCAGATTTTCGCATTTTATGTCTCTAAAATTAAAATCCAAGATTATAATTTAACAACGAAATAAGTACTGATTAATCACGAATTTTAGGAGCTTTGTTCCGGTTGCGATGTGTTCGGTGATAGAACTGCGACGGTGGAATAAGATGATAGAGCTCTTACGTCCATTCCCCGTTGTATATTCGATAAAATATACAGGGGGAGCTAATGAAATCTCGGAAACTATAAAATCTACGAGGCTATAGACCTAAAGTTTGGCATGTAATGTACAGGGTAAGCAACACATTAATGACACCTCCTGTGTTATAGATGTTCATAGGCTACGGTGACCGCTTTCCATCAGGCGGGCCGTATGCTTGGTTGCGAACCAAAAAAAAAAACTAATTTGCATTCTTCTTGAGTAAGTACATAGTAGGGCTAGTAGTTGAGTAAAGTCCGACCTTAGTGTTATAGGTACTAAATACCACGCTGCTTTCCAAGACAGTACTTATATGAGTAATTGCCGACGTAGAGAAAAAATCTGCCAGACTCAAGTGGGACTGAGCGAGTCACGTGTGCTCACGTGTACCTACAGTATGCACCCCGAGACATTGGGGCATTCCATCTTCGTCCTAGGAAGCGGTAGAAGGACGACCTCGACGCCTTCAACCGAGATTGGATGGAGGCGTCTAGAAACCGCGACCCTTGGAAGGATGAGAGAGAGAGAGAGAGAACTATGCAGTGTGACACAATAGATTAAATAAAATAAATATTATAATTACCTATGGACAACTCCTCGCTCATGACAGTAATCTACAGCCTCAACCAGTTGCCGGAACCAGCGCCGCCCGCGCACCTCATCTATGTGCTGATCTTTGCGTATTATATCCAATAAGCTACCGTTCTCGGCGTACTCCATAACAATGTAGACTCTGAATGTAATTTATATAGGGATTAATTTCTGAAAAACATTTCCTAGTTTTAAAAGAAAAGTTACTACGAGTATAGCAGATTTGATGGCATACGACAGCCTCTGTGGTGTAGTTGTGGAGTTAGGTTCTACCACTCGTAAGGGTTATGGAATCGATTCCGGAAACGAGGCAAATATTCTTGCGCTTACAACAGAAGCGCACGTATTTTTTCAGTTATGGAGTGCTATTTATTTAAAAATAACTTTAATACATATTCATTAAAAATATTAATATAATAATTAAATCAAAGACTAGATTCTTTCAACAAGTGACAAGTCAACCTCATTTAAATCATCGTTTGGCTGCTTTATAAAGATTTAGCGGGGATGAATCGACGCGTGACCAAAATGCTGGCTTTTATCTCGCTCACAGGATCAGCCTTGCCATCCAGCGGGGCAACGCGGGTTTTAGCATTTTGGGGACTTCGCCTGTTATTAAGGATCGTTTGAACTATCTTTAGACTAATTTGTTATTTAGGGATAGTTTAAACGATTATTACTTTTTTATTGATAGTATACTTATTTATAGTTTTATTTTAATCAAAATTTTAAAACTGGTGCCAATTCTCTTGTTCACCTGACTAAACTAAACTAAACTATAAAATTTCTTAATTTAGTTTAGAGAGTTCTAAAAGCTATTCTGATGAACGGTCTGATTAAATTTAGTCACCGTATTGACAGCACCAAATTTACACTAAATTGAATTGTTAGAGTTGCCAGCGTGTCGAATATTAATTAATACCTATACATTATAATTGATGGATTTGACGGACCGATCATTTTTACACGATTTAACGAAAAAGGAGTGTAATTTTTTTAGCGTTCGTGTATATAATATGTGACTGCAATTAACCTAATTCAGGATTGGCAGATTCAATAATAAATCTTAGCATTACTTTTATTAAAACCTACCACAAATTGATTAACATAGTATACTCGTCGGTACTCGTTTGTTGTTTTTTACGATATACGAATTTTTTACAAGTGTTATAGCAGGTAAAACGGAAGGGTTGTGTCCATAGATAACATAAATTTTTTAACTTCAACTTTTGAAAATTATTTCTCCAAAACTATCTGTTTTCGCAATTTGAAACTTGGGCTAAAGACTTCTTATAAAAAGACCTACCTATGAAAAAAAATTTGAACACAACTCGATTGGTATACTTCCGAACTCAAACCCGCAAACCTTCCATTCGAATTCGTTCTTGATAGTTTCTATGAAGAGTAAGTTCCTGTATTTCTAATATCTACAATTGTTTTTCAGTAAAATATTTTGTTGTACATATTATAATCTGTAACTACCAACCTGGTAAGGAATTTTTCGCTTGAAGAGTTGAAGTGAAGATGTAAAAGAAAGTTTATCTTTCCGATGAATCTACAAGAGCCACCAACAACCATCATATACTCCTCCATTATGTGTAGTAGAGTAGGTACTTATTACAAAATATATAAAATTACTTGTTCCAAGGCAACACAAACACGTATGACGATAAAACTACTCGAAAATTTCGTATGAATAGCGGTGAAATAACTAAATAAATTTTAGTCCGCGTTCATTTTCATGCCAACTAACTTAGTCGGATTTTAGTTTCACGTCTCTAATTTTAGAAGTAAATTTGGTACAACAGAATAGATAAATGACCGCTTAGACTAAATTAAGTAACTAAAATAATTATAGTGTTGTCAAACTAAATTTTAGTTTAATCTTGTCTTTCCTGAATAGCAAACCACGTTTGACATAACTAAACTAAATTTTAGTCTAGTTTAGTTTAAATTGTGCCAACAGAGTTGGCACCACTATTTGACTAATCAATTTTATCCTTTTAGAGTAAATTAAAATAAGGTCTTGACTTTTAGCATATATTTAATTTTTTTACGGATTCTATGGTTTCATTCAGTATCTGTACTACGAAGCTACGTCAGTAAAATACAATATTTACCTACGCAACCAAGGTATTTAGCTACCTACTTGTTCCAAACTGAATGAAACCAAAACTGCAAATGCTATGTGCGAGCAGCAATATTGACTTGATTATGAATCCGTATTAAAATAAATTAGTAATTAATAAACTGTGTTTGTAAGTTTGTTGGTGTGTTAGTTTGTTCTTCTTTCATGCAGCAACGGCGCAACAGATCGACGTACTTTTTTGCATATAGATTTAGTTTGTCTAATTTTATTTATATACTTTATAGGATTGGAAAGTAGCATATGCTACTTTTTATGCCGGAAAAATGCACTGTTGCAGTGGAAATGGCCACGCGGGTGCAACCGCGTGCAGAAGCTAGTTCTAAAAAAGACGAATACGAATAATCTATGGAATATTGTAGTTTTGAGTTCTGAACTTACCTGTGTGTAGTTTCAATAGCTTGTAAGAACCGTATGAGGTTTTCATGTTTCAATCCTTTTACAACTTCAATTTCTCTTGGTAGAAACTTTTTCAAATAATCTCCAGGTGCTTGAAATTTGCTTATTATTTTAATTGCGACTTGACAATTGTGTCTATCACTGGTGGCAACCTGAAAATCAATAATTTTCTATGTAGCTATAAAAAGTTTCGCGAATTTGTTGACTTTTAATTAGCAATTTGCACCTTAACAGTGGCGTAGGATCCAGACCCGATTGTTCTACCGAGAACATAGCCATGGGTTTCGAGTACGGTTAATTTTCTCTCAGTTTTCGCCTCTACACCACTATGTTGTACTGTTGCCGTAGGCTCAGTCGACATCTCGCCGAGGACATTGTCATTGGCTCTTACATCCGGCCCCGGCATATCACAGAAATATTTACTAAAAACAGAATTTAGTTCAGGAAAGTAACATCATATATAATTTAGCCACATATTTATTTTTCCATTTATTTTTGTGGTGTTTAATTTATGCTGTCATTTTGTCAAAAACTTATAATTTTCACCGACGCATGAATTTGAATTTTCAGCCAAAGAGTATTTTTCAGCTTTGATACCATAGACAATTTAAAGTAGCCAGTATCAATACATAATGTGACTTGCAGTAACTATACGGTGTGCGTAATGGGTTAAGGGGGATAAGTTTCCTGAAGGTTTAAAAAAAGAGCAACGCGTCGTGCGGAACATGCTAATGGCTAAACAACGACGCCACTTAGGACTTGACTCTCAGTTCTTAGCGGATTGTGCAATTTGTACTACGTAAATAGAAACGCATACAAGTTCCAAACTCATTAGTACGAACGCTAAGTAGGTTCTAATGGTTTTACTTCATTTTTTCTGGTTTATGGCCTCTACGACGAGAATGTGGGACATCAAAGAGAATAATATAATACTACCGGTTATCTATGATGTGGGAGGTCTGTAACGACGAGCATGCTTAAGAAATTAAAAAATATGAAGTACCTACCTAGTATGTATTCTCTCTTACGTAGTATTTGTATTCTCTTTGGTATTCTGGATCACGGATCATGTTTGGATTTATGACTTTTCCGGTGTTTTTTCGGTGGTCTCAGGAGCTGAGCTCTTTGTCCCCTCAATGGGACCACTACGGAGACTTATTTCACGTTGTCTTATTATTTTTTATGAACTCCCTGTGTATAAAAAGAGGCAGGGTTAGGATAATAGCATGAAAACACAATAATACATAAAAGTTTAATACGAAAACAAATATTTTTACGCATTTCTATTTTTGGAATGTCGATAGTTTAGTTTCTAGAATAACACATAGGCTATAAAGATAAATACCACGCGGGCGAAGCCACGGGCAGAAGCTGGTGGTTCAATAAAGCAATAAATAATTACATAAATGTTTCTGATTATTATGATAGTTGACGCGAAGTTCCTCTTTCCTAATTCTATGGAACTTCACTAGATAAATGTTTAGCCCCACACTCAAAAAAGTTATGGGTTGTTATAATATGTTTAACGTTTGTATATATGTATGGAATCGTAACTTCTAAACGGATGGACCGATTTTGATTTAGTTTTTTTGTGTGAAAGGTGACTTTATCGAGTGTTTTTAGCTATGATTCAAAAAATCTGTTGAGCTGTCTGAAGATAATTTATAAATAATACAAATTTATAAATAACATAATTAATAAATTAAAATTTTTAATTTTATCTTGTGTTCTTACTTCAAAGTATCTGTAAATAATGCAATAGTACCAGTGGCGTATTTTAGGATTCAGCGCCCTGGGCCTGCAGATCCCGCTGCCCTTTTTTTGACAATTTTAAACTGAATCGAAAGAGACAAAACACAGTTTAACACTGTTCATTAGTTAGGGGCACCGCAGACGCTCAAGCAAACGTACGTTTGCTTGTCAGAATAACAACGCTTTTGCGTCAAGCGCGCATTTCGAGTATTACGAAATCCGCGGTTTACGCAAAAGTGTTGTTATTCTGGCAAGCAAACCTACGTTTGCTTGAGCGTCTAAGGTGCCCCTTAGATAGTCTTTTTTAATTTCTTCTGCTTGAACCGCCCCTAGCAGCCTGCCGCCCCGGGCCATGGCCCTTTTGGCCCTAGGGTAAATACGCCCCTGAATAGTACCTGTTATAAATGTCTTCATTAGTTCCTGTTATCTACCTACTGAAGGAGTGAAGCCATAATCTCCAACGTACACAACATCGATCAATCTTACACAGCCAATTTGTGTCCCAATGGTATCTACACCAAAACATTGTAGCATCAAAGCTATACAATAATGTAGCCCATCATAGACTTCAAATACCTACGCTTCCGATCGCTAACGGCACATTTAGTCTTACAAGTTTTGCTCTTTGACGTGACCTGATTAATCAAACAACTTTCTGATCTATTTACCCGAAACAAAAAGCCAATAAGCAAATTGTAATAAAGTTTGCCGTAAATACCTTTAAAAAGTTGAAATTTGTTCGCAAACAAGGTAGGTAAGAGCCAACTATAGACGCCGCGGCGGGCTTGGGTGTCGCATCAAGCAATTAGGAGTTAGGCGTCGGCTAGATGCTCTTAGAAGGATAGTTTTCAACGCTTTACTCACGTTATAGCCGGTTGTGCGCGTGAGTTTTGCTTACTAACGCTAATATGTTTATCGCTGTCTATCTTTCATCATCATAATAAGCCGTCAGACGTCCACTGCTGAACATAGTCTCCCCCTATAGAACGCCGCTTGGATCGGCTACTCGCCTCTTGCATACTCAAATAACTGATAAAGATAGCAATATAATAAATCGCTGGTAATCTTACTTCCTACTTATATAGTACGGACATTTATTATATTACGGATTAATATTCATTACTCTTTTATAAAAATGCGTTTCATCTCTCATGCCCATATCAATTCAAACTCTTTTCTTTTAACTTTTCTGTCACTTACGTAAAATATAATATGTACAATGACGTGTTTTTTTATAGACATAGTTACTCTTATATACTCCACCGATTACTATATATGTAGCTAGCTAATTTATATACTCTTTGGACATAGTTTATGGACAGGAGAGTAACATAGGCTACTTTTATTCCGGAAAAATGCACAATTCCATACATATATAGTAATCTGTGCACAGTTCCTGTGGGAACGCTGGTGAAACCGTAGGCTGAAGCAGTAGACTATAATTATAGATTAAAAAAAATAGTTACAAGATGCCATTTCAACTCGGTCACCGCAGACTGCTTGTTATACAATGTGTTTTGTGTTGGCCAAAGAGAATATAATCCCGGGTGTTGGCAAACTTAGATACGTACTACTTACAATTTGTAAAACAAAATTAGAACAATATGGTTGTGTTTTCGGTCTTTTATTAAATCATCAATAACCGAATTAGGTTTCTATGCATATTGTTATTCTAAGAGGTGAATGGTAAGAGTTAGGTCTGCGGAACGATATATCGAAGACTTGATTACTTTTTCTACTTGAGCAAGTAATAAAAGTTGTCCAGCAAACCGAGAACTGCCAGGGCCGAGCTTTAATTGAAACTCGATGGTGTTTCCATTGAGAGATGAGTCTCGAATAAAAACATAAACAACAGGAACAGAGGGAACATGATATCAGATTAATAGCGTTTGTATTTCTTCTGTTTTCGATCGAGATAAAATAACGGATAGATGTTTTATAATTCGGAAGTTGTGCAAGTGTTGGTGACTTGGTCGTAGTGAGGCACATCCGTAGGATGGTTGGAAACTTGGAATCCAACAATTTTGTTCAGCTTTTGGTGATGGAGAAGATCACGTCTGCAGGAAACTGATACGATACTGACTGGACGGACTAGGTGACAGATTTTCAGACTTGAACGTACTTACACTTGAAAACGACCACTATATGGAAATATTTTGTTGATTTAATGTGAAGCGATGATGGCTCGGATGGTAGCGATGTCGGTTCCCGATCTTTAGGTCGATGGTTCGAATAAGACTGTCCGTTAAATTGTGTTGTGTAATAAGAGTTAGCGTGTCATTCGGTCATAGTAGACTGTAAGACAGTATGAGTAACGCGCGCTGTAAAATAAGCCCATCAGTGTTTTTTCCCTCATAAGAGTCATAAACATATAGTTATCTGTGATTAAGATTATCGAAAATATATAAAAAATGTTTCTTCCTTTTTTGCCTGTGAAACCCGTTTCTGCCGCTAAGTTTGTTATATAAATAGAAGTAAAAGACAAAACGAGGTTAGTTCTTAGATAAGTTCAAAGAGAAAAACTATCCGCGGGAGGCGGAATAAAGCTTAAGCCCCGCCTTTCTCCGGAGAAGATCCTGCGTCAATAATGGAGTAGAAAGCAAAAAGTTAGTGCTTCAAGCGAGTTATCAATTGTATCTGCGAACTTCGTGCCGAGTTTTTCATTCATTTATTGCACGCAGACCCAACGGAAATGCTTAATGGTTATTCTCTTGGTCGCATTTTATATAAAAGCTGAACTTTGTCGCCATCAATGCGACACTTTGTGGCTTTTTATCCGTTCTATAAAGTGCAATTTTTGCTAAGTTACCGAAGTCTGGATTGTTGTAAATCGACTTGTGGAGTAATTCGAATGGAAATTGCCTCTTTGTTTCTTATCAATAGGCGACCTTTCTTCGAAACGAGTGAAATTTTATGAGTCGATATTCTTTTTTTTGTGACTTTCTTTTATGAATTGAAACCCATCAAGAAACTAATCTTAATCACTGATTAATACCCTGTACGGATTTATGAATAGGAAATTCCATGCAAATTTTAATCCATTTAGTTACTTATGAACAATTATGGCACTACTTTTTTAATCATTTTACACAGCGATTATTGCTGCATCCGCATGACCACTTCGAAAATCACGTGAATCGTGCGTCTCATTATTTAATAATTCGTGATTACAACTTACATATTATAATAGTCACGAGTCAATTTATAACTGCTTAAGCAACATGTGCTCTGTTTGATAAAGAGGCTAGTTTAATTAACGTATAACAACAGTTCGTTGCCAAAGTTTCTCCAGTAACTCGCACGGCCAGGTGCGTCCCACATAGAGCACACAGAACAGTTACGCCATTGGCATTGTTTCGGTAAACGGCGTCCGTCGCAGGGAGACATGGAGGAGTTAGTTTTACGAGTTCCCGACCTGCTGTGGTCCGCGCCGTTTGCATAGGTTATGTACAAACAGCTAAATGAGCAACCAGACGAGACGGAGCGAAATTTTTGAAAAGGGTTGAGTTTTGAATGTGCTTTCGAGTTGTAACACATGTCAACGATTATTAGGGTCTTACCACAAAAAAATTAAACACACGTTCAACCTGTATTAATCACTGTTTAAGGTTTAAACATGCCTTATTCGCGCGATTAAATATGAGCAACCACAAATCCTGTTTTAAGTAGTGTCTAACCGTTGTCTAACACAATTCTGTTATGACATTTCTAATCCTTTTTGACGTTTATCTTTAGACGCTGTCTAGCTAAACAGGCGACTAAAAATGGGTTTTTGTGGTAAGACCCTATGTTTAAGATTACATTGGTGTTAGAGTATTTGAAGATGATCTAGATCTACCGAACCGGCATACAGATAATCAGACTACAATTAACTAAGTAATTCGATAGGTACCAGTCACACTTTTCGTGCAGAGGAATCACTTAACCAAAAAACTGATGCTTAAATATTTAACAAAGTTTATGCGACGGTTGCGTAAACTAAAGGCGCTAATGCACAGGTGAATAATGAAAATAACTGGGTTTGTATTACATTCCTTTATAAACACGGGCCGGGTAAACAGACAGGGGCCAGCGAGTCCCTTTATTTGCAGAATTTTAATAGAAAGGTCCGTGTCATGAGCCTTCGTTGTAGCATTCATATTATTTTGAACAAATCCCATTTGACTGTATCGTAGCTGGTTTATTGTAGTCACGGTTGAAATCATCTGTTAAATCTCGCTCCTGATTTGGTTTTGCAATGACATTGATGTTTGGGGTAGCTGTACAAGGAGAATCATGAAACACGAGAACTATAATCCTACATTACCCAGACACAGTACGTTTTTAATGCAAAAATTTATTTTGTCCTATGTATGTTTGTCCAATCTTCATCAAATTAACAGATACACATTGTTTCTGTGTAAGTTTGAAATATTGCTCAATTGCAGTCAGCAGACAACTTTATACTATGTGAGCTATGGCTGAGTTAATTCTAAATTCGCTTTGTATATGTTTGTTGTATATATTTGAACGACAACGATGGAAGAAGTTCATGTTTTTTTTGTGTGTTTTTATCTATTAATTTTTTTTTGTATGTTGTTTGATAGCGAGACGCGGCGTCGTTTGCCTGATGGTGAGCATAACGCCGGCACATAACAATTGCAGTGCCACTCAGAAGATTGAAACAAAAAAGTCCTGCGCGGCACTGCAGTGCGCCCGCTACCCTGAGGCATTAGGTAGTATGTCTTATAAGTCCAATAATTTCACTGGCTACTCTGCTCATCCAACCGGAACACATTAATAAAGTTAAGCAGTTGTAAGAGTCACCCTTATGGCAATAACAGCATTGAATACGTAATTGCAGTTTTAAAAAAACATTGCGCTGTCTCAACAGTCACACGCCCAGTAATTTCACATAGCACTACTCTCTTCAAACTGGAAAAAGTAATGCCCACTCTTTGACTATTTACTTCAATTATGCACACTACTTTTACGGATACTTTTTTCTACTAATGTAAATAACAAACAGAAATAAATAAACACTGTTTTAAACTTTCACGGTTATTTACTAATTCATACATTGTAACGTTTACCATGATTATTATTGAGCGATGAGCTCACGATATTTCGACGCTGTTGCAAGCATCATGTTCACGGGAATACGCAAAAATAATCATGGGAAATATTCTGTTACAATTTAGGAATTAATTAATAAACAATTGCAAATTATGAATACTAAACTAAAAGTTTCATTCGTCTATACTAAACACTTTATACATACACTGAAAATATAAAGGGTGAGTTTGAATTGGTATATTATTCGGGAAGGGGGTGATGAGGACTCTGATTCTAATCAAGTTACGAGGACCTCCCTTGGAAATACGTCATTCAAAATGTTCATACAAAAAACTAAATTCACTTTACACGTGAAGTGCACGGCATTTTTTGGAATTGTCTCTTATCAACATTTGTCTCTTCTAATAAACATCATCATATAACAAAGTTCAACATACGAGTAGTTCAAGTGCTCTAGGGCTGCCCTGAATTTCCTTAGTAGAATTTTGACGTAAACTTTAAAGGCATTTTCTTCAATGAAAAATGTTGAATTTGAAAAACTCGTATAACAAATGTTGTTGACCTCCAGGAGTAGATTGACCCCCTTCGGGATAACATACCAATTTAAACTCAGCCTGTATAATAATACATTTTAGAGTTACAAGTGACTGTAAAATTCCTCTACTGCAGACAGCGGGCATTTAGTTCTCATTGGATTCCTATCTAAGCTGCAAATGTGCTACTCACATTTTGTAGCGCGGTAATGTGACTCCCATTCCGTATCCGTAAGCATGGTCGTAGCCGTTACGCTACGTGAGTACTACGGTAACGGTGCTACGTTGTAGCATACTCTACGAGCGTAGACAATAACGTTTACGGCGAGTGGACGGTCACGTCAGGTTTTTAGTATTTCTGATTTTAAAAACTTATATCTCTTTTACTGAAAGGTTCTGGTCAGTTAAATGTTTGTTTGTGGTTTCACTTGTATTTCGGCACCAGTCGCTTTTTAGTGTTTTACCCTTGTGAATACAAATTAAAAGGATTATACTGTACACAGCAACAGACATTGTTTTTTTCTAGTATAAACTTATGTACATCTCTGAAGTTTGTTTCGGTGGTGGGACAAAATACTATTTTAAAACTAGTATTAAAATAGTATTAATTTTCCCTAGGCAAGGATGGGTGGTGGTTTTCATCTTCCATGACGGACATTTTTTTATACTATTTGATAATCAGACGAGTTGGTCATTTGCCTGATGGTAAGCATAACGCTGGCCCTTAAAAATTGCAGTGGCTTTCAGAACTTTGAAACACACAGGTCTGCGCGGCACGGCAGTGCGCTCATTTCTATGTGACAGTAGGTATTAAGTCTTATAAGCCCATTAATTTCACTACTATACTACTTTGCTCATCAAACCGGAACAAAGTAATGCTTGTCCTTCACCACCTAGTAAACGAGGACAAGAACTTTAGTCTTAAGCGGAAACAAAACCGCGAGCAGCGCACCAATAAGTGCTGCTCCATTGAATTTTTTGGACTATTAAAAGGGCACAAGAAGCACTCTTATTTACATGTACGGAGGCTTCTAAAAGAGATACCAGAAATTCGTTTTGTATCTTCTTATGAAGATATGCATTTAAAGCATTGATGCTGCGCTATGATGAGACAAACACACATACAGAACGATCTTATAAAACACCCACAACACCCCAAAACACGTACAAATACATCAATACAAGCGAAATATAGATTTACGCAAGCAAACACGACATTAGTAATGAGTAAACATCGAATACAATTGTATCACAAATATGCGAAGCGATGTCCAGCTAATATTTATTTACATTGCTCGATAACGATGATCGATGTGCGATTGTTTGCAGAATGCAAAGTAAAATCGATAATGGATGCAATTTAAAAATAATGATTTGTACTACGTATAATACATAGAGTAAGATATATGAGCAAAGCTTTTAGTAAATTTATTACTTAAGTGTATACATATAAATTAATTTTGCGTATCTCCGAAACGTCTCTAACGATTTGGATGAAATTTTGTATTTAGATATGGTTTTGCTTTGTAAGTTTACCTATATTTATAAAAAAAAACCTTTTTCTTAAATACCGAGCTCGGTCACCTAACTACTCTCAATTAAATGTAGTATTTTTAGAACATCAGTTTTCATATCTGCAGAATTATTTATGTTGCTGAAAAGTTAAGCTCTTCCCGAAAAAAAAACCACATCTAATTTAGCTGTATTTACCCGTGATCTTCGACAACACGTCACATATTGGATAACAACCGGCTCGTCTAGTTAACCAATAGTATACAAAATATAAGATCAAGTGATATAACCTAACGCTAACTTGACAACGATAAACAAAGTGACATGCCTCAATAAAATTCAGAAACGTAAACACACTTCCTTAGTACCTTCGACATCAATGTGTCATTGGATTGGTGGAAGAGAATCATAGCTGTTTTGCAAGTGTAGAGACAGGCGCAGTTGGTACTCGCTAGTACCTGGCTTAAAAATCTTAAAAATTACAAAAAAAACACCTATGTTAGACTAATTTATAAAAATGAAAGGCTCATCAACAACTTAAATGCGCTTTATTCAGAGCATAAAATAATATCTCAAACACATTAGCAACGTGTGGCCGTGGTCGTTAGCATCAAATATAGAGTAGGTAGAGGGGTATTTTTTGCAGCAAATTAGGTTTATTAATTATGTAGTCTATGTTAGTAATTTAAAATTGCTTTAAAGACCGATTTTGATGAAATAAAAAATAAATAAAAAAAACCGATAGATAAAACTGATTTTAATGAAATTTCTATGGGACCAATCTGAAAGTATATCCTTTCATATAAAAAAAGAATTTTCCAAATCGGTTTATAAATGACAGAGATTTGAAGTAACAAATATAAAAAAAAATACCCACCGAATTGATAACCTTCTCCTTTGTTGGAAGTCGGTTAATTTATGTAGTAGACGCGTGGAATAATATTTTTTTTGATTCACTGTTTTTAGTAGAGCAATCATGAACTTATCCATGCAGTGTCATATTCAAATTTTTATCACAATGTATCTACATAAATTTATTTTTAAAACAACTACACTCAGACAAGAGTTAACTTTAGTAACGGGATATTTACCATGTATTTTATTTCTTTTGAGCACTCGATATTTACATGGATAATACATGGTAAATATCCAGTTACTAAAGTTAACTCTTGTGTTAGTGACCATGAAAGTTTAAAAACTTAAACTACACTCAGTTTGTTATTCATGGTTAGCAGTAACTACTTGACGGTTTACGTGTTACCAACTTAGATTATAGCAGACTTTTATGTAATTGTTGTGCGTTATTTATTTACTTATTAATCGCTGATGTCACTAAAAAAGCTGCCAAATTAAAGTGGGATTGGCCTGGACATGACCGCATGTGGTCGAGTGGGTCCCTAAACCGTTCGAACAATAATAATGCGAAAGTGTGTTTGTTGTCACGTTGAGCGCAACGGATCAACGTGATTTTTTCGTAGGTATAGTTTATGTTTGATGTTTATACAACATCTTCAAGTAAGACCATTGTGAGTCAGTGATCAAATCTTAACAAAACAAGAGAATAAAGATTAGTCTTTGACTAGGTATTTATTTTCCCAAAACATACTAATTTCTTAATTCCAAAATATCGCATCGTCGGCGCCTGAGCCAGAACTAATTTTTAAATCGTGAGTAGTTGCTTACCCTCAGTACGGTCATGCGAAAACTCATTTTATGCTCTCTGAACAAAAAATAATTTAAATTAAACTTGGGTGAGCTATTCAATTTGTGAACATTAGGGTTCATTTTATTTTTTAATTTGTAACGAAATATTCAATTGTAGTTTAAAATAAAATGGGTTACGAGTCAAGTAGAGCTGTTGCCTGCCAAAGCAATTGCCCTATAGGACTTTGAAACAGAGGCTGCACTGATGCAGTGCGCTCGTTTCCATTAAACATAGGCAGAAAGTATCTAATGTTCAGTAATTTAAGAGGTATCAATAAGTCTGACTGTATTTGTTTATGAAACTACAAGGAGCACATTATTATCACCTTTGTTCAATTCAATTCAAACATTACAATAATGATATTAATATTTAAGTAATGTTACAGTAAATGTCCGAATAAAAATAAACATAACAATTCACTATGGACCCGGCAGGGCACATTAACAAGACTTATTTTGTTTGACAAGTGCCATTTGGGTGCTTATATAACTAACCGTGGCACGGCAAGTTATGGAAGTAACGATAATATTAGATAACTGCGTATCGTGTTTGAATCATAATGTTTTTGTAATTTAATTTTAGAGCCTTCATGTCCTACCGTAAAGGCACATTAAAACATGGATTACTTTCCTATTGTAAAGTGTCGGTAAAATCGTACCGTCTTGTGCCGTGACACGGTAAATTATAAAAGTGGTCATTGGAAGAGTTCTTCTGCACCTGCGGCGCACGTACGGATCTTTTCGATCGATAAAATTAACAGATCAAATCGATAAAATGGGTTTTATCGATTTTTTATATAATTTGTCGAACCTCGATACAATCGACAAAAGTTATCGAATAGCTAGGTCGAATACAAGGAGAATATAGAGCTACTACAATACTTTAAGTTCAGACTTCGGTACTTGCACCATTCGATAAATTTATCAGTTTTATCGATTCAACAAATTTATCGAACCGACTTCCGGGCTTGCGCCGCTGATTCTATACGTTCAGACCACTCACACTATTAGTTGAAGCGTTGGTCAATCAGTGCAATTCACTACACTTCAGTTGTTTCAAAGCAATACAGAACTTTCTGTCGTAATTCTTGACACGAATCTCAGGAAATCTATGACGTATAGAGCACTACAATCTTTACTATCTAACCGTTAATTTTTAAAGGCATTGTGTCCACAGCATTCTAGTTATGATGATTGTAGTGGTTTTTTACGACGGCTACTTTATTAGGGAAAGTGGGAGTGACATCTCGGCGTAATGTCACGAGGTAACAGTAGACCAGCTTGGTGCAATCTGAAAAGTTCGACAGATTAGGTACCTTTAAGCATATGAAACTCACCAGATGTTAAGATACGATGTGATCATACTACCTATTTATTCTCGTTCTTAACACTCCCCAATCCCAGAAATTTTTTAGCATGATAAAGGTTGATGCGAAATGCTCAGTATAGATAGGAGGTATATAGATGACGAAATTCCGTACGCCTGGTCGTCGTATAATGGAGTGGAAACAGGGTAATAAAGTTATGTAAAACCATCGCCTACCTTGTGTAAAATTGACCATTGGACAAATGGACACTCTGCAAAATATATTATCAGACGTGGGTTTTATCAGTATTGGATAAGTAAACTTATGGCATGTTGATAACGGAAGTCCACTGCAGTTAGTAGAATAAGGCTTTACAATAAGGCATTATTTACTGACTTATGGGAAAAGTTGTTGCGATATTAAAATGACGCTTAGCTGCAGAAATATGTGTGTAGTATTTCTAGTCTTATCGTTTCAAATATTTTCTTAAAACATCTCCACTCTCCAATGGCGCGTATCGCAGATTCATCAGCAGAAAGTGTACTATTAAATCTGTAGAAATCACTAGACATTAAATACTGCTAAGCTGAACGTCCTGTGGTACTGTCGTGATGCGAACTGTATCTTTTATAAGTGAACTCGGACGTTGCGGACAGGTTTATAACTCGTCCTTTTGTGGACGAGGGTTATGTCCACTGTTTGTGTTAAACAAAAACTTTTTGCTGCCGTTTTGTTATGAGGTTGGATATTGCGGTACCTTATTTCGGGGGACAACTATTTACATGGTGTTGGCTATAGTTTAAATTGGATTGGTGGGATGCCTATATCAAGTCGATAAAAACGAGCATACACAAGATAAAGAAATATTTGAGCGCGGAAGGAAAGATTTCATTTATATTACATCAGTAATTTTAGGCTAGCTAGTTATATAACGCGGTTTTGTTTTTAAGTCGTAAGGTTTCATCACGTTGGTCATAATGGATTGCAATATAAATATCAGTGCCTCTAAACCTACATTGCTATCAGTAAATTGTTACTATACTACATAATATATAAGCAAAAGTTACAGCTTAACTCAAATATTCAATGAAAGCTATGAATATAAAATTGGAACTAGTCCGATAAAATGTCAACATCGAGATCCTATTAGTCCGGATGTTGTCAAACATTGATAACAGAATCAATCCGAAGCTACGAATTGAATGTACTACTCGTGAAAGGGTTGTTTGGACAGTATTATAGTAGAGTTCAAGGGCGGACGCGGGCGCCAATTTCAATATAAATATTATTGCAGTGGCACGCTAAACGCAGGATAACATTTGCATATTTATAAGAGAACAGCCCTCAGCAAACATGGAGGGAATTGGTTGTGGGGTAGTACATTTAGGTAGCAGTAAGGAATGTACCTACATTCAGAGTTCGGACCGTGCACAGCATATAGTTTGCGGGGAGATTGTTCGTTTTTTGTTTATTACCGTACTTAGTGCATGAGCCCTTTTCCACAACTACACCATTTATCTGCCACTTTTTGTGATGAATTAGGATACGGTGATGATTATATCATCGTCACACTTGTTTAAAATTCGTCCGACAGTTTTGAGTCTGAAGTGATGTTAGAAGATGTTCTACTCGTTTTCTAAATGTACGATGGCTACGGCCTGAGTTTGTTTTTGACATAATAGGCCCTTTGTCGAAGGAGGCTGTTCCTTATAGTCATTACTCAGTGGATGCTACGTGTGAGTTAGCATATTGCGGTAACAGAGGCGTGGTTTCTTCGTATAAAGTATCCATAAATTCTATTTTACTCAACTCAGATGAAATAGGGTTAATTTGGGCCGAAAATATTGATCAGCTTAGAACTTGTCGGCAGGGAATACGTCTTGGTGTCTATTGTCGTTTACGTATCGTAATGAAGGGGACTGAGCAGGAAGAAATCACGATTTTGGTAACAATTTCATTTTGTATGTTTCAGAAGTTGGACTACGTTAACCTCATTAAAAAATGTTGTACTATAGCAGATGTGGAACCTACATTTTGCTTACCTTTAAGACGTTATCAGCTCAGTGGTAGAGATTCATCACTGATTTTAAGATCGTCGCTTTGAATCCTTCAATAAGCTTAAGGTACCTATTAATACCTAATAACTATTACTTCTGTTCTATTCTGGGCTCAACGTCACCTTCGATCGAAGGTCGTCAGTTAAGAGAAAGACACACACACACACACACACACACACACGAGAAAATGGCCAACCTGTCGAAAAAAGCAATGCAAATAGTATATGACGGGGTGGCAGGTCCAGGAGGACAATCGCGTTTAAAATTATCAACCAAACCGCTACTAAACTACGACCGCATCACAGGTTTTTGTCCGTTTCGTATCGCGCTAATAGTTTTACCAAAAGTTGAGACGTTTCTCGACAACAACTGACAGTTAACGCTGTCAAATGAATGGCAATATCGAATTCCACACGCCTGAACCGAAACTAAACAACAGTTGGTATCAAACCACAACCAAACCATAACTGTACGCTGTCATTTCAAATTAGAGCGATCGGGGCTCAGGGGTCCTTTTAAAAACTATGACGTGACCATCTTATTCTATGAGGGGGCGGTAAGACCTGCACTGACGTCCCGCTTAGGGTGTTTTGTGCATTTCCCCCTGCCAGTAACTACCCAAGCCATCCCAAATCCTTAACGTAACGGAGTACGGCCTTGGGTCGCTGGCATAGCTGTTCCAGTGTTGTGACATCAGTTGTTGACATTTTATTGGATTTCTATTTCTGTTGAGCCTCTGTCAGAATTTGGCCACCTAGCAAGCCCGTATTTACTCTTATATCTTCCGTGGCCCTACAATGTAACAGCACATGTTCCACAGTCTCATGTCCCTGCATGCAGCCATGGCAAAGAGAGCTGTGACGTGACCATCGTCACGTCACAGACGTGACCATCGTCACGTCACAGACGTCATCTTCAGCATCATGGTGACCCCTCACCCTCATTGAAAGAAAACTCCAAGTAGTTCGATTCATCTCAAATATTTATTGCGGCAAGTTTGTTTGGGAGGTCCGAATTGTACGACGTTCGGCGTAATACTCTTTGCAACTTGTTTGCTTGTTATTCTAGTTTAGGTTTTAATCTTTAATTCAAATTTAATACTGTTCACTAACCTGGGGCCCAGGAGAGTACTCATGATAGTTAAAATAAATTATTCTAAGTGCCCGTTCCAAATTATATGCCGATCAAGAAGGGCGAGAAACTTGTCAGCATTCTTTTAATCAATTACTTTAACAGCGAATTTGTGTAGTTTTAACAATCCAATATCAAACATTATTTTTATTTATTATCTCTAACCTATCCTAAACCAGGCCCTGTGGTTCCTAACCGCTACAATGGCATTCCTTATCAATTGCAAAATAAACAAGTGACAACTAACTTCAGTTTCTTAGTACCTAACTAAATAAACCTTTTGGAAAACATCAAAATGTTTGACTGGAGTAGATAAATATGACGCCTAGCCTAACCAACACGAAATAGAACACAGTCATATTTTGTTTTCTCACATAAGTACGGTCTATATAATGTAATGTATGTTACATTAACATCCATTATATTTCATAAGCTCCATTCTTCAGATATAGTTAGATATTTACACAACGTAGTCCTTTTTTCACACAGGTAAATTCGCACGCTTTTAGAGTCGTATCGATTAAAAAATCGATTCTACCGCCGGTACCCTCACTACAGCGCCTCCCTATAACGTCATTCTTTTTTCGTGCGCGGTACAAGACGCACGCGTCTCAACAAGTTTCGTCGCAAAAAAAAAAAAAAAAAAAAAAAAAAAAAAAAAAAAAAAAAAAAAAAAAAAAAAAAAAACTCGGTAGCTCGTCCAGTTTATGATTTAGACATTTATACAGATGCATCTAGGATTGGCTGGGGGGCCGTCTATAATAATTTGTGCACAAATTGCCATTGGAAAGAAAGTAAACTGAGGATAAACTTTTTAGAACTTCAACCTGCCATTTTCGGGCTAAAATTTTTTGCTACAAACAAAACCAATTGCACCATATTGACGCGAATAGACAATACGACAGCTATAAGCTACATTAATGGAATCTATTTCGAGATCTATTTGGAAATGGGGTGAAGAACAAACTCTATAGTTGTTCGCTTCATACATAAATACTAAAGATAACGTAGAAGCTGATGAAGAATCAAAAGAATCAACCCTGATATTGATTTAGAACTTTGCTCACAAGCTTTTCAAACCATTGTTCAAAAGTTTGGCGAACCTAGTATAGATGTTTTCGCATCTCGAGCCAATACCAAATGTAACACTTACGTTTCATGGAAGCCAGATCCATATGCATTTACCTTTGAAGCGTTTACGATTTCTTGGCATAATCACTACTTTTATTGCTTTCCCCATTTCCATTGATTCTCAAGTGCTTACAAAAAACTGTGAGCGAGCAATCAACTGGAATTTTAGTGTTTCTATACTGGCCTTCGCAACCATGGTTTCCTTTGTTAATACCCGTTTGAAATCTAAGATAATTTGCCTACACGATTATTTACGATCTCGTTACAGGGCGCATCTTGGTCAAGAGATTGCCCTGGCTGCCGCGATACCCTCGAACAAGCGTTCACATATCGAGGTGTACCACTGACAGCCCTAGATTTAACGATTGATTATCTCTCGCCAATTAGCCTTAACCCCCGGCTAGTCGATCGGTACCACGCTATACCAGTAAGGAAACAAAAAAAAAAAAAAAAAAAAAAAAAAAAAAAAAAAAAAAAAAAAAAAAAACATGTGGCTCGGACCCGCATCGGTCGGCCTGACGTATATAAATGAAAATTTGAAAATGTATGGCTGGCGCGCGACGGGTTAAGTAGAACAGCACTACATCTTAATTATGGTGGAATTACTGTATAAAACAATAGTTTTAATTTCTTAGATTCTGAAATAGCATCAATTATTTTGGTTTTAACGGAACAATTCTAAAGAGGAGTTTCATATGGCTCATTAAATACTCATCGTTCGGCTCTCTCATTACTTCTAGGAAAGGAAATAGGCTCTGATGAAAACATATAGCGCTAGTTAAAAGGAGCTTTTAAAATTAGATCAAGCACACCCAACTATTCATATACATGGGACCCTCAAACAGTACTTAACTTTGTTTCGGATTGGAATCCTAAAGATAATTTGCCTTTAGATCAAATCACTAAAAAACTTACAATACTCATTGCTTTGTGCACCGGTCACCATGTGCAAACACTTTCTGTAATAAAAGTAAATGATATTATGATTACTCAAAATCAGATAATTATTAATATATCAGATATTATTAAAACATCAGCTCCCGGTCGTGAGCAGCCGATTTCGTTATTACTCTACTTTCAAGATAAAGAGAGTATTGGTTCTGCCGTTCGGGATAGCCTGTTCATAACCCACAAACGTCCGCATGAATATGCTTCAGCGCAAACCATCAGTCGATGGATAAAAGACGTTTAGCTGCTGGTTTTTCTGTTGATTCTATCCGTAAGATAGCCGGTTGGACACCAATTTCGAAAACCTTTGCAAAGTTTTATAATCGTCCAACAATTGTAGAAAACTTTGCTAGGTCATTACTTGAACCTAGACTTACTTAGTTTTTGTGTGATTATATTGTGCACATGTACAATTAAGTATTATTTTAGTTAATTCGGTTGCGTAACTTTTAATAATGATTCAAATTGAATAAATATATTTTCTCTTTATTCAAAAATATCTTCGTTTCATGTGCAATAACTTGATTTATTTTATCTACTTATTACCAAAAACCTTTTGTCTCTAAACATCTACGTTGTGTAAATATCTAACTATATCTGAAGAATGGAGCTTATGAAATATAATATATGATCAAACGAACTTCACAAGCGAAGTTCGATCATTATTATATGAATAGCTCCATTCGAAGATATAGGAACCCTCCCTCCACTACCCGATAAGTGAACAAAAGTTTTTGGGTAACTTCTCTAAAAGAATGACGTTATAGGGAGGCGCTGTAGTGAGGGTACCGGCGGTAGAATCGATTTTTTAATCGATACGACTCTAAAAGCGTGCGAATTTACCTGTGTGAAAAAAGGACTACGTTGTGTAAATATCTAACTATATCTTCGAATGGAGCTATTCATATAATAATGATCGAACTTCGCTTGTGAAGTTCGTTTGATCATATAGTATTGCTTATCCATCAAGTTTTATTATATTCGTGAAAAATATCAAAGAGAATATAAAGCTACGCTAAATATACCAACTAGGTCACAGAACTACAATAGGCTCATTTATTATACGGTAGTATGTGTGAATATGTGACTACTTGACTAGGCTTGAAAAATAAATGATCCTGGGTACCTTTATGTTTGAAAACTAGTTTTTTCTTCATATTTCGACATACCGAATTCAGGTGTTGCGCGAACAAAATAGGTTTTATTGATTTGCGAAGGAGTCTGCATATTAAATTCATACAAACCTATTTAGTATGAGCGTCAGAGACCGTCTTTCTCAAGAGCACTTCAAGTACATATGTAGTACACGCCAAAATATAGTCTACCTTTGAAATACGTTGTAGTTGACGGTTAGTACAGGCTACTAACCCAAATTTGCAGGCAAAATGAGGGTCTTTGTTCGTCTGTGGTGTTGTCTGTGGACGTCTTCCGGCTGAAGATGATCCTGATGATGACGAACCATCCCTTCACATGTACCCATAGCTTCCACTGGGGCTTATTAAAGTTTAGCCAGTACCATACAAACTATAGGTACCAAGACCAACTCTCAAACTTCATTAACCATTATCCAATTTACCCTTTATATTTCAAAAGTTAGGAAACTAACGTAGGGATTCGGGTATGTAACTTCGGACTATGTGTCGCTAAGGTCGTTTATCTTACTGTTTTTATTAAATGAATTATTCAAGTCGACTCTACGTTGCGGGGAATTTATTATTCTATGACGCTTTGTTTGTTCACGGGTTATTAGACTGAGCCTAATTCTGTGGGGGTTTGTGGTGTGACAGATGGAATTGAGAAGCATTGAGGTATACTTCTACAAGTCTAGAAAGTTTTGGCCAATGTCAATAGACGGTTACTATTTGGAGAATAGCTAAGGCATTTTCATGATAAATGATTTTTATAATAAACTAGCTGCTGCCCCACGGTTTGACGCGCGTGGAGATTTTGGATTTCATGGTTTTTATTTTTTAGCGCGGAACCCTAATTCTTTTTCTAAAATTAAAGTAGCCTATGTTACTCCTTGTAACATAAGCTATCTGCCAGTGAAAGTCCCGTCAAAATCGGTCCAGCCGTTTCGGAGATTACCTGGAACAAATAGACAGACAGACAGACAAAAATTTAAAAAATGGTTGTTTTGCTATAGGTACAGTTTACACTTTCATATGCATTTAGTAAAAAGCTGTTATTTTGATATTACAAACAGACACTTCAATTTTATTTATCTGTATGGATAATCGTCCAAGTTGTATGACTTATTAGAATATTATTTACGTAACGCGAACATGTTTTATGATTCAAACAGTGATATTTGTTATACATTCCTTAACTTGGTCTAGCGTAACAATACACGTTTTTATACTGTGGAGGTAAGCGTATGACTAAATTCTAAAGATTCAAGCGTTTTATTTTCTTAAAAATAGGTTTGGTGTTCAAAATATACTAGACCTTCAAATCGTAGTTTGTCAGTGCAAAAATTCTAATTACACATAGGTAACTAAAATAAAAATATGTAAAGCGTATCATATTTTAATAACCATATAGGTATGGCATTTCTATTACAAACAGTCAACTTAGTACAAACAATTAAGAAAGCAAATGCAATGCCACCAGCATACTGGGTACTCTTCCAACTGGTAGTGGGCTATGACGTTTGGATTATTGCCTAAGGCTACATTGGCTTGTAGATTATCCAACTATATTTGTAGCCAGGTTAGATGTAGTGTTTATTTATGTATGTATTAGCTAGTTAATAAAGGCTGCTAGCCCGTTGAAAAACATATTTAGAAAGTAAAATAGAATGTCAAATTTTCCCCCTGATTTTATGAATTTGTCTGTTGTTTACATATGCACGACATAAAATTCATAACGTTATGCATTCTCGAATAAATTCCCCTATTCGGCGAAATGGTACTGAAGTGGTGTCAGGAGTGGAATTATTCGTGAAATTCAACACTACATTTACACCTGGCTTCACCAATTCAGTTGGTCCATCTGCCCTCCCGCTGGACAGTTCTTCACGTTTGAAACGGGAGCTGGGGAGTGTAATATGAGGGGTCATATTTCGCTGGCCATGTTGATGGTTGTTAAGGACACGGCGCTCGCCGTCGTCTGGGTCCTTACGTGGAACAGCTAGAATTCCTTTGACATTTGTGCTTTAGTATATCCAATACATGGTCAGTAAATGAATACCTCAGGGTGTATTAGCGTGCCACTGTATTTATTGTTGGGTATTTGCAGTTATTAAGTTTCTCGATTGGTATTTGTTAGGAAATTAAATTTAATAATGTAAAATAACAGTATACTCAAATATGTATAATAAAAAAAACAATAGTATAACCGGTCCGGCGCTCATTTATGGCTAACCGCTCTTTCTGCGATCAGCAAAGATAAGTGCAAAATGGCATGGTTCTATAGAAAGAAGAAAGAAAGAAAGAAAGAAAAATCATTTATTTGACGCACAAAGATTAAAGTAATGTTGGAACAAAACATTAATTCATTTATAAATTGTACGGCGCCAAAAGGGATTTATCTCAGCACATGAGTCAAGTGCCCAAAAACACTTGACGCTGGTATTCTGATAAACCCCCGCAGGTGATGTTACAAGGTGCAGATAATTAATACAGATAGAGCATAAAACATTGAAAAACATACAATAAAAAAGAAAGTACTTACAATAATAAATTATATGTAGATAATACATAATAAATTAAATATATAAATAAAACCCAAAACTAAAACCATGTAAATTTTACATCAGTACACAGAAAACTTGACTGGGCAGCGACATAAACCATTTACAAGAATTACAACGTTCTTATTTTAAACTTTCAATATCAGGAATTTTCAATATCTATCCAAATAAATTATGCGATATTAGCATTCACATCACCGTTAATAAAAAGCAACGGCATCCCGGAACAAATCGAGGAATCCCTTGCGATTAGGGTGTGCAAAATTTAACATTGTAATTTATTTTTATGGACATGATACGATCCCGTAGTTGCATCTCGTCCCGGGAATTGGGGATTAAATAATCACATCAGTGGCTTTTACTGTTTATCTCTGTTGGTACAGTTACTGCTCTAACCAGTTTTCTGTTTGGTGGAGTGTTAAGAGTTTAATGTTGTTCGTCGTAGCAGATAGATGGCGTTAAGAGTATCAGTGTCATTGGAATGATCTAATTCCAGCGTTTATCTATTTAGATAAACGTTGTGTTGTACACACCAAAGAAATATACAAAACAAACGTAAAAAATATTACAATCAGTGCTACAATGGCAGTCTTATCGCTAAAAGCGATATCTACCAGGCAACGAGTTATCAAACTTAAACTTGGACCTGTTTTTATCTTTCACTACTTTTTCTGCAATGGAAAAATAGACGCCACTAACTTCTTCTTCTTTATAAAGAACAAAAGAAATAATAATCGTCAAAATAGTAAAATTAAAATGATTTCCCTATAATTATTGTGCGGATAGCACCTACCTACCGTGGCCACTATGTACAACCTATATTGTATCCTTGCAAATAAATGATTAATTTGACTTGATTTAAACCGGTCCCTCTTATATCCTCTTCCATAACATCAAAGTTCGTCTATTTTTGCGACTAATGCTGACCTTTTTGATACTTAAAGTATCAAATATCGCGCGTTAACAGCTTCAAATGTTGGGTGAAAATCAAATTGAATCCAAAACGCACGTTATAACGTCAAACAATCATGTTATTGTTAATTGAAACTGTATGGCAGACGAAATGTTTGCGAAGGGATCGCTGCATTAATATTCAAAAACGTAGGGATGTTGAAACAGGGCGCCTGTATGACGACTAATATTATAAATGCGCAAGATGTTAGTCACCGGAGCCATCGACTGTAATCCTCTTTGCCGGGAGCATTCCTCTCAAGCGAGTAACTATTTTGCTTGTATGCGAACAAAACAAAAACACCGTGAAGAAATCCGCATGATCAAGAATCAAAAAATTTGAGAACATATGATCCACCAACTAGACTCTCAGAATTTCCAAGGAGAGTAAGTGCAATGTCAAATAGAAGTCTGGCTGTAAAAAAAGGTTTGCCAGAACCTAAAAAGTAGTACATAGTAGTCTGTAAATAAGTATACTGCACCGACCCCATGTAAAATGGGACAATGGTAGGAAGCAGTAAGCTTTTTCTTCCTCTTAATTCGTAATTCCTATAGTATACTACAGTGAATTCTATTTTGGGGTCACAGTATCACGTGATCGTTAGAATCGCTTGTTACTTCACACCTAGTACCTAGTAGTACATTGATTCCTTCCATTTTACATATTGCTCTCAGCACACGCTGGAGGATAAACTTGACCATATTTTCCCAAAGAGTTCGTACATAAATTATTCCATAATATACCGATAAAACGTTAACGGTCCACATTTATTATTTATTGCCGAATTTTATTGTCAAACGCGAGGGCTTGCGTGATATCGACGCCTCCCTTTGTCTGAGTGGTGTTATGAAGTGAACGAGGTACGAGTAAGACCTGATAAGAAAACATATTTATTCTGGTCTAAGATGTTTATTTCTCAACACAATGAAATAAGGTTTTAAATTTCATTCACGTCATAATTTAATATTTTTTTATACTCGTTAGGTTAGAATTTAAAATATCTCGCCTGATCTAAGCAACCATCAAAGTCGTGACCATGGTCAAAGATAATCCTAAACGTAGATTAGCTAACTGGCTCTCAACTGCAACTGCTACAATACACGGATAGGTACTTGGCGACAGATTTTAATCTTGAAAGTGGTAACTTGGCAGGCGAGAATTAGAAAATACCCTACGACCAAGCTGTATGGCTGCATCACCATGTTTTCGTTCAGCGAAAGTTTATACGCTCTTTGTGTGATTCTAACTATCGACTGACACCTCGGTGGCCAACGTCACTGCCAATGAATAGTTTATCAAATTTCTTCTCTTCTAATCCTCAAGGGTCAGCATTAAAGCAACGCATAGGCAACGCCTAATTTGCAACAATGGTGTTGCAAATGTCCATAGGTGACGATGACCGCTTACCATCAGACGGGCCATTTGCTTGTTTGTATAAAAATTAGCTTCATATATTTTTGTTAAAATCAAATGATTCATTCAGAAGAAAAGCGCTGCTTTATTAAAAACAATTATTTTAAACAGTTTACTTAATTATCAAAGCTCTTCGCGCCTATTTACACACAATACTTCATACCCGCACTTTGAAGTGTATCCGAGGAGAACTCGGTTTTCTCTTAGAGCTGCTCATTGACCTGTGGTTTCGCTTTCGCTGACTTTCTTGGTCGAAGGATCTTTGAAACTCGCTTGGATTTGATTAAGATCGTGATGTACTTCGTTACATTTTGTATATAAGAGCTCGCCGCACACAATGAAGCCTGTGGTCGCTACATGCCATGAAACACCGTTTCTCTCTTCTCGATTAAAAAAGTCGACACAAGCTTCACGTGGCGGCGTTTTGTAGCTGTAACGTGAGGCCCGTATGCGGCAAAGGTTAGATGGTTGCTTTATGTTACAGTTCGGGCTACTAGCCTTTATTAACTAGCTAATACCTACATAATCATCTTAACCTAGCTACAAAAACAGTTGGATAATCTACAAGCCAATGAAGGCCTATAGATAATCCAAATGTTCTGACACCTTTGTGATCCTCCTTAGTTCTAACTTAATACCAGTTGGAAGCATATCCAGCATGCTGGCGCCATTGCCTCGTTGAACCGCAATGCTGATCCGTTGAATCGGATATGAACCAACAATTTGGTTACGCGTCGCATCAATCAAACGCTCTGACAAAATTTTTAAATTATTATGAGCTCCCGGTCCCCACGGATCCAATGTTTCAACACCAAGCAGCTCAAATATATAAACACTCCCGAGGTTTAGATATTTGCGCCGCTTGAGATGCTCAACCGAAGAAGCCACGGCCCCAGCCCTAATTTGTGGCTGAGAAATATGAGACTGTGCCAACGTGGCAACACAACTAGTACCTCACACTAGGGGCCGCCCCAATTTCCAACGAACGAGCGTCATATAAGACCATTCGGTTCGAGAATGGCTGCTGCATTGGCGCTAGTAAAACCCCGGTGGATGATGTTATTAAGGCTGGTGTGACGGGAAATTCCACCAGCACTTTTGGAACAAGAGAGGCCGTGATGATCGAGCTGATCGACAGCAGTACTACTGGTGGCGATAGGCAACACAGAACCCCAGACCCAAATGTAAGCAAACAGTCAGACGAAAAGTAGACGTATCTAATAGGTTATCTGTATTAAAAAAAGGGACGGCCTTCAACCAAAGCCCTGATTCCCACACAGAAACTGCAAGAAGACGAGCACGATACCAGGACAATCTATCTCTAAAATCTAAGTCTAAAATCTAAAAGACCTTTCCGTGCTAGGCATCAGAGCCGTCGATCCTGTGAGGATAAAACCATAGGGAAATCGGTATTCGGGCAAGTCATCCCCCAAACATACTTGGCCTCCGTCAAGTGAGCTACTTCAAAATGACCTATAAAAAATCGAATGATGGCGCAAGTAATTATGTTACAGAAACATAATAATATTGTAACATAACATTTTCAGATCAGCAAATCATTAAAAAGGGGCACCTCGATGATATTATTTATTCTCTGATTCAATCTTCTCGCTAACTTTTCTTGTTCTAATTTTAATTAACAGAATGTTTCGTCTAAACTGCTGTCTCTAATCAAAAAAGGCGGCAGTTGTTTATCCAAATTGGCGAAAAAACCCTATTCTTTCTTTGCTTAGATTTCTTCTGTTAATTAGGTTAAGTAGTTTACGCTTTTGTTTACCACTGGGTGAGTATTAAGATAGAGGTCAGAGTTCAGGTGGCAGCGTGAGAGGAGGCGTTAGTGTGTTGTTGTTAAAATTTCATAAATCCATTATCTATAACTTTTGTTCGCATTGTCCGCATGCCAATAGGTTAAGTTATGATGTTCTTTTTAAAAAACAACCTAAGATCACATGTTACCATAGCTGAAGCGAATAAATTACTTTTGAATTTGAATTTGGAACGAATCATATTAGCCCAAACTTGAAGGGTTTACTTATAGCCGCTGAAGTGCTCCAGTATCCACCTCCTGGCTCCATCATGAAATCAGCTCCATGATACCAAATTATAGTTTTGTCAACATATACATACAAAATTTCATTTCGATACGACAATTAGAAGTATTAGGTTAAAATTGACTTCTAAGATTTTATTACATTGTTTGTTAGATAAGATAGAGGAAGATAAACTCTTTATTTGCACACTACAATGAAAAATACAAAAAAAAAACTTATTTTAACTTATTCTAGTAGAACAAAGGGCTAGTTAGTTACAAATGAAGCTAGTAAATGTGGGTTAAAAAACCTGGTAAAACCCACCCGCTACGTCTTTCACCGTCGTACTAACCCTAGCTATGTGAAACCCGACACGATATCGCGAAGGTAGTCTAAGCCATCTGAAATTAAACTCACCCCTCTTATTAACCCCTTCTAAACGAACTCCCTATTCGGTGTCTAACTATTTGCCTCATCGCAACTTACTCAATGCTTTATCTAATTAATCTTTATAGGAAATCTTAAGAAGATAATTTATAAGTCTTCTTAAACTTGCGTTAGTATTAATTTTATTCTCATTTAAGTGACCTTTACTCTTAAATAAGAAACGTATAGCTCGTTGCGTAACTTTGAGCTTGCTAATGAGTAAGGACCACGTCTCAGTGTCGTAAGTCATCACTGGCAACACACATATGATTATTAGTATACAATACAATAACTATAAATACTATAAATATAATTAAAAAAAAAAAAAACTATTACTATGCTGTGCCCCGCGGCTTCACTCACGTAGCCTAAGTTACTCCTTATATATATATTTCGGAGATTACCGGATCGGAACAAACAAATAGACAGACGAACGAAAATGAAAAAAAAATGTGTTTTTGTTATAGGTACCGTGTATACTTTCATATTCATTTAGTAAAAGCTGTTATTATGATATTACAAACAGACGCTTCAATTTTATTTATGTGTATAGATACATGTTACTGTATTATAGATTAATAACAGAAACAAAACTACAGCAACATTAATTAAATTTCTTACCTTAACTTCAATAATGGTATCTTTGAATCATCTCAATTCCTTGTATTTTTAATCCAATGCATTTCATGAGAAAGTATAAATTCCGCTCAGGTGTAGCTGCGAGTAGCTTCTTGGGTGGAGGCGGAAAAAAAATGCAAAATTTAATTAACAAAGTTATCCACGCGCATTGACTACACAGCCCTTAGAGGCGTAATATGATGTTACCTCTAATTCGGTCAAGAATCTGTAAAAAATCACAGCAGACGCTGACATACGTAACAAACTTGGTTTGTCTTTCTTTCAGCAACGGAGCAACGGATCGACGTGGTTTTTGGCATAGTTATTAGACATAATGGACCGTAGAGTAACATAGGCTAATTTTTATCCCGGAAAAATGCAAGGTTCCTGTGGGAACGCGGGTGAAGCCGCGGGCAGAAGCTAGTGTGCTTATAAATATACAATTTGATGCCTATTTAAAAACGCACATATTTATAGTTGAATAAGTGTGCTTTACAGTCAATGTTGCTCTATTGATTGTGAGATTTTAAAACTTACCAGACCAATGGGTAGTAGGACTAACTCTTCTGCGAGTGTCCGTCTGGGCTGGTACGATCGCTTTGCTCATGTAGTCTGCCACTGTGTTCCGGTTTGTTGAGCAAAGTAGTCAGTGAAATAACTGTACGTATAACGTCTCAGGGTAACGAGCGCAATGCAGTGCGCAGGCCTCTGTGTTTCAAAGTTCTGAGTGGCACTGCAATTTTTATGGGCCGGTTATGCTTACCATCAGGCAAGTGACCAGCTAGTCTCATTATGTCTTAAATATAAAAAATAACCAATAACAATCTGACAGGACATTTACTGAAGTTTAAGTTGTTAAGTACTTGAAGTTTACGCATGCAAATATAAGCAATCCTCGGAAACACTTTCTGCCAAACCATGTCGTGTCATGTCGCGTGGAACAAACTACTAGAGACAGTGAAAGTGCTCCCTCAGTGAACAGTTTCAAAAATAGACTTGATAAACATTTCACAAGTGCATCAAAATGATATACACGCATCAGCGTAACGCTGATATCGTATCTAAATAATAATGAATTCACGCACTTTAGAAGAGTCCTAAAGCGCGTCCACGCCGTTTCAGGAAACCGGACTAAGTAATATTCTTATCCATAAATTAACTACTACATGTGCAAAACTATAGTATTAAGTAACTATAGTATTATCGTCGCCACCAGATGAGATACTGGTTAAACGTAAGCCTAATATACTAAATTAAAAAAAACATTAATTTAATAAACCTTAAAATAGATAATACAGTAGTCGGTTAGTAGCCAAGTTCAGTGTAAATAAATAATTATATGTAGTTTAAAGAAACCAAAAAAACACAGTTCCACCTCCTGGCTCTATCATCAGAACGTAGACAACAAGTGCAATCTATTGAACTTTTCAAAGCGGATCATATGAGCCCAAAATCGAACGGGTTTACTTGTACCTATTGAAGAGTTCGAATATCCACCCCCTGGCTCCATCATTAGATCATACCATGATACCAAATTATAGTTTTGTTATCCGAACTACATATATACATACAAAGTTTCACCTCGATACGACAATTCAAAGTAGATTAAAATTTACTTCTAAGATTTTATTAGGTACATTGTTTGTTAGTTAGTTGCAGGTGAAGCTAATAGAAGTGTGTTAAAAACGGTCACATTAAAAGATTTTTATCGTAAATCAATTTTATCATTAGCTTTTTACTACAACAATTGAGATAGTTTCCAAAGGTTGCAATTTAATAAAAACAATTTAGACTTAGCAAAAATATCCTTAGTTTTTAGTCCATCATAAATCTTTTTTAATTATGTCGTTTCTCAATTTTGTAGTCTTTCTCCTCTAACGAATCGCTCGATGCCTGTTCGCTAAAACACAAGTTTCCAAAGAAAAACGAGAGAACTACGACACGTTAATTTGATCCCGTTGAATTACAGCTGGTTGCGAGTGTGAAGGTAAGCGTGTTGAGAATATTGAGGACTTGGGAACTTGGGTAACTCGGTTGGTCAGTCAACATTTTGACCAATCAAGTACCAGGTTCATTCATCTTTTACTTGGGTCGTAGGTACTGTATGCACACCGCGTATGTGCTGAGATCTAAATCATCGTGTTGTTTATACATAACTAAGACTAAAAATATAAGTAGCTAAAAATAAACTGATGTAACTTTCATGACTGGACCAAGACAGGAAAACTCTGACCCTTGTGAATCCGTACTATTATAAATGTGACAGTGTATAGTGTATGGTTGTTGGTTTGTCCTTCTTTCACACAGGAACGGAGCAACGCAACGACGTGATTTTTGGCACAGATATAGCGAACCGGAGAGTAACATAAACTTTTTATCCCGAAAAAATGCACGGTTTCTGTGGGAACGCGGGCGAAATGCGAGCAGAAGCTAGTAACGTACGAGTATACTTAAGTACTTAGATTTTTTAATAAAACTACATAGCACGTGAACGCATCTAGGTCCTAGATCTTACTTATCTTCACAAAAATTAACTTGAGTGGGCTTATGGGGTCAGCTGCTTTTGCAGTCCTTAGGGTTGCTCGATCGGTACTTGTGCACATGCCACCTGCGACACAGGGAATCCTAGTGCAGCGGTATGAATTTTTTTATGCATCTACCTCTTTCACACAATGAAATATGCATTAGACGTGTAAAGGAATTACTGAGCAGTTCCTAAATAGTGTTAATAAACGGCACGTCAGAATCGCGTCCTCTACCTAAACTCGCACTTTATTTCCCCTAAAGTAGTACGATCGATATCCAGTCCTCAGGACGCAGTAGCCACTCGACGGCACTTAATCTGCGATGTTGCACTTGCCTAGATAATTTCACGCCAGCCGGACCGCTCTGATAGAGTCTACGGCGGAAATATGTTCCCGTTTTAGCAACTCGCCACAGTATTTTCGTTCGGCATTTCGTTCGATTTTATCTGATCTAGTACTGACGTATGATATGTCCATTTACCTTTAGCATTTTATCGTACATGGCTTTGGAGCGATGACGACTTATAAGCTTATGGCTTATCTTATTGCTTAGAGATGGTAGAGACGTCATCATTGATTCGAATTGTTTAGAGCTAGAGCACTTGGTTAAAGAAAACATCGTGCCGCAACCTCATAGTATGGTGGTAGAGCTAGGGTTGCCAACTTTTATTAGAAGAAATAGAGTATATCTGATTCAAAGGAGGTAATTAAAGAGTACGGACTTCCAAAGAAGAGTATCATTTATTTTATATTATTAAAAAGGTATTTTTAAATCATATTTTGTATTTATTTTATATTATTTTAAAGGTATTTTAGATCAAGAGCTAATTTTTAATCAATTTCAATGAAGCTCTGTGTCTTTCTTCCCGCCACTTCACATTCATGACCGAAAAGACTCTCTCAGACGTCCGAATGTGGCTTGGGGAATTGGGGATACCAAAATATTAATAGCAAATAGTCGATTTTTTGGTTATGATATGATAGTAAACATTATGTAAAAAAGAGTATTTCATCATACTCTATTAGTGTTATAGATTATAGAGTACGCCTACATGATATAGAGTACAATACTCTATTTTAGAGTACGGTTGGCAACCCTAGGTAGAGCACTCCTCGTACTTGCCTAGCTAGTTGCCACCCTCAAGTTAGAAATCTGGCGCCAAGCAACTACGGCTGTGTGAAGCAGCTGTTCTGAGCCAGTTCTAATCTAGGTCTATCGAATTCGCAGATATTTTAATCTAGGAATATGAACGATTTCTGTGGGAATTATAACCCGCTGTGTTAAAATTGTGATCAAAATTTATTATTAACTGGCATGTAATCATTTATTGATAGACAATGGACATTTATTATTTAATTGCTTTGATTTCACTTCAATAATTTATTTATTACCTTGAATATAATATCAGTTCATGTGCAATCAGTGAATTTTATTGTATAATTAATATATTGAATAACAAGGTGAAAAACAATTTTATTCACTTAAATTGATAGTAAAATTCCCCTGAGAGATTTCGTATTATCAACTACTATCCTTCCACTTTAGTACATTGTCGTAATAAGGAAATTTATTCAATTTCCGAAGGAGCTATAGAATAATTTATTATGACATGGCGCTGAAGTGTGTCTGGTGTTGACCGTCCTATCCGATATTTGGAACCCTCTGCATATATCAAATGAAGTCTTTTCTAAACTATTCGTCAGAGCTACGATTCGATTGCCGAGCTTTCAACGTAACCCACATGTCTTGAGACTTTTAAAAAATGTTTTTATAGATGTAGTCCAATACCTTTATTATACTATTGGATAAGCACAGGAGCAGGTCCTTTGCCTACATTTAAATTGTATCTAGTAATAGCTACTACAGATGAAACAATTTTTGCAATCTGTGTTATATTAAAATTTATAATTTTTTACAACGACTTATAGTTTTTGTTTGAATTAATTCAAATATTCTCTACCCTGTATGACCCGCGACTTTTAAGTTTTGACAGACGAGCAAATACGAGCTTAAAGCATTTATCAGCCCTAATGTAATGAACACGTCGCATAGTGTAAGAAAAACTTACGGTGATCTGGTAAACACTTGTGAGTCAGCATCAAGGGTACCGACGCGACGACAAAGCGAAAATGTTTGCGGTGGTTATATAAAACTGTGATGCCTAAGGTCGCACATCTATCACTTACCTTAGAGTTTTTAAAATGAGACTTACCACAGTCAGACAGATATAATCATAAGACTAAAAAGAACTAAATGAAAAAAACCATATGAATTACTGTAGAGTAGTGTAATATAGTTCGAGTGCTATCCATAAAAATATAACACACGAACAATGTGTCTTCCCCTTAGTCAAGACTGAAAATAAGATTATATAAAAGTGTTATTGGACACATTTTTAAATATTGATATAAAAGTTTAATATTCACACAAATATATATCGGAGCAATGACGTCACAGGCGAGCTTCATGGACGGTTTAAACTGACAACAATCAAAACATGTTAACTTTGGTTTACTAATTAGCGTTTAGAACCATAAATTACTCATTGGATTGTTAATAATTTCACTTAAACTTTGATTAACTAATTAATGTTTGTGAACCATTAATTACTCATTGAATTGTTAAAACTAGACAAATGATTGTTAAACTGAACAAATTCACTGTAAACACAATTTTTTAAAAGATTGCCGACAAGTTTCTTGCCCGTTCTTCTTGTACGGCCTATTACTTGGAATGGGCACCTAGAGTCATTTATTTTAACTATCATGAGTGCTCTCCTGGGCCCCATGTTAATAAAAAGTAATGAATTTCAATTGAAGATTAAAATCTAAAGTAGAATGACAAGATCTAACAAGTTTTATAAAGATTCTTTGTCACAATCTGTTTTGCTATAAATACCAGCGACCGACTGTTGGAAACAAGCAGTATTACGCCTACCGTCGGACTGTTCAGATCTCCCATATAACCTTGCCGCAATAAATGGTTGAGATAAATGGAGCTACTTCGTGTTTTCTTTCTACGAGGGGTGAGCGGTCACCATGATGTTGATGATGTTGACGTCACCGGTGGTGACGTCACCGTTTTTAAAAAGACCCCTGGACTCGCCGCCCCGTCATATATAAATCACAAAAATTTCTCTTCCAACAACAACAAAAACAGAAGACGCAGGTTCGAATCCTGTTGGAAGCGAAATTTTTGTGATGTATATGTGTGTGTGAACATCCGCTAGTGTCGGTTAACACTATTAAATATATTTCATAAAGTTTAATATTAAGTTAAATTGCTTACTAACATAATTCTTTGGCAAGATAAATAAGGTTGATTACCTACATAATAATTAATATAGAGAAAAAAAAAACAAGTATCAAACGTACTTGTTCCACATACCAGTCGGGGTCGATACTCATATGATTGTAAATGTAGATTGATTGGCTGCATCCAGCGAGTTTCTTTCCACATCGAGTCGCTCCATTACGACACTATTCCAGTCATCTCTGTTTCCAACTGGAATATAGGCCTTATGTAGAGAGTTTTGATTTTTCAACGAATTTTTCAGATTTTATCTTCTAGTTTGTTTTTTAGAAGAGTGAGCTAAACAAGCAGACGGTTTACGTGAACATCATTACGAACTACGTATCAGTATCACTTTTAACGATATTTTCTTTTTAAACCCGTTGAAAAAAGGAGGGGAGTTATAGGTAACTTTAACGAGTGTCTTTAACGATCTGTGTATCTGATCTGTGCCATCGTAGCTCCTAAAGGGATGGACCGATTTTGATTTAGTTTTTTTTCGAAGTGACTTGATTGAAAGTGTTTTTAGTTGTGATTCAAAAAAATCTGTGCAGCTGTTTGAAGTTAATCGGCTCTTTTATCGGAGGTTTTCACAAATTTTAATTTTATCTTATTCTTTTGATAGGGTATCGTTTGACCATCTTTTGAGACGATGTGATCGAAGCGGTCACACATTGCAAAGCGCTAAACTTAGAACAGAACTGTCACTCAAGTGCAGCTGCCGATAAAGTTGTGTACGTTAGGGGCTTGGCAACTGATTTTCAACTTTAGGGTGATAGCTAGCCTAGCTAGCCTAAACGAGCTCTAGAACATACCCTATCAACACGCTATGGCGGCTCCGTACCTAAGTTGGTAGTAACACTGCCTGCAAAGCGAGTCCCGGGTTCGATTCACGGCCGGGGCAGATTTTGTGTAAGCATACAGTTTGTTCTCGGGTCTTGGATGTGTATAGGTGTGTGTTTATGCCACCTGCAACACAGGGAATCCTAGTGCGGGGGTATGAGTGTAAGCGTTTATTTATTTATTTATGGTTGCATCACGATATGTTCCTTCAACGAAAGCTCAAGCTCATTGTAGGATTCGAACCCTCGACCTAGGTACAGGACCCCCGTTTTACTAAACTGAAGGGGGAGCGCGTTGGTGACTAGTGAAACGAATGAATGCTGGAGTAACTCTGTTTATTAAATATTAGATGGATTACATCGTACACAGAATAGTAACAAGTTTGTTACACTACAAAACAAATGGTTTAAAAATGACAATGGTTGCGACGAAACCATAAACAAATAAACGGTTTCGCAACGTTCGATGGTCCCAGATCGGTGGCACTTCATTACCACTGCGCCATCATCGCTTCGCAATCTCAAACTTTAACACATCTTATATTAATCGAGAAGCAATTAAAAAAAAGTTTTTTAATAAAAATGATCAAAGCCAGCGGGCGAGCATTTAAGGGGCAGAATCCGGCGCGCCGCTATCTCCCTCGCGCATCTCAACATTTTTGAAGATAAACAATCACTTAATATAATTATGAAAAATCGCATTCGGTGAAATTGCTGACAATGACATTACAAAGGTTACACAAAAATTTCATTTTGTTCCATTCAGGTTTTCAAACCTAAAAATGGGATTTTATGTTTTGCCCATTTTCATGTATGAAAACTTGATCGGATCAAAATGATACTTTTGCCGTACCTTTGTAATATTAATGCCAGCAATTTCACCGAGTGCGATTTTTCATAATTATATTAAGTGATTATTTATCTTCAAAAATGCTAAGATGCGCGAGCGAGATAGCGGCGCGCCGGATTCTGCCCCTTAAAAAAAAGCCGCTTCACTTTTATGAGAAGAGTTCTAGATACTTTATATAAGTCTTATTTATTCTTACCTCGTAAGTTAGGAATTTAATATATTGCATCTGTCAAACGCTAAACACATTTTTAAACTTTTATCTAAAGCAGTGGTTCCCAACCGATGGTCCACAGAACGCAGGTGTTCCACTAAACCTAAGAAAAATTATGCATTCAACAGAAGATTCAAGCGATTGTGAATTCGCATTTGGCACGCGGTGTTTATTTTGGGCCGCCAGTGCACCGAGTAAGGTCTCGAAATTGAATAGTTTTTTATTTTATGGATTTTATGTCATGATGGTCGCAACAGCGGCGAAATATCGGGTGCTCATCGCTCAATAATAATCACGGTAAAGATCCCGTTACAATGTATGAATTAGTTTAATGCTATAGTTAAACGTTAATTGAAGCTGCCTAACTCGACGGAGATCAACATTGAAACAGTTTATTTATTAGTCTTAAACCTTGTGGCCGCTACAAATGTCATAGCGGTCCTTAGTCAAAAAAGGTTGGGCATCACTGATTAAAGTAACAAACATAGGTTTGGTAGAAACTAAAGTAGCTAGTAGCTACCCATTTCAATCTAATTCCACGAACGTTTTAGAACGTACGAACGGGACTATTTGTAACCTTATCTGGGAGTTATTTATCATATAAAATAGTTGATAGAAAGTTTTTTATTACTTCGCAACTGGTACGGCTGGCTGAACTCTGAGCTGAGTTATAGATTTTTTGGTACACACAGTTATATAGGACATTTATTGCGGAGTTCCTATTAGGAAATGTTGAAACTTTTTTTTATTGCACTATCTATTGAAATACGGCGTTTTGATATAATTATGTTTTCTTCGAGTTATTAATTTCATTTTTGTTGAAAGGATGTAACATTTACCAATAGGAAAAGAGCCACACTATTCTCTTCCCGCGGGTGCCATAAGAGCTAGGATCCAATGAAGATTCATATAATATGACGTTTTTTAGCCTATAAAACATCTTAGGTCTTCGTTTATTATTTCAATCAAAAGCAGAATTGAAAGCTTTTATTTTTAGCTTTTATTGGTACCTTCTTTATATTCATTGGTACTATCTTCTTTTATTTGTAACGGGCCAATAGACTTTTTTAACTTGCTAATACATAAATAAACACTACATCTCACATAGCTACAAAAACAGCTCGATAATCTACAAGCCAAATAAATAATCCAAATGTTGAAGCACACTACCAGTTCTTATATTACTTAGTTTACACATTAATATCACAGATTGTCTGAAAGAGATAAAAAGAAAGAAAGAAGAAATTTTGTCTTAATTCACTACGCTTGATTGGCGTATCTTAGGCTAAGATTCAGAGACGATTCTAAGCGTAGACTTTGGCTTTCATATGTCAAAACTGTATAGAATTTTGACGTATGGAAGCGTGAGTCCACGCTTAGATTCGTCTCTGAATCTCAGCCTTAGTGATCAAAGAGCTGCCCATTCCCTAGGTATTCCCTTAGCCGGCTCTTACTGCACCCACGGGAAGAGATAGTGTGGTACAGATATTCTTGGTCGAGTTTACGCGGCCAGGTACATACTGGCCAGGTACATACTGGCCAGATACATACTGGCCAGATACATACTTAGGTATGTACATTGTACATACCTACAGGCAAATATTTCTTAATTTGTTCTGTAATTTCTGGTACTTATACAATTAAGTTTTTTGAAGTAATAAGCTCCTATGGTAAGAATATTTCATGGATTTTCCAAAGAATGAGCTAGAATGAACCAACAAGAATTTTAACAATGTTTCTGTCGTATTTGCCTCGAAACATACTAAAACCCCAACAATAATAGCTTTATTCCCTGAATTAATTCCGGTCAAAATCGGAGACATAAGAGGTACAAAATTAACCCAACAACTTTCTCATACGCCTCTTTTGATCGATATTTAAACTGTATTTGTGTTTGTTGCTGGCCTGTTTGAGCTGTGCCTACACGTCCATATAGGAGAGTAACCGATTTATTGATAAATTATATTTGCTAATGGTGTACGTGTAATACTAGTTCATCAAGTTCGACAGTGAGACGCCTTCAGCATACAAAAGCAGCATGAGTAGAGAGCTCAGCGTAGTAGATTAGCGTAGATTTGAAGTATGTATAAAGCCGAGAACCAGCGCAGCGTGTGAAAACGTAGAAAAGGGATGTTGCGTGAAACGCAATAAATATAATTACACGTTTAGTAACATCAAGTTAACACAATAAAAATGAAATTCACAAATTTCCACTAAGATGCGTCATATAAAAGTTTCCCGAATTCGACGATTTTTTTGTCATCCAATAGTAGTTTAAATGATACCATAAGATTCTTTACATTTTAATGAATAAAAAATTTTATGAAAACTATTTACTTAAACGCAACTTTTCACGGCCAAATCAATAAAATGCATGGTTTTAGTATAGATACGGGCCCGCATCGAACAAGAAGACAATTAATTATAAGAATTATGTTGATTATTTTGAACAGTTAAAATTTAGAGTAAGTATCAACATGTTTTGTCTAATAAACAGGCGTACAAATTGAGAGATGGAGTCACTTAGCAGTCATTGTAATACAAGAAGATGTTACTTGTTTTAATTCTCTACGAAATCTGTAAAAATAAAGTCAAGGGCGTATTTCCACGAAAACAGCCGCATTATTTGTTCCGCCACAAATCAAGAAGAACATGAAACTACGTCACCGAAGCTATCCTCGGCTTGCGAACTTTTCGAATGTACAGTAAGTTAGTATTATACTCGTAGAATTACAGGGTGTATTTTTTGTATGGGGCAGAAAGAGTAGGTACCCGAACGCATATACAGGAAAATCTTCTTAGAATATTGACTCTAATTTTGGAAGCCATACATCAGAGTTGGGCAAAAAATGTACAGTCAGCAAGAAAATAGGTAGTTTCTAAGAACTTTTAATGTAGCTACAACGGTTAAGTAACCGTTGTTGCCCTTATTGCCCCGTCCAAAAAATACACCTTATATTTATTTTTGTCATTACAATGCATTTGTTGATGAAATATTTTTGAGCGATCATCATCATCATCATCATCAGCCGGAAAATGTTTACAGCTAAAAATTCTCCAATAGAACACCAGTTGGATCGGCTACTTGCTTCTTGCATCCTACTTTCGTGCTACCATAGAAGATTATATTTTGAACTTATTAGATACTTATTTGCAAGCTTATAATAAAAATAAAATATATTTTTTTAGTAAAAAAATCGACCGTCGATACTTTGCTGACGGATCGCAGTTTTCCTTCCATTAAAGAAAAAAATATCAAGTTACGAACATGAATAAACTCGTTGGATCTAAAACACTTTCATAGTAGGAAAACTGCGACTTGAAGCTTCGGCGTTCGATTCTCAGAGTGGCCCCAGTTCACCGGAGGTTTACATTACTATCCCTGTAAAAAGGTAATTTAAAGGGCTTATCTTTAATTTTTTATGCAGTATATCCTCCCCTCATGAACTTTAGAAAGTTCAAAAAGCTTGCTCAAATTAAAATTTGTAAGTATTCATTGAGTATAATTTGAAAAGATCTACAAAATGGCCATAAGTTAATTGCTCCAGCGTCAATAAAAAGAATGAATTATGTGCTAGAAGGTAATAACTTCTCTTGAATAGGGGACGACCCCAAAGATTTTGGTCCAGTTGCGATCCGGTAGTCTTGCAGGGTACTTCTATTGAAGATTTGACAGCGGCATTACGCACTGCGATTGTTAAACGTGACGATTTAATTATTAATACTAATAAGATTAATAATAACGTTTATTTATAAAGGAGTACGATTTTTGTGAGTGGTTCTTCTTAGTGGGTACTACAGCTTTGCTCCTGTAATCTGCCGCCAAGTAGTAGTGTGAATGCGTCACTGTTTTCCCATTTGATGCTGAGCAAATTAGTCAGTGCAAATACTGGGCATGTTTTATTAGAAGTATTACCTGATGTCTCAGGGTATCGCGCGCACTGCAGTGTGACGCGGGCCTTAGTGTTTTAAAGTTCTGGGTACTGGAATTGTTACGGGTAGGCCTTATTATCAGGCAAAAAAAATGCATTTCTAGTTAAAATGAAATAAAAAAACTTGTTGCTAATTTCAGGTTGCAGTTGCAGATGCATTACACTTGCTTTACTATAATACTATATATTTATTGCCTTAATAATAGTTATCTTACTACTAAAATTATGCAGGTATTATTTGCAAATCAAACGCTCCTTTTTAAGTCTCAGTGCGTAAGTTGAAGACGCTTCCATAGTAAAGTATTCTAAAGCTGTTTTCAATATTAGGCAGCAGTCACCGTCGTTATTTATAATTTATTCCTTTAATTAATATATCTTCAGGCGATTGTTCTTTGTCTGCCCTTTTGTCTGGAAGTTAGGCTAAGGGTAAAATAGGTTCATAAACATTGAACGCGTTAAGTGTGAACCCGGGCTTTCTTTCCTGATTTTCTAGTGTGATCAAAGTCTTAAATTAATAATAAACTCAAAATAAACTAGGATTCCTGTCGCAAGTAGCATGGATATACACAGATACACAACACAAACATCCATGAGCCGAGCACAAATTTTATTTTCACCACAGTAAGTTTCTGGCCAAGGGATCGAAACTGTGGCTTCGCGCTTTTCAAGCTGTGTTGCTACCAACTTAGCCATGGAGCTGATTAAATGGTTGGTCCAAAATAAAATAGTTTCCAAGGTTGTCTAGAGTTTAACCACTATCGCATCATATATATGCTTGTGGTAGAGCAAGGTAGAACGCATAGCTAAACTCTTCGGCTACGATTCAGAGACGAGTCAGAGCGTAGATTCTTTCTTCCATGAGTCAGAATTCTATAGAATTTTGATATATGGAAGCGTTTAACCCAATACAGCAGGTTAAATCCTGAGTAGAACACAAATCATTTTGCAACAGACAATTGAAAGTGATCAAAAGGCAAAAATACTTAATAACAAAATGTACCGCATCTAAAACCAGTATACTCTCGCGATCTGTAATAGCAGAACATCAACAAACATTTAAATTAACAAAATAACAACACCGCTAAAGAACAATACGAACCAAAATACCGTAAATACACGCCAAATTACCGACCGATTCTCTCGGTAGCGCAGAATTAGCGCCATAACCGCAAGAAAATTTTCTGCAGAAACTTAAAATCCCCTTTAGTATATTATCTCGTTTCCATTGCAGTGTCTTCGAGCAAGCCTTAAATTCCGCACTAATTGGATTATTATACGGTAATGTGCGGATACGAATACGGAAATGCGCGGATCCCGAACGTGTGCCTACTATAGGTACTTCTATACTGCGTTTTGTATCGACTTTAGCAGTCTCAAGGAATTGCTAACTTCTCTTTACCTATTTCAAAAGTCTTACCTTTAATGCAGTTTTGGATCCAAAGTTAGCGTTCTTAATTTTGTCGAGTTTCTTGCGGATGTGAGAAGTTATTTCTACTGGGGAACGTTTAAAATGAAATGAAATCGTCCTGCATAGTAATTTTGCACTGGCTGCTTTTAGAGATTTAAAATTGACTCATTTCGTTTTAATATTCGAATGAAACATGGGCAGTGATCTTTTTGCGTCTTCACTTGAGTGGAATTGCTATTTGCAAAGAAAGCCCGCGGTGTTAAGTTTAATTTAGATCTATCGAGTTTTTTAACCTGAATGGATTTACAAAATCACTGTTTACATTTTATTCAAGAATTGGAATCACAATATGAGTACCTACTTTCAACATATAGTTGTATTAATAATTGTTAGTTTTACTTAACTCGTGACAGTTATTACAAAACAAACTTCGCTTCAATCGGCATTTGAAATCATGCACAATAAATGTTGATTTTATTGATTTTTACACGGACCCGCAAACAATACATCTTCCTAGTACGAGTTCTAGTTAATACGACAAAATCCTAACAGTTCCCATAAAAATACTAGGGCGCAACTTTACTCAATTAATAATAATGAATACGCTCCCAAAGCACCCCACAATGTTCAACAAAAACTTTATATGCCGATAAAGTTCTATTTGAATATTTTGTGGAAAGGGACTTAGAACTTTGTTTCACTTATTTCGTAAAAGTTTTGCCTTCCCGTTACGATTGCATTCGGTTTAGTAACAATCGATTAATTTTACGATGTGTGTAATTAAAATATACGATCGTAGAACGGTTTAGTTATAACATCACAGTACTTTATGTGAATGTACTAAAAGATCCGTGAATGTAATCGCTCACTAAACATCCCTTTCAGGTTAATTAATGAAGCACTCGTATAGAGCACTTGGCGGGACAGTCGCGGGAGCAATAGTTGCCAACTTTAACAAGGCAAATAATGAATTTAAGTACAGGTAGACGAGGCGGTCATTAGGAAACGTTCCTGCGTACCTCAATTAGTAGGAAAAGCACGATCAGATTTTTTCCCGGAAGGGGAAGTAATGGCAGCTTTCGCGACGCACTCGGCCCCACATCCCCGTTGTTAACCGTCGAAGTTGTAATTGCGACCTTACGATTCGCTGAACTGTCACGCCCTCGACGTACTCCTAACGAATTTTTAATATACCTAAATGCGCTTATAAACAAAGGCGCACGGCCTCGGGCGGCGCCCTGTCGGGTTTAATTGCAGGTTTAGTGTCGGCGTTCATTAGGATATGCAGGCGCTTTTTTAACGCGATTATGACGTCGCAGGGTCTCTGTGAGGGTGCTGGGGCGAGGAGGGCTGCGTCACGTGCGAGGTCCGCACTCCGCAGCCCCACGCATGCGAGACCGCGGGGCGCCGGCGGCGCAGGCGCGCCCGACTGCCCCCGGCCTCCCCGCCAGTCCGCCGCCGGCCGCCGCGCGCCCCGCCCGCTAGTGATCGCGCCAGACACGCGCCTGAGTGATCTCCAAGTGATGTCGACTTGTGACTAGTGCCATGCTCGTGCTCCGCTGTGCCCTGATCGCGGCACTGCTCGCCGCCGCCGCCGCCGCCTGGCAGGAGAACGTCCGGCCCAAGGTCTTCGCACAATTAGGTGAGTCCACCATGAATGCCATGGAAACGTGACGGTGTTAGTGAACTCAATGCAACAATACGCTTAATAGCCCTTGGAGTCGATCATGTGGGTCCCCACAAAGCTCGCGGCCGCGTCGCTACGCCCCGAATACCCAATGTTTATGTTGTTTTGTTTGACGACAACGCGCGAACAAACACTCCATTCAAAAGTTCTCGTGTTTATGTCACAAGTGTCATGAATGTCTCTACAGCGGATGTTGAATAATGTTTTGATGAAGATCATTACGAATCTCAAGTTTCTGACATTTAATGTTATTGAATTTGTAACGAGATTTGACCAAAAACAGACCTAAACACAAACAGTTGTTGGTGCGTAACGTTTATGTCAAGATAACCTAACTTTCATATCAGTCTAATAGGAATCCAATATTATACTTTCGACGAATATAATATTTGGGGTGTTTTAGTCAATAGTAGGTTCAATTCAATATTTGAAGGGAAAAGCTTGTGGATGATGTCGAAATTTAGGTCAATACATTTGATAAGACGAAATGTTAGAGTTGGAAAAAATATTACAATTTATGTAATTGTAACAAGGTCCAAAAATAACTAACTTAGTAATTACTAACTTCGTAGTTAGTGTATAAACTACTAGGTTCAAGGATTATCTCAATACGCTCTCAATTTCAATCTCAATTCTCTTATTATTGTACTTTACGGAAATAAATACTATTAATTCGGCAAAAGCTTATCAAAACATGGCTCCACCAAAATCTTATTAAAATTTAGAGTTTGCGAAGTATTAGCAGAGCAAATATTCGTACAAACATATCACAAAAAAGATAAAACCTTAATTAAACAACCAAAAAATAAACCCTTTTTTCGGTAAGCTGGCATCAAAACAAAACTTATAGTTAGAGCTCGCAAATACGGACACAGTTGGTTATTTCGGTAACAATCTCCACCATTCACATAATAAATAGAATAAATAGCGGCGGCCCCAGCATTGCGCCTTGTGGTACGCCCGCAACTATTCCGAGTCACGCGACAGTTAGCCCTGCAGGAATAAAGCTAGAGCGCACAACTGTGCACTAGTGTGCAGCCGTCATTGTTTTATTGTGCAGTCTGCATTGCGGGGGCCAGGCACGAGCCACGTGGCTCTCATTACACAAAGCGTAGTTTGTCCAACGTTTTGCAATGTTCCACTCGGATTAGCGATCCACGCGATGCTTAACGTAGCGGACGAAATTTTGTCTGTAGAATGTTTTCGACTGCACATCGCGATTCGAATGGTAATCGTAAATGCTTTTAGTCTTTTTAAAGAGCTTTTGAAAAGGCTCCTATAAAATGATGTAGAGAATTGACGATTTACACATAGGGACGGTACCTAATGAAATATTTGAAACACATATGATAAAATAAGCGCACAAAGTAGATAGAGAAGAGTACTTATTAGACTTCCGTTGCTTATTATGAAGGTATATGAGAATAAATCAGTATAAGTCAGATCGTGAGAATAAGTATCTGATACAAATGAAATAACTTACCAAACAAGCTTTTTGTATGCGTATGAAATCGATACGATTTGGTTCAGTTCGTAAAGCTTACGTAAGTTTTGGTCGAGCATTATCAGTGTGCCGAATAGGAATGTTTGTTTATGTCTTTTACATGCCATGAACTATTTTATTTATACTGTTGTTTAATAAGATTGTAATTTAAATACCATTCTCGCCTGATTTGGTCTAAAACAAGTGAATGAAGATTCAAGATAGGGAGAATAGATTGTTATCAAGTGTTAAATTTAGGCTTGATATGTGTGTGACAATGTTCTGGGTTCTATATAAACATAGGATATTTTTATCAGATTGACGATATTATAAGTTGATAAAGACACCTACCACCTACATTATTGGTTATTATCTTGTTTTATACATTTGTTTTTAATTCATCTAGCTTTTACTTATTAGAAACAAAAAGCTTAAGCACAGTTATGCTCGTTTACCTTGGTTTAATTTGCACTAAGTTTTTTCTTACACGTGTTACTATCAGTTTTCAAATAAATGGCTGACGAACAAACCACGTAACTAATCTTATCCCAATGGAATACCAAACCTGGAATACCAAAATATTCTATTAAGATTCTCAAGAATAAAAACAAGGAAGGCTATAAAAATTATCGGATTTGTTCTCGACAATAACCTAATCTTATTGAATGAAATCCGCCCTAAAATGTTTCTACAGCTGACGTAAATTTGCAAACGTCAATTAATAAGCTTCGAATGAATGGATGACGTTAGCGGAGATGCGAATGTGTCGAGCACGTATCCTGCCATTCCTGCCCGTGGTGAGCATCCGGCCATTGTTTTAGCCTTTTAGTTAACACGCTCACATGCTAATGGCTTTGGGTTAGTAAGGGAACGGATGATACGCATACTTTATACGCTATTAATTTTTATTTCAGAAACATTGAACTTGCTTTGTTGCTTTAGAACTTTAGATGAATGTAGGTAAGTAAAAGTAAGGACCGTCTCAACTCAAGAAATAGTTTTCTGAAAAATGAGTACAGCTACTTTTTTGTTTTCTGCTTAACATCGCCTATAATTATGATATACAAATCAGAAATTTTAATTAAAAAAAGACTATTATTTTCTGTACCAGTACACATAATAATACAGTTACAAGTATGACACATATTTAATAGCGTATCAAACTCAACTGAATTATATAGAGCAATAACGTTTCAAACACAATATACATTAGGTACATCGAAATTACCAAATCAAGTTACGATTTCTATATACCCAAGCAGAGAGTCAATAACCTTAATAGAGTAAACAACCCATACTCTCAACAATCCAAGTTAATTAGAAGGTAATATACTGCGTTTGATGTTCGGACACTCATAGCGAGAGTGTCAATACCTCTGTAATATGATTCACCAATCGAAATTGGAGGGTCAAACTGACCGCAGTTTGCGGTTTGATGACAGTACGATCTTTGCACTAGATGGGGGATGGTGTTACAGTGCGGTGTTTACTAACTTGCATGTTTGCGTTATGGAGTGACTTTATAGGAGACACTTTAAATAAATTTTCGATTACTAGATATTCTGCACATCTAGAACTGTACTCGTAACTATTTATAAGCTCAATTGACTTCTGAATTAATTTGATAGTAGATTAAACTTACCCGATTAAAAAAACATTCGTCAAATGCGAAAACGTTTGTGTATACTTAATTCAATTACCTGACACTCGTGACTCGATACGTGTTCCTTGTACTAACTATGAAGCTTAGTCAAAGCTAGTATTTACTAAAAGTATTTACAAATACTTTGATAATAGCGCTGCTCTGCCGCAGCTTCATCTGCGTGGAGATTTCCTCTTCCACTGCATTTTTTCTGTATAAATTAGTCTATGCCACTCTCCGGCCAATAAACTATCCCTTTGCTAAAAATCACACCGACCCGTCGCTCAGTCGCTGCATGAAAGTATAAAACCAACACAAACACACTTTCGCATTCACAATATGATAGTATATAAATATTGAAGTACGTGTTGATAATGACAGACTATAACTTGTAGTACGGTCCTAAGTTGTTGTCCTCAAACAACCTATCAATTACTCCAACTTTGACATCCTTATCAATCTTCTAACTTTGTATCACTTATGCACAGTGTTGCACATAATATAGTAGGTGCCGTTACATGCCTTAGAAGATAATTGCAGTAACCCAATTCGCGAGTAACGCTGCGTCCGCTTGATAATACAATCTCGAACTATGTCAGTAGAATATGAGATAGGTACAGGCAAAGAAATGCACTCTCCCCGTCACAATTATTATAATATTATGATTGTTTCGTTTATTTTTATCTTTAAACTTCTCTTCTGTAAAATTTGTTAAGTGACAGTTATTCCTTTTTGGCTGTTAGCCATCGATATTAGTTTGAATATGTTTATCTAAAATTTCAGTAGTGTTTTCCTATAAGTTTCTAAATACCAATTATTACCTACGTTACTTATATGCTTAACTTCATTATTGATGCAATGGTGTTGTCTGTCTTATATAACAATGGTTTATAGAATGTTATAATATGTGGAAGTATAGTGTAGACAGTACTCTCCCTTCGTCAATAATATGTAATGCCGACTAAATTTGGACATACTTAATTCACACGAGCGATTTCCATCCCGAATGACCATAAATAACGAACTGAGTATTTGGACAAACCACGAAATTATACCAACTGCTCATAATCACAAAAAAAAAAAATGCTTTTCCAAAAAGGTTTTGAGGTACCTATCAATTATGGATTCAATAGCCAACACAAACTTAACAAGACTTCCCAGTTCGAGATGCAACGTTAGAGAAAAACTTTTGCATTACTTTTTATTATCATTGCACATAAAATGTTTATACGAATTTAAGTTTATCCAATAAAACATGATGCTTGTAAAGCTTGCTGTTACTTACTATAGTTATTTGGAGATGTGTATACCTGCTTCTACTTGTGAAATGAACGTAGGCTAGATTATAATACCACATTGTGCTGTCATATGTAAACGAAGCCGCGGGTGGTCGCTTGTAATCGTCGTAACATGCAACATATCTTAATCTTCGAAAGCCGAGCTCTTCAAGAATTTGAGAAATATTTCATCAGGTGACAAGATCACACGCTGCTTTATCAAATCCAATAAACATTCTAAATATGTGTTCAAATGCTTGGTAAAAATTTGGTAAATTGGTACGGCAAATGCGGCTTGGATATGTTTGGTTCTTCAACGAAAGTAAATAGGTATCCAGTAGGTAGTACTATCCAGTTCATTTTATATTCTAGACCGGTTTAAATGACGTGGGTTGGAGCAAGCTCGAGAGATCTGAGCGGGATGAAATTTCTCTGAGTCAGGGGCCGATGACTCACTACTTATAGCTTGGAATTAGGAATGGGTAATATTTTAAGCTCACACGCTTTAGCTTATCTAATTGTGAATGAGAGTTTCTTTGTTACTACGATACGTGCTTTCGGAGATAAGTTTAGATCAGATCAAATAGCTTTGTTGTGCTGTATTTATTTTTGTTTAGGATGTTGGAAAATCTAGTCTCTCCCTACAATTTATAACAAAAAAGGTAATAAACAACAGAAGTAACCTTATTGTTTACAATTTAAATCACTACAACTTGAGCACCCTCTAAATCCATAGATAAGGTAGACCCTTAAACACGTAAATCCTTCTTTAAAAAATTTGATTTATCGACTTAGGTGGAGGCAGGTGCTTGCGTCTGGAGTTCCATTCTTTAACGTTTATGGTGTTGCATTATGGGTCCCGACACCCTCTTTTGTGCTCTAACTGGAAGGATTATAGAGCGTTTAAGTGGTACCATAAAATAACCGTTCACTTACAACCTGAAGAAGAAATAAATTACTTAACAAGATAATGCTTTTATATCCGGAGAATGTTTTGTACGTGTCGCGTTTTACCTTATGGGTATTTATTGGGTCATTCGTCAGGAGCCAATACTCTAGGGGGCAGTTATGTGGCTGGGGTGCATAATATGACGCGTTCTCGTTTATGATTTCAAGCCTCTGGCTTACAATTTATCAACTCGCTGTGGGGTCTTGAGTAACCGTAGAATATTTTTTCGTTTATGCTCTCCCTTCCCGTTCATTAGTTTAATTAAAGTAACAGTTGTCGTCTTCTTTTATTGGGCTATTACATCGTCCGTTACGATCGGAGCTTTATATAGACAGTGATCGATCGATATTGAAATTGTCTGTTGTTGCGCTTCAATGGAGATTCCCTATTTAGCAGTAACAGTTCAAGACACAATAACCGTTACACAAAAAGGACAAAAGTTCAAAAGTCAACACAAGCGAGGAATGCGGTCGCGGAGCGAATGAAAATGTGTTTAATGGTAACGCGATATAGTGACTAATAAGTTGCATTGCATCTACACTCGCGTGCAGCTAAATCGACTCACCCCTACAAAATGTACAATTTGTGTATTTTTTCTGAAATGTCTAAAGTAATGTACATAAAACTATATATTTTTTGAAAACCTAATGTTTAAGCTTTAAAATGATGTCATTATTATGAAAATCTACCCAGTAGATTTTAAATTAACATAATTTAAATGAAAATGCAAAAAAAGTTAAGTTAATGCAAGTAATGTTAGAGATAATTAAAATCAAATTAAAACACAAAATTAAAGAAGTTAAATAAAATTTATTTCTTTAATATCTGGTATTGCCTCCCCTAGCCTTAATAACAGCTCGTAAGCGGTTTCTCATCGACCTGATGAGTTTTTTTTACCAGGTCTTGATGAAGCCTTTCCCAACTCCTCTTCTAGCCCTGTCTTCAGCTCTGCAATGGTTGCAGGCGCCGGATTTCTGGCTCGAACTCTCCGTTTAAGCTCTTCCCATAGATGCTCGATGAGATTGAGATCAGGACTTAGTGCTGGCCACTCCATATTCTGAATGGCAACTTCGTCCATGAACTGACGAGTGATTCGCGCAGTATGGCACCGGGCATAATCATGCATTAAAAGGAAGCCATCCCCGAGGAAACCTTCATAAGGCACGACATGGTCCAGAAGAATGTTCTCCATATATCGCTCAGCAGTCAGATCGCCTCCACGGCCTCCACCAGGGGCAAAAACGAGCTCCGTTTTTTCGTCTAGCGAAATGCCCGCGCACATCATACACGAACTACCACCGTAGGACACGGTTTCAGCAAAACAGCACTGTGAAAATCGCTCGCCTGGACGCCTGTAGACCCGAGCTCTCCTATCACTGCCATGCAAACACACTCTGCACTCGTCAGTGAACAGGACTGATCGCTATTGCTCAGCACTCCAATTGATGTGTTCGTGAGCAAATGCAAGGCGCGCTTGTCGGTGAGTTGTGGTCAACTTCGGGCCTCTGGCGGCTATTCTTAGAGTGAGGTTCGCTTCTCTCAAGCGTCTTCTGACTGTCCACTGGCTGATAGCTACTGCTCGAACCTCTCTCAGCTGCTGTGGGACGGCAACACCGGTAAGATGGCGATTTCTGAGAATTGTCGAGACAATGAAACGGTGTTCTCTCTCGGAAGTATGCCGGTGACGATTGGTATTTGCCCTTCTGGAGTAGGAACCACTCTCTTGAAACCTTCTGTTGACCCTTGATACAGCAGATTGGCTCAGGTTTAGTTGGCGAGCTACTTCTCGCTGACTAAGGCCCTGTTGCAGCATAACAACGACTTGAGCGGCTTCTTCTGGCGCATTATCCATATTTTCTGCAAATCGGTGATCGTAAATTGCAGAGATATGTTCAGGTCAACGTCTGATAAGCGACAGATAAGGGTGCTCTGCATGCCTACATTTTTATAGGGGGTTGAAACGAGCAACTCGCGCCTACCGCACACAGTGCATTTTCGATACTTCCATACATTTCAGGATATTTTAAAAACTACTGGGTAGATTTTCAAAATAATGGCATCATTTTAAAGCTTAAACATTAAGTTTTCAAAAAATATATAATTTTATGTACATTACTTCAGTCATTTTAGAAAAAAATCACATTTTGTACATTTTGTAGGGGTGAGTCGATTTAGCTGCACGCGAGTGTAGTTGCGGCTGCCATAGGGAATTGGAACATATTAAAAGGTAGAACGGCTTTTTATTGAATGAATGAGAAGTATACGCACGTGCGTGAGGAAGAGGGGGAACGGGACTTGTGGCGCCGCCTGGCGGGAGAGGGACAACTTCATGACGACGCAATGTATTGTCTTCGCTCGCTCGGTGTGGGATTTACCGTTTCTTTTGTTTTATTTTTCGGACACGCCGATTAATTTCTTTTAGTGGGCCGTTTGGGGTCGCGGTTTGCTTGCACAATCAAATCCCTTTTTGTTCTGCGGCTTTATTCGAGAGCTTTGCGGGCGCTAGGCGAAGACTGAAATAGTTGTTGCTACTGCGATTATTCCAGTCGTAAATATGGCGGTTAGGGCATGTGCATGACATTTGTTTCACATGCGTTCCCTTTGCGGGAGTTCGGAGAAATTCTCGTAACTTCAAATGCACTTTGCGAATTCGGAAACTTTGAATTGGGATGGAAAGACGAAATATTTTCGCACGTATTCACTTTAGTTTATTGCTTTGAACTTCACGATGCACTTGAGTATTTTAAAGACAATTCACAAAATTTTGATAGCAATGGTTCAATGCTGTATGCACCTTATGTCATCTGCTTGAAAATATTTTCGTAGGTCTGCGTAAAAAACAAAATCAATAGTAGCAATTCCATAAATCACGTTACATTTCGGATATTGCTACCAAAAGGGGAAAGGAACGCTTCTTGCAATCTAGCGGACCAGCTGTTCTATTCATAGCCCCATGAAAAATGGTTCAGAAGCGTATCAAAGGCGGATAGCTCATGAATGGATGTTTTATCCAACCCTTGCTGACGAGGGCAAAGTAAACATTGGTTCAGTAATAAAAATATTTGTCCAAATCGACGGGTATAAGACGGTTTTTTGCAGAATAGATCTCGGGGTCTATTGTCGTGCAGTTTTTAAACTGGGATTAAGGGAGCTAATCATAGGGAGGGGTCCGTTTCAATTGCGCTGGATTTGTAACGTTTTGGTTGCATATTTTTTGTGGGAATTCAGACGTGATTAAAAACAAATTTGTGCGGAGTGTCGACTTGAATTTTAATGAGGTAGATGGATTTTAAATTTGAATATAAAATGTTTTAGTTATTTCCCTTCTGTTTTGATTGTAATTAATTGGACGTAGTTTTGATCTTTAAACAATTAAGCATAAAGATTTGTTGAAATTTTTTATTGGCGTTGCCTGTACCTTTACGATACGTGTACGTTAGTAAAAACAGCTGAAGACAATAGTTGCAATTGCAATAAGTAGTATAAATACATTCCATATTTTTTAAATAATGTAATAGTATTCAATTTCATGAAGATGTAGGTAAGTATGTACAACTTAAAACAAAAAGGTCTTAAATAATCGAATCATTATCTTATGATATACTTACCTAATAATAAATGTAGCCATTATCATCTTAAGTGACGTTCAAAACCTAGATTAGGACTGGCTCTCAAGTGCAGCCAAAGGAACGCATCCATCACACAGATTTTTACCTTGACCATGGTAGCTAGTCAGAGGAGAACTTAAAGGCATTGTCACCATTCTATGGTTATGTCTCGATGTTTTTCTTTTTTACCGAGAGCTCAAGCTTACTATACGATTAAAATAACAATAGGATCGGCCTAGCGCCATGTGTATACGTAACAACTGGATCTTGGTACAAGTGTACAAAAAACTATGTTAAAGATTATTTAAAATCTGTTATAAAGGTCGTAATAGAATATAATTTATATAAGTAAACAAATAAACATAAGTATACAAAATGGTACAGTAAACACAGAAAAACATTGCACTTTGAACTGACATTGAAGTGAAGTTAGCCGAGAACCCGTCCTATGTTATTGTATAGGATTTCAATTATTAAACATCCTGCCAGCGTCATTACGACTAAGCCTACATCTCTTCAAAAAATATGCAACGTATCTTATTATTTCAGGCTACTGTACTCTCTTCTCCATCGACTATAAATCTTCATATTCGTACTCATTCGCAGCGAGCATTTAAAACCCTTCACATTTGAAAAGGCACCGATGAATGGCGCCGAGTCAATGGGACGTAAGAAATGGGCCAGTGACGTGAAGCACGGGCAAGTGAAACGTTGAAACAAATTTAATCTGAGCCTTTAAAGCTTTGCTTTGAACCACAGGCTCAGGTGTATGCCGACGGCTGAATTAACTTTCTACAGTGGACTTAGGGCTGAGATGTGAGTGGACGCATGCGACAGGTCGAATTAGATTTTATCCATAGGAATTAGTGCTGTCAATCTGGATTGATCGAGGTATAATGGTGTCGAGATTAAAACATGCTGGAAAATTTTATTTTAAACCGAATTTCAATTTAAAGTTGTAGAATATGAGAATTATTTAAATTCTATATCAAAATGTTTACGAATATAAGAAGTAGCCCATAAGTAGGCGCTTACCATCGGGGAACGATCTGTTTGCTTCGTTGTTAGATTCATAAAAACTCCGTATGTATATATAAAATATCATGTTTCGTATAAAATCCTGTTTATTTATCGAGATTAAACCATGTTTTCAAATCGCGAAGTAATAGTTACTATTTTTTCTACTAATGGATAACGAGACGATGGTAAGCATAACGCTGGCCCATAACAATTGCAGTGCCACTCAGAACTTTGAAACACAAAGGCCTGCGTGGCACTGCATTGCGCTTGTTACCCTGAGACATTGGGTAGGCCTATTAAGTCTCATAAGCCCAGTAATTTTATTTACTACTTTGCTCAGCAAATCAGAACACTGTAATGCTTGCACATTACTGCTTGGGACATACTAAACTAGCAAAGCGGTGGTATCAACCCAGACGGACACTCGATTATGTTCCGATCATATAATTTGTGATTTGCATATCAAGGGTAACATTTCTAAACCCAGATGCAATTTGCTAAAGCTTTCACTAAGGTCTAGTTACACTGGCCGGGTTCAAACTCCGCTAATGAGCCAGGTGGCTCTTGCACAATGTGCGCGCCGACAATGGTGAGGGTGCGCTATGGGACTGTGCTGTAAGGACCTTTATGTTTTTTGAAATTGGAAGCCACGTGACTGACAGCTGGCACTAGCAGTACAAATATATACCTGCACCTCTTGAGGTTAGCATCTCGATGGCGGGAGCTAGCCAGGCAAGCAATAGAATATGCACTATCGCCGTATAGTATTATTATTCATTATCGTATAGCTTATACGATAACGAATTGTCGTTTTATAACTAATGTTTTTGTTTTTTTTTATTATTAATAAAGTTTAGCAACTTTAAAACTTTTTTAAACTTTTTTATCGCATAAGTTTTCATTATTTTATTTTCTGGAGTTACAACTATTTTAAGAAAGTGGTTTCGTGTATAAAATAAGGAAAACAATACGTGACCAAAGTTAAATGTTTGCTATAAGTAACATAGATAAAACTACATTTCTGTTTGAGTGTGTGTTTTCCGTTTTCATATCGTATACTAATAGTTTATTTGATTTATGTGTACTAAACTATATAACTATAGCTTGACAAAATTTTGACCAGTTTTCAAGTAAAAGATAATTATCGAACCCTTTCTTGGCGTGCTTATACTCGTATAATTATATTTCATTTGCTTTTCATCGTCTTTTGTTTTTTACAAGTGCTGCAGAATGCAATAAGCCGTTTGCATTCTATTCCACGTTCAAAAATATATCGTCTTCTGTTTCCGCGATGGCGCCATCTATTTTATAAACAGCCAGTCCTAATGCAACTTTACGAGCGGATTAGACGACATCCCGAGAACCCCATTGATCTAAACAAGCAATCTTGAAATGTTATTACTTCCTTGTACAATTTCGCGAGTTCACCCAATAAAATGAGTGCAGGATTCCGCAGGAGGCATTGCTTGGACTGTATATTTAGTGGGCTAAGAATAAACAGGATCGTACACGGCCCTCTCCACTTGAACTTGAGCTGGAGTTCGTTGACCGATGTCTTAGTGTGATAACTGTTACTGTCTCTAGCATTCTATTTTTAAAGTGATTGGAGTTAAATTGTACGAGAAAGTAAACAGTAACATATTTCGAAATGCTAGCTCATATTCGTTTTCAGTTTTCAAAACGTTATTTTTAAACCAGCTTTGGTGGCCAGTAACAGACAAATTTAGATTAGTTCGACATTTTACAAGATGTGGTATATTTCTTGACTGTACAAACACAATATCTAATTTTATTGCTTTTCTTCTTTGTATACTTTTTCATATATATACTAATGTAATAAATGCGAAAGTGTGTTTTTTTAATCGGTTATTATATATTTAGTTGGTGGCCGTGTTTTCACCCGTTTGGAGATTCCCACAGGAACGCTTATTTTCATGCGATTAAAAGTCACTCTCTGGCTCATAAATTGACCCTAAGGCCGGCCATACACGCGTATGCAAGTTTGCGTTTTGCTATCAAAATAACCATGATTTAGCAATAAACGCGGATCACCAAATAATACACGCGTATGCGACTTTCAATCCGACGCACTATAGTTCGAATCTTGACTCGGCCCGCACCAATATTTTTTTTTTTTTATTGCACACATATATCAAGTCGTGTGCGGATTATTCATACTCGCTCTGAAACGTTGAAGGAAAACATCGTGAGGAAACCGGCATGTTTAAGAACCACAAACTTCGAGGACATGTGACATCCACCAAGCGGCACTGGGCCCGCGTGGTGGATTATAGCCCACACCTCTCTCTCTGCGAGAAGGCCAGCATCCCAGCAGTGGAAGCGTAAGAGGCTGATAATGATTTCTCTGGCGCCAGCATTATATTATCCCAGTCACTCTCCTATTGTCATATCCAATGTTCATGTCTTTATGGGAACTAGAATTTTTTTTATGTTGTTAGAGACAGCAGACACAGAATGCTTGCGTGCAATTTATAAAGACAGTAAGTATTACGATGATATTATGTGGGTGCAAATTATGCCTTCGTGTCATCCACAATTTGTGCACGTTCTTGTGTGCGGAGCTGAAACTCTGCAGTGCATTCGTCATACTCATAATATGGCATTGCTTGCGCTCACGGATCTCTTTGAAGGTTTAATTTCCTGCCAAACGTCAGCGACCTAGTTCTATTGATGCTCCTGTAATTTTGTGGCTTTTTACTCGGTGTCTAGAGCTAGGAATTTCATGTATTTTCCATACATGTTTTAGCCGGTCTTTTTTTATAATACAACATGAGACAAGCTAAAGACAATTTAAAAGCAGTACTTTTATAAAAGACATACTGTGCCAACCCCATGCAAATAGCGACAAGGGCAGAAACGAGGGTTTTACAAGCAGGCTTTTACCTGATGGTAAGCAAAATGCGAGCCCATACCAATTGCAGTGTCACTCAGAACTTTAAAGCACAAAGGCTTGGGAGTAAGAGATCTGTGCTTGGGAGGCATTGCAGTGCGCTTGTGACCTAGACATAATTACTTTTCCCACTGTAACGGGCCACAGTACTTATCGCAGATGGCTCTGTATCTAAGTTGATAGTTGCCTGCAAAGCGGGGGGACCCGGGTTCGATTCGGTCGGGCAGATTTGTGTGGGTGACCATAAAAGTTGTTCTCGCATCTGGAATGTTATATTATAGTGTTGTGTATATATGTGTCTGTGCCACTTCCGACACAGGGAATCCTAGTGTAGAGGTATGACTGTGTAAGCTTTTACGTTTACTTTATGCACACTTATTTTTGGCAGCATTACGTGAGCAAAGCGGTGGTACCCGCCCAGACGAACACGATGTTGAAACACATTGAATCCAGAATTGGGACTCGCTTTTAAATTCGGATGCCGGTGCTTACCGATGTTTGACGTTTGCATTTTAACCCACTTTTATTAGCTTCACTTGTTACTAACTGACTGATGTAATAGAATCTTGGAAGCTAATTTTAACCTACTTTTAACTGTCGTATCGAAATGAAACTTTGTATGTAGCCAGGAGCAGGATAGTGATACTCTACAAGTAAACCCTGAGTTTGGGCTCATATGAATCGCTCCAACGAGTTCAGTATAGATTGCACTAGGTGTCGTGGTTCTGATGGTGAAGCCAGGAGGTGAAAGTGTGTTTTTTTAGTCTATTTTTGTCAGAGTACTACCATCCTATAGTTCCATTATGATGTTTTCCTGCACCGAAAACCCCTGTTTATTGTAGGATTCGACCCAATGATGTAGGGCCGCAGTGGTAGGATAGGACGATCATAAGACGTAGGTAGTTATTGAAGTTTGTGAACAACTTCACTACCCAGTGATATCACTATTTTATTCACATTCACTTTCTAACACTACCATAAAGATCAAAGTTTAATAGCGCAATGCATTTTCGTCAGCATATTTGATTGCAGTTTATCACCACTTAAGCTATTTTCGCTTCTTCATTGTAAGTTGTGTTAGTATACATTAAAATAGACTTGAGTATTATATCCGGCGGCTATTTTATTGGATTTGCAGACTGCAACAAGGATTATGTTAATGCGACACTAGCATGTTGCGTCCAAGTACGTACGATAGTGATGGGACCATGTTTCGGCTTACTGTTCGGTCTACCTTCGGTCTTATGTTTTAGATATTTTAGACACGTATTTAAAATTAATAGATTTGCGCAATTGTATTGACACAGTGAAACGGAACCAAACATTAGGACAATTAGAATTAAGTTTAGTTTATACTTAAAGTTGCACAAAAGCTTTTGGAAACCAATTTCGGCTTGGCAATTTGGCAATGTAAACATTTATAGATTTCGTATAATTAATTAATGATTTCATTAAATTAGTTTATAATGGTACTCAACGTATCTTGTCTACTATATCTAGGTACGCATAATGATAATGATATAAAATGATATCTCATAAAATACTTGAAAAATTTGTAAAAGCCCAATTTAAACAAAACACTTAAAATATATTCTACACTCTATTCAAAACAAATAGTTGTGTCGATTCTAGGAAACGCAATTTACATCAAAGTTGCTATTTAAAATTTTCAGCTAAGTAACATTGGGCTTCGGCCCAGCTTTCGGCAGTTTCGGTAATCACTACTGCACAGTAACTACTGTGTCGGGTATCGATTACTCTATATTGGGTATGTCTGCGATGTCTCGACGTTGGTAAAACGATGTCTTCCGCTGTGCTCAATCGTTACGGTTCATTGTACTTTTGTAAGCTTAATTTTGAATATAAACTATATTCTAAATGTACATAGTACGATACTAAGTTTAAGAGTTATTTGTATAGGAAATTAGATCAAATTAAGTACAGTACTCGCCACACCAGGTGAGAAACTGGGTCAAATGCTAAAGTATAAAATTTATATAAATTGACATTTGCAAGAAAAGAAATATTTTGATGTCAGAGAAGAGGGTTTTTGTTGCTCCGTTTTTACATTTTTGATAGAAATAAGTCAGGCCGTCAGGGGGTGCTATGCCGGGTAACATCCTCGTGATGCAACCTAGGTACCTGCCAGCAACCTCCTTTGGTTAACCGTTTTTGGTCCCGAAGAGGTTGCTGGCAGTTAGCAAATAACCCGGCGAGGTTGGCCCCTCCACGTGCCCGTCTGAAAAGAGCAGCAGAGGGCTCAGTGGATGAGGCACAAAGGCTGAGTGGGGCCTGGAGCACCGTGCGGGTATCACGCGTGCTCCAGCGCCATTGGATGGACATAGACGAAGCCGAGGTGGGGCGCGCTGTCGTCACGGAACCAGGGATTCCACCATTGGGGTACGCGTGCCCCCGAATGCTTCCACGGGGGACCCACTGCTCCCACTGGAGTAGACCAAATCACGATTAAAGTCCAAGACATTATATAAAGGAAGAAATCACTAAGCACTTCTATTTACAAACCACTAAACTTCCATCCTTTTCTTCAATTCCTCATGATTGTAGGCAAAGTATTACCTTCTCTCTTATTTACCAGACTGGAAGCAAACGCGGAGTGTTTCTTCGGGTTTCTTTAACAAATGTGTTGATAAATGATGCAGTTGCTATCGGCCTGTGTCACTGATCAATACGCAAGAAATAATTTAGTAGCAGTTGGAAACAGAGCTGGGTTTAAATAATACATTTAAAGAGATCGATTCTGGAGTGTGCATGGTAAGCCACACTCCAACAACCAACACTCCAAGTGTTTTCTTCCTGTTGTGCCCTGTTTATCTATCATGCAAGAAATTGAATTCCGGTTAGAATACATGTTGTCTTTATTCATTCCGTTAACTCTCCAATATATGTTGAATGAGTGTTGTGTTGTACAAGTGCTATCCACGAAGCACATACGAATTGCACTGTGAGAAAACTGTTAGTGGATGCTTATCAGCCTTATTCTTTGGCTAGATAGTAATAATAATATAATAAAAGGAAAAAATAGCACCTGACTTTTTTATGGTATTTGTAACGAGTCGAGCTGGCGTTTGCCTGATGTTAAGCATAACGCCGGCCCATACCAATTGCAGTGCCACTCAGAACTTTGAAACGCAAAGGCCTGCGCGGCAATGCAGTGCGCTCGTTACCCTGAGACATTAAGTATTAAGAGCCTACTAGTCCATGGAGCGAACTCATCGGTGGGCGCGGCTAAAATGCATGCTATTTCATCTAACATTCGTGGGACAAGGTAAGACTCTGCAGCGATGAGTAGTATGAGGCTAATGCTCGTGCATACACAAATACACACTCTCGTAAAGTCGCCACGAAAACCGAAAAGTCGAAAACCGGCGCGCAAAAATGTACGAATTGGCTTCTGGTGCTTGGGGTTTTACGACAAAACTACTGAATGTATTTAGTCAGACCAAAGTTATTTGAAATGTCAATAAACTAAAGCTTGTTAGTATGTCCCTTATTTTCGAGGTTTCTTAATCCTTTTGTAATTTATTTACGTCCAAACTTGCGTTAAAATACGTGCTAAAATACAGATGTTTGGAGGCTCATTACTTTTAAGCCACTTATTTTTTTTCTGTATAATTAGCAGGCTGACCTAGATAACGAAGAGATAAATCGATATTATTTATAATTTCGGACTGAAAACGTCAAGTAGTGGAGTAATCACCCAAGTACGGTTGTATGGAGAAATGAACGACTAGTTCGTCCTTAAGTCTCCTAAGCCCAGTAATTTCACTGGCTACTCTGCTCATCAAAACGGAACACAGTAATGCTTGCAAATTACTGCTTGGCAGCAGACTTCACGAGCAAAGCGGTGGTAACAACCCAGACGGACACTCGCAGAAGAGTTAGTCCTACCACTAACAACTTATCCATTACTTATCCATTCTCAATCAAATCATCTACCAATACGTGTAGATACATAGAGAATTCTTTATTGTATGGATACAATATTTATGTACGTTGACAATTTTAATGCATGGTTTTAATATTATTTTTTCACATTACAGGTTTCCTTTTAACTACCTATAGTTTTAGCCTCTGTGGTCGACGCTAACCTTTGGTATGTAGTCAAAGACGAAATTGACTAGATATTTTATAATAATTATTACACTATTCGGACAAAACTACACCATTGTATTAAATGTATGTACCTATGCAAGAAATAAATAAATAAATAAAACTAAAAAAATATGCTGTTTTATTGTAACTAGTGACGCACTTAAAAACTATTTGCCTTACACTGAATCACAGATCAGTATATATGTAGATAGCACTGGATAATGACTGTATGAACATTCAAAACAGCTATGAACAATATAGAAGAAAAGACAAAACGAATAACCTACTCTGTAATAAGGATAATTCTGACGACCACGAAACCTCATAAAATACCCTCCGTAGTCACACATAAACGGAATAAACGTATATTATTGCCAGCGTGGATATTATTTGAGAACGATTTTATATATCCACAGACCACAACGCTATGGCGACTTCAATTGGTCACAGCTGGACGAACTGGAACAAGTTATTTCTAGAATGATATCAGTTACAGGCGATCTAGACCCATAACAAAATACTGAGTTCTTGAACACGTGACAATGTTTGAAATAGTATTGTCGGTACGTGGCATAGAGGCAATCGTAGAGCTTACTGCTTAGACGTGAGATCTGAAAGTGATAACCACTGCGACAAACAAAACTAAGAAAATAGATAAACGTAATTATTATATTAGAATAGATAAACTGTAGTAATTTAATTGGGTATATTTCAATATTTGTAATTTTACGAGTTAGTAGGGCTTACCTACTCTTCTGTGAGTATCACTGCTTTGCTCGTGACTCCCGAGTTTGGACTCGCTTAATTTGTCTTTACAAGTACTCTGATCCTAGAAAATGTCTAGCTAGTGAAATTACTGGGCTTATGACACTAAGTAGTGTATTGACTAACATAGCACACGTGTATTATACAACGTTTTTCAACACACTTGCGAGGAAATAAACAGACTTGTATTGTCATTAACTTTTATGGAAAAAGGGCGTGCAAAGCGAAGTCGCGAACAAAATCGACAAACAATCAAAATTAAAACAATAATGAACCGAATATTTTCGTATTTATAACATAACTTACTGTGAATAATTTATTAAAATAAATTGTTTATCTATAACATTAAGGAGAAACAATTTATTGATTAAAAATTGTTTACTTTCTTTAGCCGCATAAAACTCCTTGTTGGTACTACGTAAGACTAGGCGGTATGATTTCACGACTTTAGCCTGAAGAAGAAAAAAAAACTTTGTTGGTAGTTACCAACAAAATTTTTTTTTTAATGACAACGATCTGTGGTATTAATAAAATTACTGTAGTACGCGGTAAATTTAGAGTTCTTCATCATCATACATATAACTTGCAGTGAGGTACAAACTTAACTTAATCGGGACATATTCATAAAGCTCGAGTGCGGTAATGTAAAATATAAAGCACGCGTGTTTAATATCATAGAATCTGAGCCTAAAAGCGATGTAATAATAACCCACTTTACGAGCAAGTGTGTTGAAAAAATATTTTTCTACAAAAACTTATTAATTGTTCAACACATTGGAGCGAATTAGTTTGAAAGTCTTTTACGCTTCGTTTAGAAGACCGTGGGCGCTGCATGTCCTAGGAATTAAAATAAAATACAGAAAAAATATAATTTCTTATACGGTGTTGATTTATTTCATACATCAGCCAGGCAGTTGAAAAGGCTGCTTGGTGATAGTTTTTTATTTAGCTGTTTTAATTATATTTGCTAAAGTGAAGGGATTACCTTAAAACAGTGTTCTAATATGTTTTTTTGTGTAATTTATTGTCCGTCTGCGTTTTATTATATATATATTTTTTTAAACTTGTAATTGGCCATCAGCACATATTATTATTACTACACTCTGCAACTGGCTAGGTAAGCCTTTCTAAAAGTACAAATAAATTGTTTAGAGACCAAATATCAAATAACTGTTAAAATAAATTAAATAATCCATTTATACCTTGACGATTAAAAGGAAAACTCATCCATCATTGTTTAAATGTGATTATAATCAAATTATTAATTAAACAAACGTTACTAATACGTTATTAATAATGTTTGAACCTCAAAAAGAAACTCCTTCAACACAATGATTACTCATGAATGTATCATCATACTTAAGTTCTAAACTAATACTACGTCACTATGGAAGTGTAACCGTAAGTCGGCTAACAGAAGTTGAAAACTATTCGACTGGCCTATTAATTATGACCAGTATTGATATAGGTTGTAACACCGCGGGCGATGGGGATTTGTTGGCTGTTAGGTGTAGTTTATAATTATACTAGCTTCTGCCTGCGGTTTTCACCCGCGTTCCCACAGGAACCGTCAAACCGATCTGTCAAATTAAATCAACTTGTCTACATTATAAAACTTTATTGACAGCTGTCAATGTAAATTTTATGTCACACTAACTTCTGCCCGCGGTTTTCACCCTCGTTCCCACAGAGACCGTGCATTTTTCCAGGATAAAAAGTAGCCTATGTTACTCTCCGATCCATAAACTATATCTATGCCAAAAATCACGATCCGTTGGTTCGTTACTGCGTGAAAGAAGGACAAACCAACAAACACACTTTCGCATTTATAATATTAAGTAGGGATAGAAGGGATATAGTACTAGCTTCTGCCCGTGGTTTTCACCCACGTTCCCACAAGAACCGTGCATTTTCCCGGGATAAAAAGTAGCGTATTGTAACTCTCCGGTTCATAAACTTTTGTTAGTGGGAGGACTAACTCTTCTGCGAGTGTCCGTCTGGGTTGTTACCACCGCTTTGCTCGTGAAGTCTGCCGCCAAGCAGTAGTGTGCAAGCATTACTGTGTTACGGTTTGATGAGCAGAGTATCCAGTGAAATTACTGGGCTTATGAGACTTAATACCTAATGTCTCAGGGTAACGAGCGATCTGCAGTGCCGCGCAGGCCTTTGTGTTTCAAAGTTCTGGGTGGTACTGCAATTGTTATGGGCCGGCGTTATGCTTACTATCAGGCAAACGACCAGCTCGTCTCGTTACAAAATAACATTAAAAAAAAAACTATATGCCAAAAAACACGTCGATCCGTTACTGCGTGAAAGAAGGATAAATTAACAAACCAACAAATCAACAAACCAATAAACCATCAAACACACTTTCGCATTTATAATATTAGTAGGGATTAACTGCTGGATGGTGTACCATCAAGTAAGTCATTCGTTATTCCAACGAAGCAATCTGTATAATATTTATAAGAAAACCTCACCCATGTAAGAATTGCTGCCTCACCAATTGCCTGCAGGCTCTCAAACAACTCCAAATTATATCGCTTCTGTTTTTGTCGCAGTATACACATTGTTCACAGGAAAAACACCGCAAAGACCGCTGATACTGACTTTTATTAAAGTTATTGTACTCACCCGATGTCATATCGTTACCGATGTGGTTTTTTACGACACATGTCATTCGTAATTGCCAAGGAGCGGTGGCCCTCCCAAGGGTGCTTGGAGACGTGCTGCGCTATTATAGCCCCTATGATTATGAGGATAATAACTCAATTCGTACTGTTTTATGTACTTGGAAGAAGTGGCGTGGAAAATGTAAGAGGTCTTGTTAATTTCGTTTATTGTAGCACGTTCGTCAATATACTCGTTCTAAGAAGCCTTCGTAGCTTAGACGCCCTCTCTTATTAACTTGATGAAACGTGCTGAGAACGTGTGTAATTATATTAAAATAATACTTATGTTATAAGAATAAAAATGGGTTGCAGGACTTATCGGAGTGGCTACGAGCAGGTAAATATTTGATGAAAACTTTGGTAATGCGATGTGCTCATCTAATAAAATGCCCTAGATATTTTATTCATAAATCTCTACTGCAAAGGTTGTCATTTTTATGCTATTTGGTAACGAGACGAGCTGGTTGTTTGCCTGATGGTAAGCATAACACCGGCCCATAACAATTGTAGTGCCACTCAGAACTTTGAAACACAAAGGCCTGCGCGGCACTGCAGTGCGCTCGTTACCCTGACACATCCCTGGCTACTCTTTTCATCAAACCGGAACACGGTAATGCTTGCACATTAGTGCTTGGCAGCATGTCTCTCGTAGTCGTACGTCGTCCACGGCAGGGGTTACTTAGAGCTCCAAATGACAAAATTGTGAGTAGCATTTCACTCTCAAGTACATCCAGTAATTTACTTAATACTTTACCCGTCAAAGTGAAACAGCACGCAGAAGAATAAAGTCCTAATTCAATCACATAAATTTCACTATGTGTGGATGCATCTGGATTAAACTACCTATGTACTTTGTGATTTCAACCTCCTTTTCGCTCGTTACCCTGACACTCAAAACAGTGTCATTCAGCGCAAGTGGCGATCCGAACTGAAAACTATCGAAAAAATGAGTCTCCATTTTTTATTAAACGCTTCAGCCTCGGTCGTCGATCCCTTCCATGTGCCAAACAGCTGCGCTGACAGTTTTTTTAACGCCAACTTTTGACCCCACTTCGCTACGATCATTCATGTGGGAATTAAACTTTATATATTTCGTCACCGCAACTTTTATCTAATTATAAAGCAATAACGTCGCAATTCGTTTGCCAGTTTAAAATCTAATTTGACGCAAGCGCTATTATTATTACAGTAAATTAATTGGTTCATGTCATTTAAGAAATTACGAAGTATTCGACTTATTGAGTGGTGTTTTTATTAATTACTCAGGCCTATGCTGGGTTACTAGCTGCCATGTGTAGTAACTCAGAAAGTACTTTTATGTGTGTTAGAAAAGCATATTGATTCAAATTGCGAAGTAGTAATTCTGTCGCAGAAGACCTTCGTGTTGTAAGGGCAAACCACTTGTGTTTCATATAGCAAAACAAGAATTTATGAGCAGAGCTTTGGTTCACATTCACTATGTTTTTTTGGTGAACGCGGCTCAAATATTGTCATTTAGCTTTATTCGTGGCAGATGGTCGTATTTCTTGTTGGTGTTGTTTATTAGATTTTTCTTTCACGAGTCAAGCTCTTGAGCTTTGGGCTAACATATTTTTAGTTGGGAAGCATTTTCATGCGTTATTCGCTTGTACGAGTGTAAGAATATTTCTTGAAGCTTTAGAAATGATCTATCATGTTTATGAACTGACAAAGCAGATCAAAACTTTTTAGTTCTTAGTATTTTACAAGTCTATTTATATCTGAGACATTGGTCCATTTTTATAACTAGCTATGAAAGAAGATTTTTCAGTTTTCGCTGACTATCGCGAGTGAATATTCGGTATCACCTCTTACTCTCATTGGTCTAACGTAAACCTATTAAAAACGTCATAACTGCTATGCTATCATAACGCAAGATGTTGCGTTATGATATTACCAATAACGCAAATGATGTTTATTGGCGATGCAATTTAAAGTAACATGTCACGCCTAGACGCGACTAGCTTTCAAGTATAGCTACTAAAATATTTCACTAGATCCTTGTCGAAATAGTTTCAACAAAAGGTAGACTAAAAAAGATTATTCACTAAGTAGTAAAGTTACATCACGATGTCTTCCTTTACAGAAAGATCAAATTATGGGCCTGCGATAAAATTTAAGGATCGGCTGGTAACCAAACTCTTATTGAGTTATCATGGCTACTGAACTTAAACTTTAAACTACGTAGCCATATTATATCAAGCGCCTTAAGATTGTGTTGCGTTCTTTCGTCCTTTAAAAGAGGAAATGAATTCCTAGAATTGTTAATTCTCAGCTACAACTTTACATGCTTTTTGTTGCGAAACAAAAAATGTCTTCCTACTTGATAAATCGTGGTCTTTATGCCAGGGAAGGAAGCGATGAAAAAGTTGGCGAATTGTTTTAAAACACTCCCTTTTATAATTTCGGTATCGTGTTCCCCCGTTTGCGGGCAACTCCCAAAAATATGGCCTAGATAAATTTAGAAAGTTGGAGAAAAAGTTTCGTAAACAAGTTCGGGAACTCACGGAAAGGTTTCGGAAACGAATCGGTAATTAGGTACACAAGTTTAACTTTTGTTTGCTTTTGGGGAATTTTACATCTATTGAGTAGTTCGCTAAATGGATGTTTTTTTCTTGATTAAATTTGTTATTGGTTTGGATTAGTTTCGTTACCAAGCTACTTTTGAGGCTACGAAATCCCATTGATGATTGCTCAGTGGGAGTGAAGTTGTCTATCGATCCGTAGGTCGAGAGTTTGTATTCTTTAATACGATTTTGGTGGATGAAAGCATCGTTTAGGCTCCGTACCCAACGCACCAAAACATCAAACATGAACCGCTTGATTGGAATACAGACGGGAAATATTTTTCTACAGCAAAATATTTTGTTTTCTACAGCATATATATGGTGACAATAATATAAAATACTAGCTGTGCCTCGAGCCTTCGCTCTCGTCTAAGTTACTTCTTGTAACATCAGCTATCTGCCAGTGAAAGTCCTGTCAAAATCAGACCAGCCGCTTCGGAGATTAGCCAGAACAAATAGACAGAAAGCACAGAACATGCAGAAGGTCAAAAATTGTATGGTTTTTTTATAAGTACAGTACATACTTTCATATATATGCATATTAGTAAAAGTGGTTATTTTGACATTACAAACAGACACTTCAATTTTTTTACTTGTATAGATTATACTGCATTCAAGACGTTGTGACGACAAGTCGTTATCGACTGCATCAATTTTTTAGCACAAAATATATCGTTGCGAAATGTCGCTACGTAAGCTCTGAAGCTGAACATTCCAACCGGTCACAGCTATTGGTGAGACTGTAATTACTTGAGAGATCTTAATTATCACCATCCGGGGTTTGATTGGGCCAGCAATGTTTGCTTTCAAATGGAGCTAACGGGATAGAGGCAAGTGCAGTTAGTCACAGGGTTTGTCACGCGTATTTGTTGGTGATCAGTTACTTTGTTTCATTCGACACCTCGCTATCATTTTGATCTTCGACTATGCCTCATTTGAAGCTTTCGATATCTCGCTATCATTATCATTTGAAGCTTCACCTTCTGTGTATTGCATACATAAACTACAATGTCAGCCTTGTAAACCGACGAAAAAACTTAGGAGGTACTCAAGTCGACCTGTATTTTTTTAAAGTATGATCACGCATTCCTTTTTACAGAGTGGTAGTCCGATTTTGATGATTTTATTTTCATTGGATAATTGGATATGGTATTTTTTTGAAGTTAGTCCCATGGGGCCTTCTCACATTATTTTTTTAGATAATTGTATTATTCATATAGTAAACAATAAAGCATAATATTTTTGAGTTCCTCTTAGTAGATAAATATGTACTTGCTTGGTCACTATAAACTTTATAAATAGTTCTTTTTTTAAAACAGGGCGCTATTTCATTATAGATACTCTTTCTTTTTAATTCATTTGTTATGATGAAACTTGTCAATTTTGACGAAGAGATATAATTTATCACAACAAGAACGCAGCTACTACCTACAGAGGATACACGTTTTTCTAGATATAAAATCTTGCTTGCTTACTAATTTTATACGAGTACGTAGAAACAAATGAAGGCGTCATTTGCTATGGCGTAGTCGGATAAAAAAAACGTGTTGATGGATAGAAAGTGCTAAATCACATAATATACGATACTAGCTGCTACCCGCGGTTTCACCTGCGTGATAATTTCAACCGTGCGTTTTTCCGGGATAAAAAGTAGCCTACATTAATCCCCTGCCCATAAACTATAAACTAAAAAGTTACGTATTTACTGCGTTAGGACAAACCATAAAACACTTTCGCATTTATAATAAGTAGTACGGATAATAAGGATTTTATGACATTTAATCCTAATCGCACAGTAGTCTTTGTGTTGGTTTAATTACTTAGTAGATATATAAATAATAACCGCATCACATTTCCACTCTTCTAGAGAGTTCCGCAACCTTTCAGCCACTTCGCAGTGAAAGTCAGTAATTTCTCTATACGCGACCGGGAAAAGTTTTTACATTAGATCAAAAATGTTTTCAATTTTATGTCAACGTTATAAGAATGAAAATCGATCAGCAATTGAACTGCTATGGTATCGGATATGTCTGGAACTGATGGTTAAGTGAAATAGGCGATCATTATGGGCTCATTACCTGTCATCGACCTATACAAGTCTTCTGTAATTTGCCTCTTCAGTTAGTTTATAGTTTGAAGATAGTAAATATATAATAAAGATACCAATTAAAAACTAAAACAGAACTATAACTCCTAATATCAATAAAAAAAAATTAAGAATATAATTAATGTTCGTTTGAACTATCAGACAACAAAATGGTCTAAAAATAGTTCAAACGATCTTTAATGTCAGGACCTAAAATTACGCTATCTATGCTCGGAACGATGAAGTATCCATGTGAAGTATTGCTTTGAATCGCTTGAATTTCGAATTTTAATATACAGCTATATAGAACGTGAAATTATTTTTTTTTCATCTTAGGATATATATAATAAAGATAGAAGATAGTTAGTTTGAGCTATTATACGTCTGGTTTTGTACTTATTCAAGCTTCAAAATAGAAAGAAATGAACTTCTTACTACCTAATTCTGTCACTTTGGTACCACTTCAAACGAATACCAAAGACATGATTCAAATAATATCTGACAGAATTGAATCTCCTAAGAAAGAAATCAAAGCCACCAAAAGGTCCCACTAACCTAACACAAACACATCTGTTTGCCATAAAGAGTGTTCATTTCATACCATCTTCAACAGCCGTGGGGTATCAGTTGTACAAAACGTAGTTTCACACAGTGATTAAACTTCATAGAAATAACCGAAAACTTGTACCTCTTTATGTCGGTCTTTACGCTTGCTTTTATACCGGACAAGGGCCTTCAGACCCTGAAATACTCAGTTCAGAAATGATGAAAAACATTTGTAGGGCCTTTTACTACGACAGTCATCATGATATACATAAGTCATATGAAAGCTCTGATGATAAGGTGGCAGTACCCCTGCCTGGGCCCCGGGTAGTGAGGCCTCGGGTTTGAATCCCGGCCGGGGGAAACCGTAAAGTGAGCTTAAAGCTTGTTCTTGGGTATTGGATGTTTGGTTGTATACCTTTCTATATGTGTCTTATTACCTCCGATACAGGGCATCCTATAATGCAGGGGTGTGAGCGTTTATGTTTCTCATATAAAATGTTGAAAAATGTATTGCAAAAATCACTAGGTATATTGTTTTATTTATAGTTCACATTAAGTCATCAAAAAGATATCAAAGATGTGTTGACTTGACTATAATTATATTTAATTTCCCGTGGACCACTCAGATTTTCACACAAGAAGACTAGTTATCAAGGGTAACTGCTATTTTATATCTCACACTGATTGAGTGATCAAGTTAGCCCCTGAATTGACGTTGTCCCCCACGTATGAATTGCGCTCGTCAGTATTTTATAGAACAGTAAAATCACGCAATCTTTGCCTCTGCCTTCATAATACATTGGCACAAAAGATACATTTTCGTGGAAAGTCGTGACGTCAGCTTAAAAAAAACACAATGCCCCGGGCAGACAATACGTCCCTAGCTGTAGGGATCTGATCACTCTTCGTCCTTTAAAAATAAAGAATCGGAAAATACGGTGATATAGCAGTATTATGTTATCCTCATCCTTGAGTGAAGATATTTTCATCCTCGTTTTAGGTGGTTTTCACTGTTAAATTGTGTAATGAAAAATACTTACTGCGTATTTTATTTTTAATTTGGAGAATTCCCTTTTTTATACAATATAGGATTACGTTGGACCGCTATCTCGCGATGGTAAGTGACGATGCAGTCGCTAATCCAAAGGATACCTAATCACTCGTTATTTGAAGAAACCAAAGTTATAGCGATCATGAAACACATACTCAGGCAACGAGTTCCACTCCTTAGCGGTGCGCCATCTTTTGTTAGTTAAACTAAGATGCGTTTTATAGGTACCCCTTTAGTTCATCAACTACATATGCGATACTACTAGTATTAGTATGTCATTTGGCGGATGGCCATCGTTGTGTTCAAAGTTTATTGAAAATTTCCGCGATAGCTCACGCTGCTATTTATACTGAAGACATATAATACGATAGAACTTCTTTTTTTATGTTATTTGGTAACGAGACGAGCTGGTCGTTTGCCTGATGGTAAGCATAACGCCGGCCCATAACAATTGCAGTACCACTCAGAACTTTGAAACACAAAGGGTAACTTGCGCTCGTTACCCTGAGACATTAGGTGTTAAGTCTCATAAGCCCAGTAATTTCACTGGCTACTCTGCTCATCAAACCCGAACACAGTAATGCTTGCACATTACTGCTTGGCGGCAGACTTCACGAGCAAAGCGGTGGTAACAACCCAGACGGACACTCGCAGAACAGTTAGTCCTACTAGTGCTTTATCAAAAAAAAATCAGTGTTCCTTTCAGAGCCTGTGAGTGGTACAATAACTTTAATCTGTAATAGTTCCAAGGCCGCCTCCTTTTTACGAATTACATTCAAACTATTCGACTTCTCTCAACTTTCGCACAATCTCCTTCCTTAAAGACAAGCTCAATCCCTATAATAACGATCTAATAATCCTTCCGAACTTTCCTGCTAACTACGAATGAAGTTACCGTCGAATCTTCGAACATTCCGCTCGGGCGGATGGTTGCCGTCACCCAACGTCGCCACTTTTGCTTTCTCGATGAAGTATTCAGAAAATTTAATTTCCGTAGATAGATCGAACAATTTCTATTCATTGCGGTGCTCGCCTGTAATTGGGTCAGATCGATAGACAATCGACAGTGACAATATTATTTCTAGATATCTTATTATATTTTATCATGTTCACCCTTTCGCGCCATTGCCGGTTGACGACCGTCTCAATGCATGAATGCAGAACGCTTCGGATTTTCAGATTCTTTGACTGCCTTACACTTTTCTTTTGTCTTTGAAGATTTTTCGGTGAATATTTATGAGGGAAGTCAAGGCTCCTTTTTTTAAAAACTGACTTGGGGTAGAGGATTGCCTCTATATAGAGGTAAGAAGTCCTACTAATATTATAAATACGAAAGTTTGTTTGTAAATGTTTGTTACCACGTATCTCGCTAACTATATTAAACCGATTTTGATGAAATTTGAAATGTAGATAGCGTAGGTTCTGGAATAACACATAGGCTATAAAGATAAATACCATATGGAAATATATAGAGCGCATTCCATCCCATCGCCTCACTTCTTATCGCAAGAGGCGTGACTTTTCCTCCCAGTTTTACCGCTCTTGTACTCGCTAATTACTAGAAATGGCTTTAGACAAATGTAACCATTACAAACTCAATTAAACTTCGCCCACAAATCGTTTAACACCAATTCAGAAATAAATTCGTTAATTGTAAACAGACAAAACAAGATAATCAATCACGTCGCACGTCTCAGTTTTGGCGAGTAATGAATCGAAAAGATTAAGAAGCCGAGCTCCGGGGAGGGAATCTAATCAACGCCTCAATTTACACAAATCGTTTCGACCACTCGTGTGGAGTAAGAATGTCTGCGTTAATCTATCCAATAGATTATTCTGGCGGGTTAATAAAGACTGACGAAGGATCCCACCCGCAACTCGATATTTCCTCAACGCCGGCACAGTATCGCTAGAAAACAACACAGTGTCGATACTACGTTACTACGTTCTAACACAGACTACTCTTTTATCGTCAATTGGAAAACAGTACACACAGTCCTTTGTGACTGTGACACAACAGATTTGATTATAGAGGTGAAATGAACGTCAATTTTGGATGGTACGGTGGTAACCACAAGACAGGTTGACGTTAATCCCCGTTTCGACTTTCAATTGGGTCAAGAGTAGGTATACCTCTAGTTCACTATCTACATTCGATAATTACGTACTGTCGAGTCTATTGTTCTATTCACATTATTCTCAGATTAATTCTATTACTAGGTCTTATTGTTGTGGAAACAATAGAGCTTTCAAATTAGTTCAAAAGAAGTATATCAATATTTTTAAAGTTCCAAGTATACGGCACCATTGTAAAGCCTGTCAGACGCTATTGGATTCGGACAGCTGGGAGGTTAAACGATCGTATCTGTATGGGGTCGATGACCGATTGTAGGGCAGACATAAGGCGAGCTTGTGGTAACAACATTCAAATGCTTGTATGTGTAAACACTTGGTTATGTTTGCCTTAAATGGAATTGATCGCGTTTATTCTGTGTCTCGACACTTGATAATCTAAATGGGTTGAATCGAGCGTGATTCATCGGAGAGATACGCATTTTTATTTCGTTTGCATTGATTTATAAGGCTTTTGAGGTGCACGATGTTACAAATGAATGAAGAGCTTTATTACTTATGCTATGTATTGGTTATTTACTTGAAGCGAGTTGAAAGTCTTTTTATCCGTTTTAAGCTTCAAAACTTAGTACAAAATGCTTTGAATAATTATAGTAAAGCGATTACTTATTTAAATTTCCATCAGTTTAATAGACCACCAAATAAGAATACAATTTTTTCAAATTTTGTAAGTAGCGCGTGTTTAGAAAAGTCAGCAATCGGAAATCTTGATATCAATCCAAAAAGTTCCAAAATGGCAGTCATAGCAAATATTCACCGCTAAGAGTTTCAGTTTCCTAGCAATAACCCTTACAATGTGAAAAGTTAGTCATACAATGGAGTTATTGTGGAGCTGGTAAACAGAGGGATGGCAGACGGGTGCCGGCCACGCTCGGATGGTTACCCCCTGCGCTTTGCCGATACACACACTCGTGATGTTTTGTAAGAGCGCGCTGCGAGCTTTTACCACTTTTTACACTGTTTTTGATGTGAAAATGTTCAAAGATCTACATAGTTGTTGATATATACTGACCAATGTACTGCAATTGCTAAAAATTAAAAATGCACAGCTCTGGGGCCTGTTTCATAAAAAATATTAGTCTAATATTATGAGCTTTTTTTCTTTTGTTTTCATATAAAATTCAAGGCAATACTCATAATATGAGACTAATATTTTTTATGAAACAGGCCCCTGGTCCAAATACAATGGCAATAAAAAATTACAACAAAAATCCAAATACAATTAAAAAAGAACAAAAGGAATCTATTTTCATAAATAAACTAAAACGATTTATTGATAAATGTTATTATTTTAAAGACTAAATAAACATGTGGAATGGAACGGTTCGCTCTTTTACTTTGTGTTGCTATACCCATCAGGGTCATATGTGATACTAATAATACAACATCTCCTTACATAATCCTCCTGTACATAATATATATGATTGCATTACGAGTATATGTTTGAGTTTGAGTATTTAAAATCTGTTAATGTCGTGATTTTTTAAGATTGGTGTAGCACATACAAAAAAGTATTTTTTTGATTTCTTTGAAACTAATTAATACTAACTTTGTCACAGTGGTCATATTTATGTGTTGCCCTAAATTTAACATTTACCAAAATTTGAGCTTTTTTAAACAGTGTGACGAGGCGTGCAAGTCTTTCTTTCAGAATTTATACTAAGACAGACACGCAGAAAAGTTCTCTATTTTCGTAAAAGAAAACAAAATAAAATGAGCAATCAGTGCTTAGATGATAGAAATAATGTATAATAAAGAGCTATTGTGATATAGAAACCGGCGCCAGCGGGCGGGTACCGGCTATGCTCGGCTGCATGTCTCCCCTAACATTCTGTCTTGTTTGGCTATTTTTGTGAAAGCAGGCAGCTTGTTTATATAAAAAATCATAGGAAAAAGCTTAAATACTCTTTGCCGTGTTATTTACAGATGCTTATTTGGCTTTGATTCATAGACACAGAGAAAACTGTTTATTTAAATTACCCGCCAATACAAATCACATGCTGATCGAATCGCATATTCCTGACGGGGCGAATGACCAACAGTTACGGCGTATATTCCATTCTCTTGTTTGGTACGATAACGCCACTTTGGCAAGTATGAGCCACAACATGGTGGTATTGATTTAAAAAAATTGCGATACTTGCAGATATAGAGATTGTATGTAGGGAAATAAAGGGATGAACTGCTTACTAAAGTATTTCTTAATCCAGCTCGAAAGTAATTACTAAAAATTAAAAAGTTATTAAAAACTGGTGACGTATTTTGCGAAGTGTACAGTGTCAGTGATACAGCTAAGGAGTGGAACTCATTGGTGTATTTTTCCTGAACACTACAATCTGGGAGTCTTCAAGAGACGACTGAACAGGTATCATTTGGACAAGCGTGCTACATCGTCGACCGCGTCGTCGCATAACATCAGGTGAGACAGCGGTCAAAAGCAAGCCCATTTGCAATAACAAAAAATACAAGAAGCTGAAAATTTTAAGTAATTGAAAACAAACGAAGAGAAACCATACAAAGTCAATGATGAATTAGGTATCCAAATATTATTTTAGCTGACATGAATAGCAACTTCTTCTTCTTTCTTTATTTCCTGGCTTCTGTGGAATGTTAGCCACAATTTCGCCAATGTCAAGTAGGTATGAATAGCAACTTATGTCGCTGATGATAGTGATGATACGAACTTGTGTCACAGAATAGATAATAGCAGAAGCTTGCGTCACTACATAAGACCTTACAATAACAATAAAAATATTTGTAGTTAAGTTGACATTTATCTATTGGTCACAAAGGAGACGATCGTAGGGCGCGGAAGACGACATCCTTTGGCAAATTGATCGCAGATACAAAGAGTTCTTTCTCGGAACCTTTTTCCGCCTTCTATCAAGTCCTGCAACAATACCTCTACCCAACGCCTTACATCCCCCCATATTGTTCGCGTTTGGAGCCCAGTAACAAATGGTACCGATCACCGATACCTACGGTTGTGAAAGAAATAAAAAGAGTTTAGGCAAAGTTTAATTTCCGCCCAGTTGCCGACTGCACGATTTTCGGGGAAAATATATATTTTTTCCGCTCCGGAACTTTTTAATTGAGTCTCATGAAATGAAGACTTATCGGTACCTTATTGAATCGCATTCTTGCGGTATCTCGAATTTGATACTGTCGTTCGTTTATTGAAAGGAACCAACCTCATAATGACATACGTATACCTATAGGCAAGTTGTGGACACGTGCTGGTAAAAAGATGGTAGGTATACCTATGTAACATTTTCACCTGACCGGCGTGCGCAGTGGAAGTCTTTGTAAACATAGCCGATTTTCGTCAAAAATTTAAGTTAACTTGTTCCTTAAAATAGTGCCATTTATAGACAACACTGTTTGTGTGAGCAAGTTACCTTACAGCCGTCTGTCTGCCTGCTGTTTATTATACTGTGGTATGGAAAAGTGTCGTTCAGACAAATAAGTGTCAATATGCGGGGTTGAGAGGGAGGAAGTTGGGAGGTCACGTCCGGTGGAGTACTAGCTTCATGCCTCGATGCCTCCGACGCCGGCATTGGCAACGCTGCCTCTAAGAATATTCACAGACACTAATCCTGTTTACATAATCTTCATATATGTTTTTCTCAAAGTGGATTTGACCGCGCCACTTGTTATTGTCTAATGGCATGATATATTTAGTTACAGAGATTGGCTTAACGTGACCTTTTCAAGTCTATTCGTTTGATATTAACCTTTAATCGGTTTGTCTACTTTGAGCTCGTTAGGTTATTGATTTTAAGAAGGTATTTTTGCTCGTATTGGAGGGGTTAATGAAACAAAGACCTTGCTGGCTGTCAACTTTGTACCCGATACGCTAGTAGTAATTCGGTGTATGGGTTAGAATTAGTGTTTATATAGTTTTCTTGGTGGTGTGCAGTGTACGGGAGCTACTTTTTGTTTGTCTCTGTCTTCCATCGCAGCAATTTACCACAGGAGTACCAGAAATAAAATTGACGAACTATACAAGTATGGCCCACGAACGGGTATTCCCTCCGTACCCTATAACGCAAACTCTAGCCTACCTCAACTCTAGTGCAAATCGAGTCTATAACTTATGATGTTTTTTTTAACTTTCTAGTGTGCGTGCCTCTAGATGCCTAACATAATTTATAAAGGATTTTTTTTATATCTCAACTAGCGGTAGTACTTTCTTTCTTGGGCTTCTTTCTGAGCTACGTCCCTTTCTTTAAACACAACCAATCCAGTACTTTAGCAGTGAAGAGATATCAGACATAATGTAAAGTATACTCTTTAAGTAAGGTTGCAGAATACATTTTAGCGCTTGCATAAAAATGCTACGTTTATGCTAATCATACGTATAGGGTATACATCAATGTTGAAGGTGTAAGGGTATAAGTACTGTGTTTCTATACTTGTCCAATATTGTAAACAAACTCGGTGGATGCCAACCAATGACATGTTTCGAATTCCTTATGTCATTGGTCAGATGATCCGCCGAGTTTGTTTACATTATTGGACAACTAAGAAATTCTCCTCCATAGATATTAAGCAGAGTTATTTATTAATTCTAATTACCTGAATAATTATTACAATACGGTTACCTGCGTAGGCCTGTTGACAAGAGCTTGCTCTATATTTAGCCACTCATCACGTTGTGCTGGTTTCTAATTCAGTCCGTCAGATAGAACGTTATCATTTTATACGGGTTCCTGGTAACAATGCGAGAATAATGCTTTGTTATCAGAACAAAATGAGACAAATCGTTTGTCAAGCTTTCGTTCCATTACTATAGACGTGTGTTATTTATAGTTTATGATATAAAACAAGTAGGTTAAGTATTTTCTTGGTATAATGTTACTTATGCATCGACGATTCACTCTAAACAACTCACTAAGGACGCTACTATTTTTTGATTCAGCACATATTTTAAATTAGATTCCTCCAATCTTCGGAAGCTGTGTGCGTTTAAGAGTGTCAGTGTGATAACTATATAAATTTGAATATGTTCATATCTGTGCCTACATTATCAGCCTCTTACGCTCTCACTGCAAGGATACCGGTCTTCTCTCAGAGACAAAGGTATGGGCCATAATCCACCACGCGGGCCCAGTTCGGCTTGATTTGATATAAGTCATTGGTGCGAGTCGAGATTCGAACTATGGTGCGTCGGATTGAAAGTCGCACAAGTTCTCGCTCGGCCACACTCGCTCTATATGTTCTCTACTCGTTCCTATGGTATTGAAATTCTGTTTCCATTAGATAAAGATTTTAGTAACGTCGTAACATTGTTTCTACTTTTTGATCATCATTATCAGCCGGAAGATGTCCACTGCTGAACATAGGCGTCCCCCATAGAACGCCATTTGGACCATTGCCTCTTGCTTCCAACGGTTTCCCGCGGTTTTCTACATTTTACTGTTTGCAAAAAGACTAAATAACTCTGTATGCTATGAAAAATAATTCTTTTCTGCCTGCACTGCAGTAGTCGTGTCACAATAATTATTTTACACGCGCCATAAACGAAATGTACTTACATAAAAAAACGTCTCTAATAGCCTTTGTGTAGTTTTAGATTTCTTTTAACAAGATGCCAAATGCCAGTTTGTTTTGTCGTTGTAAAAAATAACATACAACAATATCTTTATGATTTGTTATTTAGATAAAAAAGGGTCCGGAAACCGGCATGCTACTTCCGTACACACAAATTCGTTTCTTTTGTTAGAATACTGATTATACCGCATAAGATAAGTCGTAGTTTTTAGTATGACTTGAATACAGATTAGGAACCTTCTACATGATGTTGCTTAATGATGTAGTTTACGACGCATGATGGCTCTATACGTTTTATTGTTATTTTATAATGCTTTTGAATTGATTTCGAAAGTTTTGAGACCACCCTTGTGTTTAAAGTGTGTCCTATTCAAGCTTTAGCTTGCTCATCACCTTCCACCATATCGTTACTTCAAAATCAGGAGAGATAGTGTGAGAGAGTGAGTGGAGAGGTAGATAAAATGCTAAACTATTGACAGTAAAAAAAGACTAGCATAATAATAATGGTTGTAACATCTCAAGACGATCAAGATCGAACCATCTAGCGAGACCCTTGGTCAGATCTTGGTTAGTAGACCCTTGGATCAGACGCAAAAAGCAGAGCCCACGTCCTTGACACAGCGCGTATTGTCAGGAGATTCCTCAAACTGCAGCCCCAACCACCAATAGCTTGGGCGCTGCTTCGCTGCGGGAGGCGCACCAGGTTTTTTTATAGATTTTTTAATTATATTTTTATAGATTTTTATTGAGTTTTGATAAAAAAAATATTGTAAAAAAGTCTAAAATGAATTAGGTGCAGAATAATGGTTGTAATAACTATAGCAATAAAGTCACAATTTATTTTCTCGATAACAAAGAGGTTTTATCTGTTTATTTTATTACTTCCGAGTCTTTCGACTCGAATGATCGATGACATAAAAAGGTTTTATGATCGGCTAAATTAACAAAAATTACGAAGTAGGTTACCTCGACTTCATCAATTATTACAATAATTTTAAATGTAAAATCTACCAACACAGATAAATTCTTAACTAAACATGTTAAATTTAATAATAAAGCAATATACAATTAAATATGACAATGGGTTGGCTCATTGCTCAGAGGGATCTCTTTAGCTTTAGTTTGTAGGAAATGTAGAATAGTAAGGTCGATGGTGTATAAAGTGGCTGCATCAATAAAAAGTTTACACAGTTTAAAATAAGCGAAACGTAGTAAAATGTTTATGTTTTTATTAACCAGTAGTCAGTCACCGGCGGTATTGCTTCAAAATAGACACTACAACTTTATCACAACAACTGCCTTTTAAACCCATCGTTATAAAAGCCTCAAGCTATTTATTTACGCCATAAACGTCTGTAGAGATTTACGACGCAATTGTAACGTAAATCATTCAAATCTATTAAAACTCAAAGACTTTGTCTAAGCATTGCAACGTAATCTAGGAACACTTCGAACGGAGTGCACCCCATCTTTATTCAAAGACTATTATTTGGAACAGACAAATCTGACTGCGGACGTGGTAAAGGAAAAAGTCACGCTTTTGTCGTAAAAAGTAGGGACAAAAACTTGAAGCTGAAAGTATGAGAACTTTTAGTTTCCATTGTGTGGCACTTTTAGCTCTAGTTGTTTTATGTGAGCCTAGTACCACGTTCAGCTGGAGGATATGACATTGATTTCAAAATAAATTATTTCATACCTGAGTACATTTTCATAGCGTCTCAAGTTGTATTTCTCTAAAATCAGATATACTGGAAAAGCGTTCCAATTCATATGATGCAAAATCAACGCAACGTTTGTTGAGAACTAGTGGGAGTTCCACAACGTAAGGGTGCAACGAACCTCCCCGTCTAGTAGTCCTTTAGGTGTAGAGAGCAGAAAGGAAAATATTAAAAATAATAATGCTTAGCATCACTTCTAAATGGAGATAAGTAAGTAGACTGAACATATTAAAATACTTTATATCGAATTATTAAGATGTTGAAAATTCGACAAAGGAAACATTTTTTAGTATTTTCATCTTTATTCAAAGGAAATTTGGAAGACAAAAATTTGACTGCAACTTACCAAAAGACAATGTCACGCTTATGCCGGAAAATACTAAAGGGAGGCAGAACTGTTAAAAAGGTATGCAGGCTTTTTTGCTAGCATTGGTGGCAGCAGCCAGCATTTTATAATTAGTTGTGCTGTTCACGTGATACTTACATGCTGATTTATTCAGTAAACATGTTTTATATTAATTTCATCACAATTTAAATGACTTATTTAACCTCAAACATCGATAAATAAGTGCCTAGTTACGTAGATGTTGCACGTCAATCTGTTCTTAACCAGTGATTAATGGTGTTATCATTGACTTCGAAGTGACCTATTGTAATTATATCTGTAATGAGGTTAAATTAAACTGTGCCTACTTGATATATTTGGTACTACCTGCTGCCCGCAGTTTCACCCGCGTGGAGATAATGGAAATCATGGGTTTTATTTTTTTGCGTGCAACCCTAATTCGTTTTCAAAAATAAAAGTAGCCTAAGTTACTCCTTATAATATCAGAGTGATAGTCCCGTAAAAATCGGTTCAGCAGTTTCGGAGATTACCTGGAACAAACGGACAGACAGACAGACAAAAATTTTAAATATTGTGGTTTTGCTGTAGGTAACGTATCTACTTTCATATGCATTTAGTAAAAAGCTGTTAATTTGATATTACAAACAGACACCTCAATTTTATTTATTTGTATAGATAAATATTAGCAATCAGTAATATTTTGTAATGTCGTTGTCACTGCGACAAATTGAAATGCTGCAATGCAATCGAGCAAGATCTCTCGTCACTCTTTAGAAAAAAAAATCGAATTGTTCGATTCCCCGGGTCTCGTCACCATCTTTTTTTTCGCATCGTCCGAGTTATCCCGATCACGGGTCAGCGGCATCAGAAACTAGTATTACGTGACTCCCGGACTCTTTGTAAGGGAATGCCTTATAAATCACGCTTCGTAGCGTTCAGAGCAATTGAAAAAATCACTCAGAATAAATCCTCTGAGCTTTGAAACGTCACTATTGATAAGGATGCAGAATTCACGTGCTCCTCAATGAAATTGCGAAGGAAAGCTATAATAATGCTTTACTGCTCTCGATCGGTTTAAGAACTTTAGTCTCGAATTATTATTAAAAGATTTTGTAGTTCGCCCGGTTCCTTACAGTTTTTGTATAAATCGAATGTTGATGGATTCGCTTCGCAATACTTTCACACGCAATACGGAAAGCAATAACTCAGCTATCAGAGAGTAATGTATTGTTCGTCAATTTTCCCGTCTGTGAGCCTATCAAGGGAAAAAGTTTCGATTAAAAATACGAATTGATATCGTTAGCGATAAAATTCTGCTCGATGCTGAGACGTCGTGCGCTATCGGCAACTTGACAGTGACTGATCGCCGGCTGGCCTAGACACCCCCTGATCCCTCCCCTCCCACTATCACCCTCACCCACACTTACCCCGTCGCCACTCCAGCATTCACTTTGTTAAAAGAGCATACGTATTCCAAGGAATATTTGTATTCTAGATTATAGTGACATATTCAAATGTGATTTTTTGATAGAAATTCGAACGCCAATTTGTCTGGTAGTTCTTTGATCTTTTTATCAATATTCTAACCAAATAGTCGCTTTGGGGCGGTTGTTTTACGTGTTTTTCGGTCAGGTGGTTCTAAGGTACCATCTCGGTACATCAATTTTTTTTTAAAGGCTATCTTATCAATAGCTAGCGTTACATCATTTAGTTGATCTTAAAATACGATGTGGTCAAAGTTATTGAAAAAGCGAAACGTTAACCTTGATATAGAGACGAATGTGTCGTTTGCCTGATGGTAAACATAATGCCAGCCCACAACAATTGCAGTGCCTCTCAGAACTTTGCAACTCAAACGTCTGCGCGGCAATGCGGTACCCTGGTTAGCCTGAGCAATTAAGTATCAAGGTTTATAAGTCCAGTTATTTAACTGACTGCTTCTTGGTGGCAGACTACATGAGGAAATCGGTGAGAAAAAATTCAAACGCTAAAATCACACTATAGTAGTACAGAACACACAGAACCGATGGGACCAGACCTATTGAAAGAAAGGTTCGTAAGTAGCGACCACGAACCGGAACACGTAGTGGCAGTGCCAGGCCCTCCACTAGGTGAACCGACAACGATAATGATATTACTAGTACAAAAAAAAATATCAAAGGCAAAGTCCGCTTACTTTTCGCAAAACCCGATTTTGCTTGAATTGTTCATCATATTAATAAGAAAATGTATTTGTTCCAGGTAAAATTTTCTTCAATGTACGAGTAACTTCGAAGGATTGTAAGTTAGTATAGTTGCGATAAACAGACAACAAAGGGACCCGAGGAAGTCATTACGCAGGATCTAGTGCGCCGTTCAGGGTACTTCACACACATTCTGCTTACCTTCAGAGGCGAGATTTGCCTAATGATCACCTAATTCAGAACTTCAATTAGGGTTTCCTTAGCCTCTATGAATGGGACCGCTCTGGCTGCCTATCGAAGTTACCTAAACGTTTATAAGTAAACAAAAACGTACTAACATAACTCTATTAACTAACTAACATAACATAACTCATTAGCGTTTTACTAAGTGGTAGGACTAACTCTTCTGCAAGCGTCCGTCTGGGTTGGTACCACTGCTGTGCTCGTGAAGTCTGCCGCCAAGCAGTAATGTGCAAGCATTACTACATTGCGGTTTGATGAACAGAGTAGCCAGTGAAATTACTGGGCTTTCAGGGTACTGCAGTGTCGCGCAGGCCTTTCTGTTTCAAAGTTTTGAGTGGCACTGCAATTGTTATGGGCCGGCGTTATGCTGACCATCACGCAAACGACCAGAATGCCTCGTTATTATACACTACAAAAGCAGCATAGAACTGTAAACTCTATTTTACTCTGCTCTTATTGACTACTTGTTTCCGTTTTGTGTATGAATAAATAAATAAATTAGTTTTTTTACTTTAATTTTATTTTTAAATGACTTCAAAAAAGCAGGTGGTTCTTAATTCGTCTATATTTATTTTGTAGCGATGTTACTCGATTTCTCCGCTAGTTGTCAACCTTTTCATAGTTAGGGTATATCTCAAGGGTGGTTATAAGAAAGAATATAAGTACCACCTCTAAGGGTAGAAAATTGGGAAATGAAATTTCATATTTTCGTCGAAGCCTGTTCCCGCTTTTTTAAAAGAAATTTTTAAATTAAAGTTTTAAATAATTATTTATAATAATCTTAATATCCTTCTTTAGTGAATTAACCTGACCTAAAACTGGTCGAATTTGAGACAGATTGGCGTAGCTGAAATATGAAAGAGCGAAATAGACAATATCCCATTAAGTTCCAAGCGTGGTGTACAAGCACTTAGAGACGACAGTCAAATGGAACTGATAAATTAAAATACATTAGTCTATAAACATCCTCCACTTACGTATGGATCGAACTAACAGCGATTTATTCGTAGACGGTAACTCATTACCGTCGCCCTTGACTTAATGGAGCTTCGAGGAGAACCTTGAGACTGCATTAATGAAGTCCCAAAAGTCTATAAAAAATGAGCGGTTTGCTTCATCACGCTGAATTCAAACTTCGAGCCAGTAGCGTAACTAGTGCTGGATTGTCTTATGAATTTTTTATTTGTTTAACAAAGCTCCTAAAAAGGAATCCTTGAGTAGGAAGGAAACAATTTCATAATTAGTCTCACTCTGAGCGAAATAATTTGAGATTGGGATTACTTAAGTATACGCCACTAGCTCTTTTGAGTTTAGCGCGTGCACAATTTTCGACCACATTGTAACTGATAAGGGGAGACATTGAACAAGCCCTTAGGTATCTATCGAGCTTAAAAATCATGAATACAAATAAAAAATGTGTATAGGTATGTATAGATAGCTTGTTCTGCTTATAAGGCATTATAGGCCTCTTTCCTCATCATGCACAATTCATAAGTTCTTACGGCTCCGTAGCTAAGTTGGTAGTAACCCTGCCTGCAAGGCGAGGGGTCCCGGGTTCGATTCCCGGCCGGGGCAGATTTTGTGTAAGCATAAAGTTTGTTCTCGGGTCTTGGATGTTTGTGATGTGTATCTGTGTATGTCCATGCCACCTGCGACACAGGGAATCCTAGTGCGGGGGTATGAGTGTGTAAGCGTTTATGTTATGCGTTTATGTTTGGATGTTTGTGATGTGTATCTGTGTGTGTCCATGCCACCTGCAACACAGGGAATCCTAGTGCGGGGGTATGAGAGGAAGCGTTTATTTATTTATTTATTATTTGTATATTGATTGATAAAGATATCCAAAATTAGCACTATATTGGACATTAGGGCTTCGCACGCGAGGAATTAAGGAATATTGTAGTAAGAATTAGAATATGACCAGTAGTTCTAAAGATTACCGGTATGTAGTTAAAAATCAAACTTTACTTACCTCTTTACTACTACTATAATATGAGTACTAAGTAGTATATATATTCGTGACTTTCGTCCGAGGCCCCACTACAGCCGTTCTGTGCCTCTGAGTCCAGCCACCTTGAAGAAACGCCCTAGCCTTGAGCGTAGGTCGGGTTTGACTTGTTGGAATATCTGCCTAGGGAAAATGAGATACGACTGTCATCTTCTCATCTTAGGAGACTTGATTGTGTTATTAGGATTAGATGTAATCTACATCGGATATCCAAATTGTAGTATATAACTTGGAAATTATGCCTTGGGATTTGAATGGAGACTTGTAGGATGATAAGTGATGCCGATTATGAAGAGAAATGTTTTCCCGGTAATAAATGTGAAAAAATAAAGCTATTTAATATAGGTGCTCGTAATACTAGCTTCTGTCTGCGCCTTCGCACGTATGGTATCAGGATAATAGTGATATACTATAGCATTCAGAACAGGCTTCCAATAGAAATAATTTTTAGAAGCGGACCAGAAATTAGCGGTAACATACAAACAAACTTTACCTTTTTATAAAATTACTTTTTTATGTTATTTGTTAACGAGACGAGCTGGTCGATTGCCTGATTGATAAGCATAACGCCGGCCCATAACGATTGCAGTGTCACCCAGAACTTTGAAACACAAAGGCCGGCGCGACACTGCAGTGCGCTCGTTACCCTGAGACATTATGTATTAAGTCTCATAAGTCCAGTAATTTCACTGGCTACTCCGCTCGTCAAACCGGAACACAGTAATGCTTGCACACTACTGCTTGGTGGCAGACTTCACGAGCAAAGCGGTGGTAACAACCCAGACGGACACTCGCAGAAGAGTTAAGTAGTCCTAAGACTAACAGTTAAGAATTATAGATATACTATTGCTCTGTAATATCTGATTTTCTTTATGTTTTTGACTCCATGCATGCATTAAGTTTAAATGGATGAAGTGTAATTTGCATATGATTTAAAAATCTACATAGTTTAGTTTTGCATCAAGGCACCCACGCTGTTATCTTACTGAGTACTAGTGAGAAAGTACTAGGTAGCATAGTTAACGCAATATTATAGTTCACAAAAATCATGGCCATCCTTTGGAGATAGATAAAAACAAAGATAGAGGCAAAAACTTCCTTTTAGGTTGATTTCTCCGGACCGGACTAAAACCGCAGTATCTGTCTATCAGACAAAGGCGGCCCTTGTGGGCTTATTGTACTTACCTACAAGTCAGAGGCTTACCGACTCCTTGCATAATGTCAATAGTCTGAAGACTCTGAAGTAGGGTTGCCTGTGACGCACCACATAAAATCGTCTTTGATCTGGCGATGTCCGCACTTACACCACATAAATCATCTTTTTCTACCGATTTTTGTTTATAGGCAAGTGCCTACTGATTTTGGTTTGTAAATAGAAAGCGTGAGGCGTTTTGCTTGATATAATTATAAGGCGCTCTACTGGGCACGTATGTTCATTGGACAGTGAGTCAATGACAAACGATATGTTGATTTCAACTTTTCAAATTTGAATTCAATCCGTAATACAACATAAAGTAGCAAAGCGCAATTAGAAACATAGATATCAAAAATTAGGAAATGTTTTTTTTAGCAGAGAGTAATTCCGACTTTTTTTTGTGCTATTTGGTAACGAGTCGAGCTGGTCGTTTGCCTGATGGTAAGCATAACGCCGGCCCATAACAATTGCAGTGCCACTCAGAACTTTTCAAAACAAAGCTCTGCGCGGCACTGCAGTTCGCTCATTACCCTGAGACATTAGGTATTAAGTCTCATAAGCCCAGTAATTTCACTGGCTACTTTGCTAATCAAACCGGAACACAGTAATGCTTGCACACTACTGCTTGGCGGCAGACTTCACGATCAAAGCGGTGGTAACAACCCAGACGGACACTCGCAGAAGAGTTAGTCCTCCCACAAACAGACTAACCCACTAAATTTATTAAAAGGTGGTATTTATGGTATTTTAAATGACTTTATACATATTAGAATTTGAATGATAACAGTAATAGTTTACGTCTACTAAATACTAATAATAAGAATTTATTAACTCACTCAATTCATTGAGCAATAAAATCTCAAAGATGTTCATAGATTTTTAATTTCATAGTCCAAATTGCTTGCTTTGTCTACTATAGGTAGTTACCTACTGAAATTGACTTCAACATGGCAGCCCTGATATCCCATACCCTCAGAGACCAGAGCACTGTAGGCAACCAGAGTCGTCTTTCTCTCCGGTGCTGCTTAATTTGACATCTAATATAGCACTAGCTTTAGTTAATTATTTAGAGCTGTTTGCGAAGATAAACGCCGGGATTTAGTGCTAAGATTCGCATTAAGATATGTGTGACTTCAAAGCAATCTGTTGTAAAGTCGTTGAACTAAACTCGTTGCGTTGCAAACCCTCTAGGTTTTTTTTGCTATTTTATAAAGAGACGAGCTGCTCGAATGCCTGATGGTAAGCATAACGCCGGCGCATACCATTTGCAGTGCCACTCAGAACTTTGAAACTCAACTATTATTTTTTCCGGGGAACTGTACATTAAATGAACCGAGGTTTACATAGCTTAAACTAAGGATTATTTTAAACGATCTTGACAACCATCTTTAATCGTCACTTACGCCACATTTTAACTTCTGCTGTCAAAGCTAGCTCTGAATGGTTCGTGAACCACCGATTTGAAAATACTGGATCGAATTTGCGTGGTTAACAGCAACAGTACTAAACAGATCTGGATGTGCGGGGTATCGTTAGAATCTTTATATCATCGCGAGTGACACTGACTAGGGCAGTCGTGTTTTTTTAATGTAAGTTTTTAACGAAGGCGAATCAAGCAATTCTATTTGTCGAGTCAGTCGACCTCTGTTCCACGTATGTGTATCTAATAATACAATAGATTAATAGCACTAACTTGGGTAATTGATTCATATCGTTACACAAGCCTGCCTTTATACTCCTTCAAATGCTACGACTATACAATGTCTGGCTAGATTTTATCAACTCTAGAAATACAGTTAACCAACGAAACTAATTAATATTATTACAGTACTAACACTTTAGCCTTACAGCCTTTTCCGTTAAGTCACGCTACAAGGTGGCGTGCTAAAAAAGGTTATGCTATTTTCAGAAGCGAAGCTGAAATAACGTAGGACACGAAAGACGTTAGGCTGAAGCGAGTTTTTATCAGCGTTTTGTTTTTGTTTTTCTTTGTTTAGCGCAAAGTTTAAGTCTAGGTACGGCTTATACGAGTAGGCACTGTTTCTTTTACAAAAGTTTATTATAGTTAAGTTAGATGTTAGATGGGAAAACTACCAAAAAATCGACAGTTTCGTTGAATCGTAAGATGTTGATACAGTTTATAACCCTGTAAGGATTGGATAGAAACCAATTTGGTAGCATGTCGTATACTGGTTTGGTACCTACTTTGGCCTAGATTAACCTAGAAAAAAAAGTAGTGTAAGAAATTATAGTTATTAATGAAGCAGCTGTGACATAGTTGAATGGGGAAAAATATATAAAGAGAAAGCTATATACTTATATAGCGTCACTGTTTCTTTTCTCCACTAGTCTTCAAACTTTCCTCAGTTTCTGTTTCTATCTTCTATAAAAACCATCTTTAATACGATGCAACTAACATACTATTTATTGCAAGATAAAATAATACTTTTTTTACAGGACTGCCTAAATAACGAGTGTAATGTTTTCAAGGTGTATGAGATTTTCTTCTTTTATATCCGTACTTTTTTTAAATTGTTTTGCAGATAATATAATCATTCCACAAATAAATAAATACGCTCAATTGATTAGCTTTTGATCATTATCTCGACGATATGGTCTAAAATTGCAAATACTCTAGACCAGCCATACTCGAAGTGTGTTCCGCGGAACCCGAGGGTTCCGCGATACCCACGTAGGGGTTCCGCATACATTTAAAAAAAATTCATGGTACTTTTATTATGCTTATTAATAATGAATACACTTTTAATAAAAACTATTATTTTATTGTAGGGTTCCGTCATGTATTTCGCTTTCCATAAGGGTTCCGTCACCAAAAAAGATTGAGAACCGCTGCTCTAGACCTATACTTTGGTGACTACTACTACTGCTCGCGGTTTCACCCGCGTAGCGATTCGCACCGGAACAGTACATTTTCCGGGATAAAAAGTAGCCTACGTTACTCTCCGTTCTATAAACTAGATCTATGCAAAAACCACGCCGATTCGTTGCGCCATTGCGGCGTGAAAGAGCGACAAACGAACAAACCTACAAACACACTTTCTCATTTACTATAGTACAAAAACAAACCGTTGAAAAAAACAATTTCCCAAAGCCGTTAAGCACTTTATTCCTATTCATTTGGGTATCACAAATCGAATTAAATTCCACTTATTGAAAAATGGCTCTATAGCGCAGACATTTTCTTTTGTCCAAAATGAATCGTGAAATTGTTCACGTTTATACGACGTCTACAAAGTGGCGTAAAACAAAGGCACTATTTCAAGTTGACGTGGATAACTAGTACTTAACTGAAGGTAGAGAATACAACATAACGACAGTAAGGAACTTTAAATAAGATTGTCGATAAGATAAAAAATTATATCAATATCATGAAATGTCTATGGCATTAATTTCATCTATACTAAAATGGTTGAGGAATTGTAGTTTTCTTTTGTATACTGCAGTTTGATGACGCTCGCCAGCAGCTACCGCTGAATGCTTGTCTGGTTCTCTCGGCTCGCGTGCTAGGCTGTCACAAGCAGGTTCGAAGAAGACCTCGCTTCGCTCATCGCTGCACCTATTTGTTACGAAATAGTTGCGGGGAAGCCGGACATTTTTAATTTCCATCGGCCTCACTATGTAACTTAGCCGTCTCGATGGGAATTTAAATTCCCACGCTAAAGCTAAGCTAAGTCCCTGCTAGTGGGGCCAAGCACAATTTTGTTATCAAATGCTCAGTTCGAACATTCTATTAAAAGTTACTGTCCACTTTTATTATTCGATTAGAGAATAATAAAAAAAAATTGATCATCTCAATTTTGTTCTATTAACGAGGCTTCGCAGTATGAGGCAACCTACTAAATCTATTACAATATTCCCTTACGTGCCCGTATCAGGTTAATTAAGTTGGTTATTCAGGTAAGCTTCGTACGTTAAACAGCGTTCATCAGTCAAGAGTGTCAGGCGGGCTTCGACGATTAATGTAGTGAATTATTGCAAGTTTGGGTTGAGATTAGTGGAGAGGTTGGGTCTAGGAAGTTTTGCCTGACAATGTTCCTGACTGAATCCTTAGTAATTCGTCTAAGAAGACCGTTAATGTAACTTAGTTTTACTCATTGCTGGGATCTACTCGCAAAATCGGTCGTGTCCTGTGATCGTGTTGAACATTTTTCTAAGTATCAAAGAAAAAAGAAAACAAGACAAACAATCAATCGAACACCCGAAGGGGATCAAATTTAGCTTGCAAGATTTGACCTAAACATACATATACATACACACATAAGCTTGTAAAAGAAGATTTGTCGTAGTAGCAGAGTTCGATAAATTCTTGTGACGATTATATCGTTTTCGCCCAATCGAGTAGACTATTCGATATGAGCTATTATCGGAGTGCGCTATTTACCTTAACGCTATTGAAATTTTCAAACTGCCGTCTTTTTGAAATATCCTTCAGAAATATAAGAAAGCGACACAGCATAAAATACTATAAAACTCTTTATTGAATACCAAGACATGACAAAATATATACCTAGGTCCTAGATAGCTTATCACCAAATCACGGTAGAAAAATTGGCGGTTTTATCCATCAGCGAAGTCCAATTTGGTGGCTCTTATCGCTATTAGCAATCTTACCACCTATAAGCTTAGGATAGCGTTTCTCTGATGTTTCTCATCACGATGTTGACTTCAGATTTACATGAACAACACGTCACCCAAAAGATTAATCCAGCTACAAACCAATTCTGTTTGACTTAAACCAGAAATTAATGATCAATTTTCTTATATATATTTTTTTAATTTCAGGCATAAGCCCCACGTATTATTAATCGTGTAAAAAGCCGTCTAGACTGCTCCTATTAATCATAAGGTATAATTAAGGTTTCGTTGACGCAAACTATATGAAGCCAATTTCCACCAAAAATATATCTGCAAATTATTATTATATATTTTTCTTAACAAGAATTGGTATAAAAGTAAGCCACGGTTAACGTTAGAAAGCTGCCTAGTTTTTTTGGTAATGTGAAAAATTTTACTAACTTATACTGCAATGAAATGGTTAAAGTGCGAAATCTTTGCGATAGTTTTCCGAGCGGTCTGCAGTACCTATTCATTCATTGTCTGTTTAATCAAATTAAAATTTTAAAAGGTTTGTTATCTTAGCGTCCAATCTTGATGGTCTGCAGATGTTTGATGTCTGCTGAGGCGTTATTTCAGGACTTTCTGCTTTTTCACTTAACATACACACGTCGAATTCGGGTCACCAACAATTCAGTCAGTAACTGATTCAAAGTCAAAACTATACACAGTAGATAACATAATATTAATACATACTAATTAGTTACAAAAAAATTGACGTGCCAACGAAGCCTATGGCAACATACTTCTAATTTCATCAACGTTTGACCTCGGTTATCAACCGTTTTTTTGTCCCACTGACTCTTCATCACTGAAAAATCTGTCATCAAATCAATTGCGTTACTTATAATTATCGGTCATTGACCTATATGTCATGGAGAAGGAGAAATAACCTTATACTTAGATATAAATATGATAATATGAATCTCTCATTATAACAAATGTAAAGTACACACTTTAACCATATGTGAAGGTCTTTGACCGGAAACATTTACTAACATACGCCCAACTGTCACCACTTTTTATACCACACCTATGGTGTTACTTCTACTGTTTGTGCTGATCTATTTTCAACCTTACTTTTAAGCGTTAAGGTTTAAAATGGTTTTGTCCTTGAATAGCTTGCACGCCTCATGCATTTAAACACACCTATGTTTGTTTTTCGGTAAAGCAATCCCATGGCTTAAGTGTATCAACCTTTGTTTTCACAGTTTGCCTATCCTTTTTATGAATTTAATTTGGGTATATTGGAGATTCATATTGAAAATCTATCTCCTTAAATGCATTGATGTGTTATGGCACGCGTACTTGAAAGCCGTGTAATATTTCAAACTTATTCTTAGCGTGTTTATCATCTTCGACAATATTGTCACTAAAGATCAGGTAATGAAGTGGTGGCAATCAAAGTTTAGAGTTATAAGAAGATTTTGTAGTTACTTAGACAAGTACCTGTGAAATGTGACCAGACAAATACCGCAGTCACGCAAATGATTTTCCACTCTCGATCGCTTAAGCGATAGGCTCATCTCTGAAAGTAATTTCAATAAACTAAAGAAGTCTATCATCGTCGTAACTTCCAACTCCTAATAAAATGTGTTTCAGAAAGTCATAAAGAAGAACATATTTCAGGAACATTTCGGCGAAAACTTTAATGTTAAGTTTTATCACCGTCATTAGTTACCCAAAAACTTATTTAAAAAAACAACGTTGCTCAATAGTGGAATCCTCGAGACGACCTTCTAAGTCGCCATTCTTTTCACCAAATAAACGGCTCTAAAAGTCGGCTCTTCTAGAATTCTCGCCTGAAAATTCACAATAAATTATTTCAAAAGAAAAATCGCGTGCAATTTTGTCAGACTAATAACTCTTGAGAGGCGCTATCTCACCACTAGATAGCAGTTAAATAAGCCAAATTGGACCATCCTTTCGGCAAAGCCTGCTTTTATGGAGGTTTATGCCTTCGGCTTTATGTTTCAAGGTTCTTTAGTGGGGTCGATACGTTGTTATTATAGATGTGTAGGTGCAGATGAATACAGGTCCACGGAACCGTATCAGTTCCGGTACCGGTGGACATACATCTAAGTGCTAGTCATGTATCATTTGGTTACCAGCGGAACGGATTGAGCAATGAACGAAAAACAACTCACATTTACCAATTGCACGATACCAATTAGATCAATATATAAAAAGTATACCAAGATCTGGAGTTGGAAACAAAGCGTAACGGAGCTGGCTGGAGAAGGGCGGTCGTAAGAAAAAGCACGGAGAGTAAAACACATGAGACCTATATACATATATACTTTGCTTGGGAAATCGGAACTATAGAGTTTCAGCAGACCCGAGACTAGGATATATATCCGCGGAGTTGGATGAACAACCGACTCGTAACGTTTAAAATAGTGGGACTATAGTCATCTCTAGTTGTTAAATTTATGACAACCAGTGGAAATATTATCTCTAAAAATACAATATTCTTTCAATACTGTATTAACATTTCTACGAACATCTAATTTCCCTTGTACCAAAATTAGAATCCTAGTTATTAATTACCATGTGGCTGAATCTCACCGCAGACTATTTACCACTGCGGTAGTTACTGTGGTGTCGCGTTCTATGCTCTACAACACTACTTATAGGAAAGAGGGTATATAGTTCCGTTGTAAAGTTGGAAACGTACTCGTGCCTATATTAACCGCAAATACAGAGTGAAGAAGCCGATTGTTTCGTAAGTACTTACAACCACAGAATCGATACAAGTTGGTGATAACAGAGAGTAACAACGGTCTGAATTTCGATTACCTAATTTAGTACGTAATGAAGGCAACAGTTGGTTTGCTTTTCTACCTCGATTTTATACCAAGTTTTATCTTTAGGGTTTTGTGGTGCGAATTGTAGTCTGTAGAGATCATTCACGATACGCCTATGATATTATTACCTATGGTACCAATAGCGGTTGCCTATAGGGAGTTCACTATATAACAAATTACGTTTACCATAATGTGGCGTCCTTTCGCGAAATTCAATTCAAAAGTTGAAAGATGACGACGATGGCTTTTGAGCTATCATCGTTACTAGGTACTTAGTTACTGAGCAACAGGCCTTGAATTTTTGTTGAAAAAAAATATGACTAGCAAGAGGTGATATTTTTCTGCGCTTGCTTGCCTCAAATTGTTCTTTTGCAAAGCACTGTGGGTGTGTACAAGCAACGTAACTTGAGAGGCAGTTTCCATTGTAAGCTTATAGCATATGTTACCACCTCTGACGCCCTTCTCTGTCGCAGGGAAAATAGTCGTCAAACGATAACATGTTGAGATAAAAGGTAATGAAGTCAATGTAATTACTGGGCATATTACGTTTAATACCTAAAGGGAAACGAGCGCACTGCACTGCAGTACCACGTAGGTCTTTGTGTTTCACAGTCCTGAGTTGCATTACAATTGCTAGCGCTAAGTTACCATCGGGCAAAAGACCCGCTCATTTCATTCCTAAATGTATAAAAATCAGTTCTCGCTTACCGTCCCCTGTCCCCCACGCTCTTACAATCACCCTATTTACAGCATGCGTACCCCGTTGTAACTATACGGACTGATGATTGACAGATATATTATACACACTGTAAAGTTATAAAAATTTTACCTCAGCACACTTTTTCCGAATTTTGGTAAGTCTGTTATTTCTGTATAAGAAAATTCATTTAAAGAAATGGGCTGAAACTTTTAGCATTCTACTTCGTTTTGTATTCTTATACGCAAGAATAAGCCTAACAGCGACTTGGCAACCGACTTTAAGTAAGAGGCTTTGTTCGAGGCTGTATATGCTTAAGTTGTGCGTGCCTATCCAAATTAGCAAAACGACTGAAGCATACAGTAGGTACAGCCAGCGACGAAAGTATCCAACCATTTGAGTTTAAAATCTACCAATGATTAGTAAATAAATTGATTTAAAATCGAAACTTTTTGGTGTTGAACAAAAGCTCTTTGAAACTTAATGATGACTTTGGAAATTTGAGAAGTGGTAGAGTTTTTGCTAGCTCAATTTTCATTAACGTTTGTCACCGACTGTACATAAACATCTGTACATGTAGATACCCAAAATCGTCTACAAAGTTAACAAGGCCCCTATCAGCCTCAGGCGAAAACCAAGAATGAAGATATTGTGCGTTTTCGTCACTTAATCCCCCACCCCCCGAAACGCCCGATTGGGAGTCGGCCCCCCTCTGTCGTTTGCTCGCAATGACGTAATCTTTAAAGACGATAACTAATCTTCTTAATTGATCTTTTCCTTGATGAGTTAAACAAATGAGGGAAGTAGGAGGACTAAGCGATAATACGCATAAATTTTCCTGTGGGTACATTTTGGGTATTAATATTAATAGAGATCTTTTAGTTCTGTATGAAAATATAAAACTATTGAAATGAGCAGCCACGTTGCTGGGGTAGACCACCAGCAGTAGTGTGCAAGCATTACTGTATTCCGCTTTCATGGGCAAAGTATGAATCAGTGAAATTACTTGGCTAATGATACATAATATCTAATGCATCAAGGTAACGAGTGCACTGCAGTGCTGCGCAGGCCTTTGTGCTTTAAAGTCCTGGGTAGCACTGCAATTGTTATGGGCTGGCGTTATGCTTACCAAACGACCCATTTTCATCATTGGCTATCACATACCACAGGCGTATCTATCTCGTGTATGAAGTTGACGGACCAACTTTTTAGTTAGTTTACTTTTACTACAAGCCACCCACTTTAACTTCAAAGACAAGTAAACTAATTGTAATCAAGGTTCAAGGAGAACATCACTAGTGAAACGTAAAGGCCACGGTCGTAGAGATCTCAAGTCGCTATCATGATCTTTAGTAAGTGATAAAGCACGGTCTTAATTTCCAATCTCTTCAGACGACGACCTAGACGTTAGTGACCTACATTGCCTAGCTTTATTACTAGAAATCCGACTAAGTAAGACCTCGGCTCGTCGCAAACTTGCTAAAAGCCACAACACCAACATTTAGGTCCGTTGTTAAACAAACATATCGGCTTCCAACATTAGATTATCGACGAAGACGGCCGAAGACAGACCCGAACTGGCCAGACAGGCGCTTTCAAAAGCAATGGAACTTGAAACTTGGAAACTTCAGAGTCCAACATCTAAGAAACAGCCTGCCAACTGAAAAGTACCACCAAAGTTCCTGTAGGTACGTAAATTTCGTAAGCGCGCCTCTGAATAGATTCATTTCAGATTTTATAACCACGTGACGGCAGAGCAGGAACCTATGCATGAAATAAGCATATCTTTGATCAAATGTAGTACTCCACTCACGATATAATGTTGAAGGGAATAGGGTAATATTTATTTTTTGTTATGGCAGTGAGGTTGTGAAATTTTATTTTATGTTCTGTTTCCTGAAGAACGAAGAGATAGTTGCCATAGTTTTTTATGTACATAAGCAGTTTTGGAAGCGAAACATCGTCGTCTTTTTATAATAATATTCAAGCGAACGTGGAACGTTTTTTACTATAAACATTCCAAAGGTTTCGTCTAAAATCAAATTGACACTCGTTAGGTTTATTATCCAAATAAGTACATTTTAAATCAACTACTATCATCATGCCACAGTTATGTCCTTTTTGACTGGCAAAGAGATGGCCCATACGTGTCTCTCTGAGAGAAGGCCGGTATCCTAGCAGTGGGAGCGTAAGAGGCTGATAATGATAGAGAAGGGAATCCCCCTTCGCCCTTCCTTCTATCCCTGCGTTCTGCGGATATCCCGACAATGTTATCTCTAGAAAGGAACAAAAGTAGCCGTGTAAACAATGAACGCCTTCCTAGTGAAATATTAAGTCTGTAAAAGCACAATCATCTGCATAACTCTCAACTTCATGTCTGCTTTTGTTCATTGCATACGCATAAGTTTTCCAATTTTCCATTTCAGTGCTGGATGGAGAAACGACTGACCCGCATAATTGGTTATCTCGCCAGATAATTTAAAAATTTCATTGTCCCGCCATAATTTCGAAATAAAGGTTCGCATGATTTCAGTTAATTAATAATAAAACTTTAGTGTTTTCGGTTCATTGGTACGGTAACCACAACCGGTATAAATAAGCTTTTGCTAATAGTAAATGATGTGATTTAGGGGTTTTGCATTAGTTAGTGGAGTAACTAATCCGGTTTTGGACCGGATTAGTAAGTACGATGTTATTTAAATTATTTTAAACTTTCGAAATTTATTGGTTAAATTTTTTGTAAAAGAAACTTTTAATCGTGTTTTAAAATTATCGACTTACGTTGTACAGTTGAAACACAGGTCTGTGGCAATGCCACTTCGAGAGCGTTCGTTACCCTGAGACTTTAGGCAAGCGAATAGTAATTTCACTGATTACTTTGCTCATCAAACCGGAACACAGTAATGCACATACTGCGTGGCGACAGACTTCTCAAGCAAAGAGGACGTACCCACTTGCAGAAGAGCTAGTCCTACCACCTTGTAACCGTCACAAAACTGGCATAAACCAATCCGTTTGAAAAAACCGGAAAACTGCGAGTCAGACTCGCGCTTTCCGTATAAACTTGTAGGTATGTAAAAATACTTGGTCCATCTTTGGAGCATGGTGATCATGGAGGTAATTGTACAGCTACATTCACCAATATAATTAATTTAATAAAATGTATTGTGATGTAACTACCATTGTATCGTTTTCAATTTTTTCTCTTTATTTGTGCTATAAGATTTCTTATTAGATATAATTGCTTCTTGCTAATTTTCATGATTCTAGGTCAACGGGAAGTACCCTATAGGTTCTGATTCCCTTGTGAGTGTCAGAATATGCGGCATAAAGGGCCGTATCTTTTGATTGCGTTGACTTAGAAGTTGATTTTTTCACAGCTACAAGTGATTGCAGACCTGATAACTTCACGCGTTCTTGAGAAAAAGGGTCTTGACAGACTGACCGACAGACGAACAACGAAATGATCCTATAAGGGTTCCTTTTTTTCTTTTGAAGTACGGAACTCTAAAAACACTAAATTATTGCGGAGAAATTACATGAAGCAGAAACCTTATAGAAAGTCTATGATTTCGCGCAAATCATTAAACATTTACTTAAGTAATAGTCCCGTATTTCTTTTGCCTTTTTTCTTTTTTTAATTGTTGCTAGGGGAAGTTAGAAGGTTTCAAGATATTGGATCAAATGTCTCTATCGGGGGAGAATTTTGTATCCCTTAATTTGGGATACAATTTTCTTCGCTGATGTAGATTTGTGTTTAAAATTAATTTTTGTTGGTTACGTATATCATTTTTCCAATCAAAACTAAAGATTTATTAGAGAAATGTATCTTTTTTACAATTGAAAGTAATCTGAGACAAATGGCCTTCGCTTCAAAGCGATTGTAATCCTAGGTTCTGATAATGGAGCCAGGTGGTGAAAGTGTGTTTTTAGTTTGTTTAAACCAGCGGTACTCAAAGTGTGTTCCGCGGAACCCTAGGGTTCCGCGATAAACCTGTAGGGGTTCTGCAACAATTTAGAAAAAAATTCATCACACCTCTTTGTGGTCGACCGTTCTGACGCGACGTATCACGATTCACGAGGCGCAGCCGAACTTAGTCGCCTCGTACAATTATTACAAAAAAATACCACACAACAAAATACCGCAATAGACTGGACGCTGAACCTGATATGAGACTTCAACTGTCCTCTATCAAATCTGATATCAACCAATTGATGACATAAAAACTATTGTTTTATTGTAGGGTTCCGTCAAGTATTTCGCTTTCCAAAAGGGTTCCGTCACCAAAAAAGATTGAGAACCGTTGGTTTAAACAATATGTAATCAGTAGAAATGCATTTAGAATTGCAGTTTTCTTGATATTTGCTGCTCTCAGCAATTGAACATAACAAAATATTGTGCCAGCTCTTGCGCTACCGAATTGAAACTTGTTATTTTTTAAAGCTTGGTTCGTCCCCAACCCAACATCGGTGATGTACTGCAGACGTACGGCGATTCGTCATCCGCTTGTGGTTGACATTCCTCCTATCCTCACTAAGCGTTTTGCTTCGAATTTGATCGTGCGAACATCTAAAGAGTGAAACTCACTGCTGATGTGTTTTTCCTGAACACTATAAACATTAGGCGGGAATGCGGTCAACCTCAAGCCCTTTATTTTAGTTGTTAGATAACTAATTGCTGTAGTAAAATATGTGTACTTACCTATTATTATTGCATTGTCATAAAAGTAGTACCGAAAGTAGAGTTTACAATATATTTGTCCAAAATAAGGGATATTTATCAGTCCAATTAAACATCAACTGGCTATATAGAAAATAATTTAATCATGTTTATTTGGTGCAATTTGTTCACATAAGCTCATTAGCATCATCCACCACCGGGCGCACTATTGAATTATTTCATTTCGTCGTATTATTTATAATTAACTAGCGTCCGCCCGCAGCTTCGCCCACGTGATGTATATCTTTATAAATAGTAACCTATGTGTTATTCTGATGTATACGCTATATTACTGTAAAGTTTCACTAAAATCAGTTCAGTAGATTTGGTTGAAAGAGTAAGAAACATCCATCCATACATCCATCCATCCTCACAGATTATCGCATTTATATTACTGTTTTATGAATAAAATGCGTTCATACGGTTAATAAATGCTAGTAAAAGTAGCTTCTGCACGCGGTTTCACCCGCGTGGAGATTCCGTGCACCGTGCATTTTTCTTAAAATTTTACTCTTCGATCCATGTACACATTTTTTCACATTTCGTATTTTTAAGTACCTACGCATAGTATGTACTACGGATTATATCGTTTTGTATAATAACCCGTTTCAGATAGTATTGTTATATAAGTTCGTTTTTTAAAATGTTTACATTAAATTCCTGTTAAAAAGTACCTATAAGTAGTTATAATATAATTATATACCTACTGCGAAATTCTCACAAAACACTTTGGACAAATACCTATCACCTACATATTATTTACTGTTGATAGTTCGACAAAAGCACACGATAACAACGTATTTTCATTAAACGGGCCCGGAATTTCAACTCAGCGATATCCGCCGTCAAGTATCGTATGAACAGAAAAACAAGTGCACAATCAACACAAAAGAAATAATTGGCTGAAAATAAAGCACACACAGATAAGTAGACACGATCCGAACCTGTTTCACTGATGCCAATGGATCGGAAAAAGATACGGGAGCTCGGAAACTGTGTTAAAACAGTTAAGAGTGACTTTAAAGCTTACATGTTTGGAGCTCATATTTTATAACGCGAGTTCAGTGCACAAAAGTCCGTGTCTGAGTGTCCGTCCGTAAGTACATTTTTATAAATTCTATCAAGCTTGTTTTTTGGTAATGTTAATATATTTTTCACCTCACAAGTTCAGAAAGGTCTTGTTCATAATTCTAAATTTGTGCGCAAAAGTGCTTTTTATCCGCTAGCGTGGAAAAAGCCCTTTTGCACGCAGAAATGCCATCGATAAACAAAATCTTTCCTAGCTGTAGTAAAGTGATAAACTGCATGTGTGTTTCGCTCGGAAGCAAAGTTATTTTGCGTTTCGTACATTTGAACTCGCTTCGCTCGTGGTTTAATCTTCGCTTCCTCGGATTTAAATACAAGTACTCGCGCCAGACTTTGCAGCCTTCCATAACAAATAACTATTACAGTATTAACTCACACAAGTGAGTCAATGCTTTGCCACCACAGTAATAATTATTACCACGTTAATTATGTAAAATACCCTATCATGGTGGACTGGTGGTACGGCTTAGTGGGATAGTCCCCAGTCTACTCAAGTTATTTTTAGAACTCAGAAATGGCAACGACCTTCCCCCAATTACAACGTACATATTGGACTAACGAAAATATGCAATATAATTTAATGATTAAACGAACTTACCTGTAAGTTAAGTTCTATCATAATTATGTGAAGTAGTGAGTTTGAAGAGATTTTATATATACACTTGTAGTAGCACGCATAATGTCGCCTTGTCTATGCACTAAGTTCAGAGAGAGAAAAAAAAAATATGTAGGTAGACCGCACAATTTCATTATTTCGTGCGGTCGGCTGGTTCTTCATTTAGTTCAGAGCTTATCAGTTCAAGTAGATATTTCACTATTCGGGACCTATGAAATAGGTAATCTGGGTGGGCGGGATGCTATATCTCTTCAAACTCACTACTTCACATAATTATGATAGAACTTAACTTACAGGTAAGTTCGTTTAATCATTAAATTATGTTACAGTATTGAGTTTGAAGAGATTTTATATATACACTTGTAGATGTTGAGAGAAGTTGTGAAATATCTATTTCAGTTGAAAGTATTACAGAAGTAAATATATTTAATATTTCTTCAATAATTGACATAATAAATGTACTTAATCACTCAATTAAAAGGTAATGTTTCTTAAATAAGCTATTAACATAATAGCTACAGTAAATTTTAGCATAAATTAATCAATTTTACTTATAGCAAAACAATGATTTGATTCTGTATATGCTGTCTGTTATATGCCTGTTATAAAACTTGGCAAATATTGTAGAGCCGCCGGACCAACCGGCAGTCTTCCTGATAACATCCAAATTCACACCGAGCTTATGAGCTTTTGAGGTGTCTAGTACTATGTGCAGAGTACTGTGTGATATCTATTCCACAGACCCACAACGTATACTCTTTATCCATCTGCTAAGTGTTTGGGGAGAAACTTTATTATATGGTTTTTTATAGAAATAAAAATAGAGGTGTGATGATCACGTAATGCCGCTACATTACTTTTAGATAATCCGTTAATAATTAAGCCGGACCTATGTCAGGTCTGTCTCGAAAAATTGGCAGCATCAGCGTTGGCTGAGTTGCGTTTACACTTGACGTTTTTATTAAGTCAGGGATCCTAATGGAAATATCATTCCGCCAATTTTGAAAATTTCGGATATCTATTTTTGAAATAGTTTGTACTCTATGCGCTGTTACCAGCGCCAGCAGGGTAACTAGCTTCTTTAGTGATTTTTTCTAAAGAATGAGATTAATTAGGAATCCAAGTGGCTAGAGTTTCAATTACTAATGTAGTATCCCAGTGGATTCATACTTGGGTAAGGGAGGGCGAAGCCTAAATATACCCTTAAAACACAGTCGTCTGTGCTTATCTGACTTCCTAATACTAAGGAAGGTGTAGATCTAAACCCATTTAGAGTGCCGTATAGCGCTCCCGATTGAAATAACTCTGTTAAAACATGAATAATAACTGGAATGTGTAAGTATCATATTACTTAATTTAATTATCTGACAGAGACGCTATTAATGTGTCTAAAGACCCGGGAGGGAGTTTTCTTATTAGAGACTCCCGCACAATACTCCGGCATCCAGGGTAATCTGCCGCTGGATCTGGCAGAAACTGGAATGAGAGATTATTAGGTCCTCAGAAGTTTGAAAAAACCAGTGGTTTAGTTTGTAAAAAACTGGTTAAATAGGGGATACCAAGGTTCAGCTGGCCATGTTGGCCCGACCAGTATGCACTTAGCTTTGTCGCTAATAATTTTAATCAATGCTTTTTTAAAATTATTGAGAAGGAAGGGAACCCGTTTTTACGGGTTCCTGGTTCATGGTATTTTTATACAATTTTGACCAATTCACAGAGAAAGCGTCAAGCATCAGGGTCTTTGTGCCATGATATGTATACAGGACATTTTTTATTTATTCAACTAGCAATCATGTCAATCTCTGGTAGCCAGAATTTGTTAATTATTTGCTGAAAGGCAAGATCAGATAGTTCCCATTCAATATCCGGGTGAATACACCTTGATTCAGTATCTGCTATAGTATTTTCTGTAGATGGAATGTATAGCGCTGTTATAAATAGAATTCGCGCTTCACACCATTGTCGTATATCTTTGGTCAGTTTGTGAGATGGGGGAATTGGATTCCTCCCATACGATTAATGTAAAAAATGGCAGTTGTATTATCTATTCGCAAGATAATATGACAATTGGATAAATCCTCTAGACAAATTTTTAATCTTATGAATGTGAAGTTTTCTTTATTCCCGACTTCAGCTACCGCTTGCCGTTTTTCCCGCACAGGCTATCCCCCAACCCCCCATAGTCGAAGCATCTGAATTCGTCAGATTTAATTTGATTTTTTGGATTTTCGATAGATTTAATCCACCAATCGAAATCTGACTGTAAACTTACAGGCAAATTCATGTACTTTTCATTTTTGTAATGTTATCCATACATTCGCTATAGCTATGTGATATTAGACAGGTATCGTTAAGATATATTGTCGATAATAATCAGCACAGCGTGGCATTCTGACCACCGTTTTCATTATTTTTGTGAAGACAAAAGGTGCCGTATTGACACCAAACGGTAGGGCATTAAATTCATACAAGTTACCGTTCAAACTAAATCTTGAATATTTTTTAGAGTTATCATGAACTTTCACTTAATAATATGCGTCTTTGAGATCAATAGTTGACTTGAGACAACATCTTGAGATTAGTTTGATCATTATTCTAAAATCTTCTAATTCAAATGAACATGTTGAATGAACTCGTTTAGCTTTTTCAAATTTAGGATAAAGCGTGCTTTTCCGTTCGGTTTGGGTAAAAAGATATTGGATATCCTCACAGGGCTCACAGTGAGGTATAGCACCTATAGAAATTAAATTATGTATAGCTTGATCAAATTCAAGTTTTTCTGAGTGTGCATAATTTCGGGGTTGAGGTATACAATGCTGATATGGAGTTTCAGTGAACGGAATTTCATAACCACGTATCCACGATAAAATTATTTTATCTGCGGTTATTTGTGACCATTGGTTGTAAAAAACAGATAGTCTACCGGCGTAATTTACCGTATTGTCTAGCGGCGGCCGCGACTGAAGTTCGGTCGCGATGTCCTCGATGATGGCGAGTGCTGTTGCCTCTGAGGTGCAGACTCCTTCATCTTTGAGGGCGCCGACGGCTGCTGTCTGTGGTTTTGAACCGGAGCCTTCCCGTTTCAATTTCTGTTAACGACTTGATGCTTTGGTTTTGTAGTAATAGTCTTGTTAGAGGTGGAAGCTTTGAGATCCACACCTGTTTTATTGATCGCTTTTGCGGTCTTTAAAGTTTCGGCTAGCTCTTGGCTACAAGAAAACTATCTATTATCGTGAGCAGCATCTGATCTTTCAAGTCCTTCTTTAGTACAGCCAATATGAAATTTCGCCTCGTTATTGACTCACTGAGTTGTGTGTCACAGATGATGCGCCCAGCATCAATCAGCAGCTTTAGAACAGTTGGATCTTTATTATTCTTACTAAGAAGAGTCTTATAGGCTCGTCAAGACAAGCAATACCGCTGCTAATTTTGCCTTAGCTTGGTTCTGTTCGTGGAACATCCTCACTGCTGGAAGCACCTTTAATCACTGGTGGTGGAGATACATCCTCCAGTATTGTCACGTTGGCTATATCCAGCGAACGATCGGAACTCGCGTGTAACGCGCTAGTCGACGGTCTTGGTTCGCGTAGCTCTTGATTTTCGTTTTCAACATTAACAGCAAATTGCAAATTTGTGTCTAATATACGTAATTATACGTATACCTTCATATTATTATCATAGGATAACCTCAACAAGTTGCTATATGCATGGCGTATTAGGTACGCATAGGTATACAGCGAGTAAGATGAACTCGTGGCGTTGCATCGTGAACTCGAGTAAAAAAATAGGTTAAGTAACAACTCGAATCGTTGGAACGTGAAACCTCGTATACATTATTATCGGTAAGTGGCAACTCGAATTGTTGAAACGTGAACATTAGAACTTAACTTATATAGTTAAAATGTTACCTTCCGGTTCGTTTCATATTATTATTATAGGACAACCTCAACAGGTTGCTACATGCATGGCGTATTAGGTACGCATAGGTATACAGCGAGTAAGATGAACTCGAGTAAAAAATAGGTTAAGTAACAACTTGAACCGTTGGAACGTTAAACATCGTATGTATTTAAGTGACAACTCAAACGTGAACCGAAGAAATTGCAAATTACTTAAATAGTTAAAATGTTACCTTTCGGGTCGTTTCATCTTTTTATTATTATAGATAACCTCAACAGGTTGCTATATGAATGGCGTATTAGGTACGCATAGTTATACAGCGAGTAAAATGAACTCGAGTAAGAAGTAGGTTAAGTAACAACTTGAATCGTTGGAACGTTAAACCTCGTATGCATTATTATCGTTAAGTGACAACTCCAATCGTTGAAACGTGAACATTAGAACTTAACTTAAATAGTTAAAATGTTACCTTTCGGGTCGTTTCATATTATTATTATAGAATAACCTCAACAGGTTGCTATATGCATGGCGTATTAGGTACGCATAGGTATACAGCGAGTAAGATGAACTCGAGTAAAAAGTAGGTTAAGTAACAACTCGAATCGTTGGAACGTCAAACCTCGTATGCATTATTATCGTTAAGTGACAACTCCAATCGTTGAAACGTGAACATTAGAACTTAACTTAAATAGTTAAAATGTTACCTTTCGGGTCGTTTCATATTATTATCGCCATCTATGACATGGGTCCACGCGAATCTCTAAGAGACTTTTTTAAAGAAATAGGTATTCTAACCCTGCCTTCGCTATACATTTTGGAAAATATAATGTATGTACGGAAGAATATTACTAAATTTAACTTAAAAAGTGATGTACATGAGTTAAATACTAGAAGTAAACATAAAATTGTTGTACCCGGGTTCAGATTAAGTAAAACTAACAAATCGTTCCTGGCAAATGGTGTCAGATTCTACAACAAAATTCCTAAAGTATTAACTGAATTACCACAAGGAAAGTTTAAACGTATAGTCAAGAGTGTATTAATTAAAAAAGCGTATTATAAAATTAAGGATTATGTAGATGACAAGGATGCATGGAGCCAAACAGCTCAGGAGCCTCCTGGCGACTACTAAACTTTAAATTGTTAGTTGTTAGCATTAGAATCATTGTAAAAAACTACTTTTTTTAAAAAAGAATGCCGTGACGAGTTTCTTGCCCTTCTTCTTGCTCGGCCTATACCAATTTGGAACGGGCACGGTGGGTTTCTGGAAGATTCGTTGACTTTGAGCACGGATTGGGTCTGTTGTTGTCTTTGTCATTTATTATGTTCTGATAAAGACAGCATTAGTTTTAGTCTGTGATTCGGGTAGATGAATGTTGCAGAGGCCGGCTGTTAGAGTCATTTTAACTTTCATAAGTGCTCCTTTGGGGCCTATTTGAATAAAGACTTTTGAATTTGAATTTGAATTTGAATTATTATAGGATAACCTCAACAGGTTGCTATATGGATGGCGTATTAAGTACGCATAGGTATACAGCGAGTAAGATGAACTCGTGGCGTTGCATCGTGAACTCGAGTAAAAAAAATGGGTTAAGTAAGAACTCGAATCGTTGGAACGTGAAACCTCATATGCAATCGATAGTTATCGGTAATTGTGCAAATTACTTACAAATATTCCCACTCGTCGTTATGTTTCCTCTTCGGCATCTTGATTTTGACGAAAAAACTTGTTAACACGGAGAAACTTAGAAAAACCAACTTTGTAGTGCGACGCGGCGGAGCACTGCAACGTGAATGAAGAACCAGCCGACCGCACGAAATAATGAAATTGTGCGGTCTACCTACATATTTTTTTTTTCTCTCTCTGAACTTAGTGCATAGACAAGGCGACATTATGCGTGCTACTACAAGTGTATATATAAAATCTCTTCAAACTCAATACTGTAACATAATAAATTTTACTGACTGTTATACATACTCGCACTGTATACTCGTATAAAACATTGACGCGCAACTGGATGTTTATATAGATATATGCATGAGTAACATCTCAAAAGTATTTGCTGCCAACGGCATTTGAACCCGCGTCTTCTGGGTTATCTAGACTAGACGCTCAGCAATGGGAGCGATCCCTATTAGCACCTAAATTCTTGAAATGTCGTCTCCATCTAGCAGACATAGCTTTGCAGCGATTGCAAAGAGATTTCTACATTGATGCTGATTGCGAAGTTTTTTGTACGATTATGCGACAAAACGTCTGTTTTTATTATTCTCGTAGTGATCGATCAGTGAGCACGCTAATAGCGAATGCTGCAGGCGTATTCTAAACTCAATCCGACAGGTTTCCGTTCGGGTTGAGTTTAGAATACGCCTGCTTATCAGCTAGCGAAACACTGGTAGATATTTCATCATCATCATCAGCTGATTAACGTCCAATATTGAATACAGGCTTCACCTGTAATATTGGGAACGGAGTTGCTATAATGCGTCACGTTTTACAGAATTTAAACGGTGCTTGGCAATAGATTCTGGGTGGCAGATAGGTGAGCGCACTAGAATTATGCTTCGAGTTCAATATGTTGTGATGGAAATCAGCGTATGGCTTTTTAGCCGCTAACGCCAATATAATGTATGGGGATGACATTAGCTTGTAAGATGTCACGTGACAGTTTTTAAATTGGTGGATTGTAATTGGTCGGATTGTCTTTCTTATCTATGGTATTGATGGCTTTAGAAGCAAAGGATTTTGTCCAGAGGGGCTTTGATGATACGAGCATCAAATAAAATAGTTTGACAAGCAAAATATGATTAGTTGAATGAGATAAAGCTTTTATTAATTATTGTTATATTTATTTCTTATTTGACCCTTTCATTTGAAAAAATCGAACTAGTTCACTGCCGGTGATATCTTACAACATTAGCAACTGAGGAAATAGGTCAAACAGAGAGCTTCCGATTAAAAAATACCGAAAGCAGTAGTGATCGAAATAATTTCGATGCCGAAATCATGCTTGTCCGCCATTTTGTTTGGTCACCATGAAAGTTCCGCATGGCTGCCAAGTTTGACAACAGCACAATGTGCACAATAGCGACATGCCGATTGTCGCGTGCAAAAGCCGAGATAACGCCGGCACAATCAAACTGCAGCCAACAACAACTTCCATGTTATGTGTAAGCTTTAGTCGCGTGTAATTCCATGAAGGATGTTTAAATAACTGTTTTAGAACGCACTGTTTAATGCCCTTTAATAAGCCGATCTTTGGAAATAATCCTTTTGTATTGAAATCAGGTTGAAAATGGCGATGCGTTTGCTTCTTTAACTTATTTCGTAGTTTTTATTTAATTAAGGGCCGATTTTGCCCGATGATTCAGGGAATTAATCTAACAGGACGCTATCTGACTATTGAAAAATCGGCCCTAAGAAAAAATACACCATTACGTTTAAAGATTTTTACATATAGAGGACTAAAATATGTCCTTTTTGTTACAAAAAATGATATATTGAAATGAGACATTATGAGACAGTCATTTTTGCGATTTTTGTAAATCTATCTAAGTATATGAATCGAAAGGTCCACTCATTGACTCACTGACTAAACACGAAATCTCGAAAACTGCTTGACCTATGAAACTGAAATTTGGCAGGTAGGTCAGCGGAGTTTGCGACAGGGCTGAATTAAGAATATTGTCCAGTATGGTAAGTTTATAATGAAAGTCAAACTTTACCCATGCGAAGACAAGGTGGGTCGCTAGTACTGCTATAATACTGTATTTCTTTCTGCTGGTAATATGTACGGAATCGGATGTTTTTGTGCGATGAAAGACAGGACGTTTTTCTTTAGACAGCGCGGCGCCTCAAACTGGTAGGGCCACACCTAGTTCCTAGTTTGCTTCAAAAACACAACATTTTCTTTTTTATTTCCATAACTATTTTAACATTACACGCGTAAAATGTTGTTTTTCCTCACTTTAGAACTAGGCAGAGATTCTACCTGATAACTAATTTCTAAGCTAACTAGCGCGCGGCGGGCTTTAATGAAATGAATAAACTTTCAAATAAATATTTTTTTTCAGTTTCATTATTTTTTTACGAGTAGTTATGCATATTGAAATTTTAGCTTCTTATATATCAAGAGCCTGGTAGAACGTATTTTTAACGTCCAATATTTATTTTTCGTTTTCGTATCACGTACGTGAAATGCTTGATACAAATGCATGATAGACAGATCGAATTAGCGAAGCAATGAATAAATAAGCCGAGAGTCTAGCCACACGTACCCTTGGGTTTTATAGGTAATTTTTTGAAGAAAATCTTCGTGTTTTCTTTATTTTCAATCATGTTAATTACGGTTCTATACTTGCATTTTTATATTTTAACAAGCGACCCGCCCTGGCTTCGCTTGGGTATCTTTTTGATAGAGACAGCATGTCCCTCATTTTTGCATTCTGGATCTATGTTTCGCACGTATAATGAAATTCATTCTTTTTTGATAATGACAGCAGAAATTCCTCATCAGTGAAGTTAAGTTTTGTTTCAGGTTATCTTATAAAAAAATCTTTTTTTTTCGTCGGACTGTTTCTCTGGATCTTCGAAAAATTATTTCTTAATTAAATATATTTTAAAGTGTTAACCGACACTAGCGGGATGTTCTCGTAAATATATCGCAATAATTTCACTGTCAACAGGATTCGAAACTGCGTCTTCTCGAGCCAGTAGACATTCTGTTTGTTTCCAGAAGATGGGCAAATCGGTCGAGCCGTTCTCAAGTAATGTTGTTGGTTCTTCGAGCGACTTCGACTTTCATTGAATCGACCTGCGGATCTCTTCAGTCACTGACACAGGTTGATGAAACAACTTGATAAACAAAATTTATTTAATTTAAATTTATCAAAAACGTATACGCCTGAAGGAACACTTATTTTTGCAAAATGATTTAGCTGCACACATAGGTATTTGAAATTAGGAAAGTGTATGTACATATTTTTGCAGGCGACTGTACGTGTATGCTTGTATGTTGTTCAAATTAAAGTGAATGAATTGAATTAAAATTATTGTTTCAAATTGATTAAATTAGAATTTATTTTTTAAACCAAAAACTTGTATGCCTGAAGGCGGCGGGGACCACGGCAATGTCGCTAGAGTTGGCCTTAACGTTGTCGTTCGTCTATGCGACGCGCGATGTCGCACTCCGTGGACTCTGATACTGAAATTAAAAGAAATGTCTTTACTCTATGTAGATATTCGTACAGGCCGCTGCAATAATGTGTTTACATTTTCAGATTTTTCAACGTGACTTAACTATATGATTTTGCGAAAATAAGTGTTTTGAATTCCATTTTCATATTACGGAATACAAGATTAATTTTGACACGTAACTCAGTATACTTATTTGTGAAAAAATCATATAGCTACGTACAAATATTTGAATATCTGAAAGTGTATGTACATATTATTGTGGCCGACTGTACATGTTTGCCTACAAATTGAACTTACGTATTATTAATTTATTATATTTCGTGTAGCTTCTAGGGCAAAAAATCAATCCAAAATGGCGATGGAAACATCGTGAAGAAACCCACACATGTTCAGAAACAACAATATTCACCAAACCACATCGGGCATGTGTGGGGGATTATAGCCTATACGATCTCTCTGAGATAAGGCTGGTATCAGCAGATCATCGATACGAACCGAGCCGGCGTGTATATCCCAGTACTGGGAGCATAATGGATGAGAAAATAGGTCATAACTATCAACCTTCGAAGAGCCTATTGCATGTGTGTTAATATCAGTGAATGATGAAAGTGATGGAAAATTTCAATTACATATAATAGATCGTTCATCAAATTAAAATTAAGAATAAATTTAATTAATTAAAAATTAATTTCACTGACTCACTTTTCGACATCGGCTGTTCAATTCCCAATTCAGAGAGCATATGTCAGAATGCTCGTTTAAAAATAATCCAACATGGATTGATTGGATGATGGTTCATGAGTCAAACCTAGTTCATGGTTTAATTTCGATTCAAAATGTTTAGTAAGAACTTTAGTGATTCATAAGTGTTTTTTCTTAAAATAATAATTAGTACCTACTTCGATACTTCTATATAAGTAAGTATTATTATATGTTCTGTGACTTACATGGTGATACTGACAATGATAGTTCTGTTTGAATAATTAATGAGTTGTTATAATCTACAGATTATGATACTTATTTATTTCAAAGGGAGATTCTCACAACTTTTAGACAACTATGGTCCTAAATTACCCCCTTCCAACATACCAATTCAAACTCATCGTGTATACAGGGTGAAAGAAAAGGTAAGGTCTGTAAAGTAGAAGAAAGTGAAAAATTGACTATAAAAAATTCCTACTGTAAGAAATAGCATTGGTACATGTTTGTAATTTCAATTGTAATTGTAATTTCACCACACTAAATCATCTACATCAACATGTAGATGATTTAGTGTGGTGAAATTACTACTGAAATTCATCCTATAGGACAGGTGTATGAAATTTTAAAAAGGTGATTTTTTATTGTAATTTATTGTTATCACAGTAATACAAATATATAAAATCTATATCGATCGTATAATAGTGCATTCCGTGTATTTACAACAACAATTCAAATATACAAATGTAATTTATACGTTTGACAGTTTCATAAAATATCATAAAAAAACATTCCTCCTTTCTTTTATTTTCTGTTCATGCCATGACCTTGCTGAACGCTAACAATATTTTTTTTATAATAGTTACAATGCAATAACTTTTTTCTTATTAATTCTAGCGTTCGACAAATCTCGCAAGCTATACGAAGGTGACTAAACAGAACATTATTTAAACAGAGATACTGTGAGATATATCAATTATTAACGATAGATCCTCTATTGATCGATAATTTGAATCCCAAGCTCCAAACCCTCGACTGACAGATCGGAAGATACGCACTGCCACTGAGCTATCGCTTTAGTTAAGTACCTATGTGTAAATGTCTAAAATGAAGTCAATTCTAAAGTAAAAATAAGAGACCTAACCTAGTACTAAACCTAGTAATAAGACTAGACACTTCACAATAGACATTAAACACGTTACAATTGAGGGTTAGTAATTAAGTTCCCTTTGTTTTTTTTATATTTTATTAACATTTCGCAACACACACAAGCACGCTTTAGTTCAAAGACATACCTACGTACAAAGTTTTCACGAAGAGTTTTACTGACTTTTATAAAAGTGTAAAAAAAATTCAATAATGCTAACTAATCATAAAAGTTGTTTTGCTGTGGCCGAAATATTTTGTCATACTATTTATATTAAAATTCACGATAGCTTAGTGTTTGACCGCTATTTCTTTGTGCTTTTGCTGAAATTTTCACGTTTTGTTAAAAACCATTAAGTTCCTAGATCAGCAAAAGTCGGCGCATAGCAAAACAATTTTTATTACAAACTTACAAAACATGAGGCAAGAAGATACTGTATTTTGAAGTGATTCACTGTTTATAGTCTATTGTAAAGTAAAACTAGCGTGAACATACGGTTGCTGCTATTTCGCCAAAATTACGCGAACAAAAAATTATGATTTGTGAAAATTATTCTGCAATAGACTATACGAATACAGTCAATTGCATTAATATTCACATTCCGATTTTGAATTGTATTTAACGAAAATAAGTGTACTGAGTCACGTTTTCATATTACGGTAACTCAGTCTACTTATTTTTGCAAAATAGTTTATTTACATAAATTTAAAAATCTGAAACGTGCATAGATTATTGCAGTCGACTGTATCTTCCTTCAAAATACAGAACATCTTTTTAACAGTAGCAAGTCGTAATAATCTCAGTGCCAAGAATGGTATGATGGGAAAGGCACGAACACAGGCTTTTCAATAGATAGGGTTTTGACGACGGGCACGTGAACGGTTTGCACTAAAGGCACGTGCTTTATGACCGGCACTTCGTGCAGGACTGGAACATGTTTGATGACCGGCACTTCATGGAACACAGGCACTTTCTCGATGTGGTGGTGGTGCAGAGTGTGCACCTCGTGAGGAACGTGGATTCTGATACTGAAATATCAGGAGACGTTAATTTTTAAGATCTTAAATTTATCACGTTACACGCACGTACAGTGTTTTTTTTTTTAATCTTTATTAATTTTAAAGGGGTTTTATCACAAATTGATAATGTACCCCCGTAAGTTAATCAGCTTATTTTAGCAACTAAGTTCTTAACCAACTTAGGACCAACACATTAAAAAACAAAATTAAAAATTACAATACACATACAGACATTCTTAATAACCTCCTGGCATCCTCAGATAGTGGGGAAGCCAACAGGCTATTGATGTACTGTGGTTTGAATACAGTGATACACAGAACAAGATTATTTCATTTCTTTGTTTTGAATGTACCTGTACACTATAATTAATACCAGGATGTCCTAGTTCACGATTGGTACCTACACATATTGATTGTATGAACTTTATCAACGTCACATGCACAACGAAAATTACTAAATTTTATAACTTTTAAATTTTTGTGACTATTATACGATAAAACGATGAGACCTTTGTAAACCGTCAGCGACTACTGCGTGCATAACTAACGATACAATTGAAATCGTACGATTTAAAAAATATAACTTATTGCAAATACAATTGTTACCCAGTCTACCCCGGATCACGAACAAGGTGTGGAAATGTTCAAAAAGTAAATTACACGCAATAAAAATCATTATAAGTTTTTTAATTCAATAATCAGCCGGATGACGTTCGCTGCTGAATATTTGCCTCCCCCATAAAACGCCACTTGGATCGGATACATGCCTCTTGGATCCAACGGTTCCCCGTGGTTTTGACCAGGTCCATCTACCTTGCGAGCTGGCCCACACTACGTCTTCCGGTTCGCGGTCGCTTCTCCAGAACCTTTCTTCCCCATTTCAATACTTAGTTTATGTCTAACTAGCTGCTGCCCGCGGTTTCGCCCGCGTGGAGATATTGGATTTCATGGATTTTATTTTTTTGCGCGAAACCCTAATTCTTTTTCTTAAATTAAAGTAGCCTAAGTTACTCCTTGTAACATCAGTTATCTGCCAGTGAAAGTCCCGTCAAAATCGGTCCAGCCGTTTCGGAGATTACCCGGAACAAACAGACAGACAGACAAACCTTTTAAAAAGGGTTGTTTTGGTATAGATACCGCATACACTTTCATATGCATTCAGTAAAAAGCTGTCTGATATTACAAACAGAGACTTCAATTTTTATTTATTTGTAATAGATGACTTTAAACAATTGAAACAAGCAAAAAAATGAGGTTGGCAATAACCTATTTACCTGATTTCTCTAACAATTTCTATAAATATAGTAGGTATCAAAGTTAGTCTGTGATTAGGAAAATAGCAAGTATAAGTACATTAATTAATCGGCTATAAAATCGCACTAGTTGCAAAATATATCAGTCATCGATTATCCATTTTGCAGTCGTATCTCGTGCCAAACGAACGTAATTCCTATAAACGATCAGAATATTAAAGCAGTTCTTTTGAATTATGTATTAGTTTGACACATGCGGTTTTGTGCACTGATTTACAATGTTGCATGTGTGTTTGTAAAATAACCATGTGTCTCAGAACATGTTCTACTCGTAATACTGTTACGTGTTTTGTGTGTATCTCGCTACCTTTGAATTAAACCGTTCATAGATTTTATAAAATACTAGCGTCTGCCGACGGCTTCGCACGCGTGGCATCAGAATAAAATGTAGTGCTATAGCACTCAGGGATAATGTAGCTATTAGTGAAAGAATCTGACCAGCGGTTCCATAGACGAGCGGTAACAAACAAACAATCTCACAAACATTACTGCTTTATAATTTTAGTATAGATAGTATAGACTTTCACCCACATGGAGATGGAAGGGAATTGTATTTTTCCGAGATAAAAAGTATCTTATGCTATTCTCCGGGTTTGAAACTATCTCTGTCACGTCTATCCACTGCTTTATTGCTGCGTGAGAGAAGGAAGATGATGTTCTCATCATCTTCCATCTCTCTCTCTCTCTAAGTATCTCTCTATCTATCCATTAATGCCCGACCGAAATATCTACCTTCATCATGCGGACAGCTAAATAGTGGATCTCATTGCCGGCATCAGTTCTTCCTGAACACTATCGTCGCAGAGACAGCGGTCAAACGCAATCCAATTTGCTTTAAAAAAGGTGAACTAAATATGATAAAACTTACTGTGTGCTGTGATGGCCTCCAGGCTCTGGAATAGGAATGGCTTCACTCATATGACTGAATACCACGAGGGCCAGGATCAACTGCAAAACAAAGTGTATTTCATAGTTTTTTTATTCTATCAGATTATTATCTGTTCTTATTATTATTAGACGAACAGCTTGGTTGCCTGATGGTAAGCATAACGCCAGCCCATGACAATTGCAGTACAACTTAGAACTATGAAATTGAAAGGTCTGCTTGGCGCTGCTGTGCGCTCGTTGAGAGATTAGGTATCGATCTACTAGCCCAGTAATTTCACTGACTACTTTGCTCGTCATACCGGAACATACTAATGCTTGATCATTGCTATATACTTGTCGGCAGGCTACGCGAGCAAAGCTTAGTAAAAATTACTAAACGGTTGAATAGTTAAACCATATTTTGTATCTTTCGATTCAGTTTAAAATTGTCTAAGAACAACAAAGACAAAACATAGATTAACTAAACCACCGATTAACAATGTTTATTAATAACAACCTTTATCACAAGGAAGGTTTAAACGTTTACGAATGAAATGAAAAGGATTATGTACATGACATGTATAGATGCATGAAGAGAAACAGCTCACGAGCCTGCTGGCGATTACTCTAACACTTAAATAATTGTTAGCACTAAAAATAATTAAAAAGCATGTTATTTTTATTCACGAGTGCTCTCCCAGGGACAACGTGGATAAAGACTTTTGAATTTGAAGACACGGTTTACTTACAGCGATGTTTCTGAACATGTTCACGTGTTGCTTGGTGGCGTGTGGCGTGTCACTGTGTCGGATGCCCAGCGGGCCCTGTTAATATGTATTGCGGTTGTGCAAGCTCCTTACCACCGTCACGGATCGATGTAACGTAATATACGCATGTTTGTGGAATCTATATGAGGATAGGAAAAGTCCTTTCGATCGATCATAAGGAAGTCTACGCTAGACTTAGCGTGTTACCTTCAACTGTACCGTCACATAACACTGTGGTCAGACGCTAGAGTACCTACGTATTGGATAAATATTTTTTTATATTGTATTAGATAACGAGACGAGCGGGAACCACAAATCCAACACTCAAAACTAGGTAAGAAATAAACATGGAATGATAAATATAAAGCTAACACGGACTGGTTGCTCAGGGTAAAAAAAAGAAACATGGGAATCCGTATCCACCGTACTATAATGAATACGAAAGATATTATGTTTATCGTAGGTTTGTTCGTTTATCCTTCTTTCGCACAGTAATGCAGCAACGGATCGCCGTGATTTTTGGCATAGATATAGTTTATGGACCGGAGAGTAACATAAGTTTTTAATCCCTGAAAACTGCACGGTTCATGTTTGAACGCGGGTGAAACCGCGAGCAGAAGCTATAGTTATTAAACATTAGGTAAACAATTGCAGTTACTTTTACTCATTTTCGTTTCAGTCTAAAACTGGAATAACTTGTATACCTTACTTTTTTGATTTGTCTTATACGCGATATTGTTTGTGCAGTTTCATTATGAATCAGAGCATTATAAGTGTAAAGATTATTACGAATAGTGTTCACGCTTGAGTGATGGTTTGTAAACTCTATTTATTGACTAGTTTCACTCGTCTATTGTTAATTGTCTTTGGTCAGGATGTCAAGGATGAATACGTTATAATTATGCTGCAGTTGCTTGCCGTTTGGGTATTGCCACGTGTATTGCACGAGACGGTACCGATTTGGTTAATGGTGTGATATTACTCATAGGTACTACTACTTTTAAATCACGTTTTAAAAAAAAGAGGACTCTGTAGGTCGTGTGTTTAATGTTTTCTGTAGGCCTTGCAAGACGAGTGCCGCTTTAGGTAGGTACCATCGCTTTGCTAGTGAAATCTGCCGCCAAGTAATAATGTGCAAGAGATACTGTTCCGGTTGTGTTCTGGTTTGATGAGCAAAGTAGTCAGTGAACTTACTGGCCTAATGAGACTTATTACTTAACTCTCAGGTCTCAGGACCACGAGCGCACTGCAGAACTGCCACGAAGGCTTTTATGTTTCAAAGTTCCGGGTGGTACTGCGATTTTTAAGGGCTGGCATTATTCTTACCATCAGGCAAACGACCCGCTCGTCTTGTAATTTATTAGTACAAAAAAAATTTCGAAACCCATGATGCCTCAGCAGTAGTGACGTCGGCCGGTGGTCTGTATGTCGGTGGTTCGAATCCCGCTATGAGCTTAAGGTTTCTATGACGCAACCATAGTTTGTTAGTAGGGTATTTTCTTGTAGTCAAATGGCTAGCTACCACCCCCAAATTGAAAACTGTTAAGCAGATGGTGTGTCGATAGCCAGTTTTAATCTTGGTTACCTATCTGCGCTCTGCGATTTCACCTTCGTTTATGATTAGGCAAGATATTAGTCAAAATAATGCTAACATACCGACTTTAAAAAGGAACCAAGTTAGTTGATCTCTTCAGCATGAATAAATATGTATGACATTTTTAACAACTGAAGGAGTGACTACATACAACCTTGTGAAGGACAAGGACCTAGAAACAAACACTAAAATAAACAAGTAATATAAAACTGAGGTTAAACGTATTATACAGAAAAGTCAATCCAGGCGTTTAAATAAATTATTCAGGGCCCGTCACAGTATATTCAACCTGTTAGCAAAATAAGAAAAATCGGAATGCACCGTTACGTGGGGCTAGCAGAATGGGAATAGAGTGCAATCAGATGAATTTCCCTCGACACCTGGCTGCCTCGCCCGGCCCGGTAGACGGTCGGACGTCTACCGGACGGCTACCGGACGGAGTGTGAAACCTTTCCAATATTACTGTGGCGTTTTGTTTTCGGAACGATTCCATTTTTTTCTATAGAATGTGATGATAAAGTCACTCTCTTTTATAAAAGAAACGTTGAAGTTTTTGGATCATTTCCTTTCTCTATATATTTAGTTTTGTTCCTAGAAAATTATTAGGAATTCGGTAGTTCTGTACTAATGTGGTTTGCAAGTTAGGTTTAGGCAATATTAGGTTTACGTTTCAATAGTTATTTGTTATGTAAGGCTGTATAGATATTATTTGGCCTTGTTAACTATTTTTATATAGTGGTATTATGTATATTTTCCTGGGCGTACTCCCGAGCGACAGTTTCAAAGGTACGCGACGCAAAACAATTTTTTAAAAAACAGTATTTTAAATGTGAATATGTATTTGTTGGTTTATCCTTCATTAACGGAGTGACGTGATTTTTTGCATGAAGATAGTTTTTGAGACGAAAAGTAACCTATAGGTCACTTTTTTTCTCAGATCAGGCACCAACTACTGTTTCTTTAATTTTTGCTAGCTTTTCAGTCTGACATATCATAATTTGGCAGTCTTTAAAACGAGAGTGAATCAGAACCTACCTATACCTGTACAGTACCTGTCTAGGCAAATTTGCTACACCATTGACTGCATCATCGCTTACCATCATGCGAGAACAATCTCAAATGTGAGATCAGAAAGAATCAGAAAGAAACAGACCAGATTCAGTTTTTTATGAAATATTACTGCTTTATACCAAAAACTCAGTTTCATCATCATCTGTACAACAAAAGCTTTTACACTACTTTTTACAACGGTTTGTGATAATTACATTACAACCAGTCGTAACACTAATTACAACAGAATATCATATACAGACCATACAAAATCTCCCGCTAGAAGTCCATAAGTCGTCCCGGATTGTTGCCTACGTTCTGGAAGCGGATTACAGGTGTAATCCCCGCCGGGTCACTCACGTGGCGTCACCTGTGCACCCGGATTTATGTATTTTTTTGTTGCCTGTCATATGTTTTGTCTCTGTGAGAGTAGAAACGGTTAGGTAGATTGGGGTTTGTTGTGGAACTTCTGTATTCTCTTTGATCTGAGCTCGCCATAGTGTGCTTTACTGTGTTTATTATTTATTTTGAGGGCTGACGTTAGATATTTGGGTCTCACAATAAATACCTATCCCAACTAAACAAGTTGGGTTAGGTTTTATACCTTCTAAAAATGTATTTATTTAACTTTGTAAATAATATGTTCGTAGAATAAACCTACATATTTTGATACACTAAATAAGTACTATGAATATCCTTTTTAGCATAAAGGTTGTCTGGAATAAATTGTTTTTAGCATTTATTGTTCAACTTCTTGTTATGGTAAACACTGTTTAAAACTTTCACGGTTATTCACTACTTATTATAACGGGATATTTACCATGGTCATTATGAGCTGGTGAGCTCCCGATATTTCGACGCTGTTGCAAGCAACATGTTCACGGGAATACTGACGAGACTGCGGATGGATTGTAGACGAAATTACTTTTTCTTGTTATGGTTTTGGATTTAGATTTAAACTCTGTATATAGATTATGTTATGATCTATCTTGGACAAAATACTTATAGAAGATAGTATCGAACGAATCGTTTACGTAGTTGTGCCTACGTAGTGAAGCAGTTTCATTTTACTAGTGTGCGTGAGTTGTTACACGCAAAAATGACTTTTAGGGATGCTACTTCCAGAAAACCTGGGCAAGCGTTTAGTCAACTCATGAGTGTATGATTGAGGACTACCAAATTTTGCAGTGGGTTACTCGAGATCTAGACTTTACCAATTTTGGTATACTTTTTATTCTCACATTTGCGAACGAATAAGTTTTAAAATAGCTTGTATCTATTATTTTCAATTCACTGGCTGAAAATGTCCACAGCGGTTCACATCCAACTTTTTAAATACTCCTGATTTTTATGTCCTGCAATAAAATATGAAGATAATTCTATTTTGAGCGTGCACCGTGTCGAGTAGGATGCCACAAATCATTTTGGACTGCGCTGTATCGGCGGACATTCATCTCGCGCAAATTTTGACAGTCCGTTGCAGCCATATTGTCATGACAGCCTTCGGAATTTAAAATTTAACGGCCTCGCAAAAGCTAACCGCTTGCAATATAGGTCGATGTTTAATAATACGTTTTTTAACCTGCATCAAAATAGTGTACGCCTTCATAATGTTCTCAAAACCGGCGTCGATGGAATTATGGATATTTAGTGTGAACTTGGAAAAGTGTATTTTATTCAATTATTGCTTAAATTCGAAAAAATTAGCGGTTAAACTTTCCTTTGTGGACCGTCGATTTTGGGGGGGAGGGGGGTGGAGGGGGGAGGGGGGGGGGAAGAAGGGATACCCCCCTGTACCATCCCCACCCTGCGGAGCCCCATGGTTATGGAGATATCCATGGTTAAAGTTTTGAGGTTAGACTACATTTTTCCATAAATATACATAGATTTATGGGGCGGGGAGAGGAGGGTGGGGGTGGGGGGAGGAGAGCTACCCTCCCTGTACCATCCCCACCCCGCGGACCCCCATGGTTATAAAGATACCCATGATTAAAGTTTTGAGGTTAGAATACAGTTTGACTCCGCCCTAGCTTCGGCGCTGCGTGAAGAGCAGCCCTTCCGCCCTTGCGTGACGAAGCACGGTCACTCGTGCTCGGCTCCGCAGCTTCGACTTTGGTCGCCTTCGGCGACCAGCCTCCGCCGCTCCACCTCGCACGGTTCCCGTGCTTCGTCACGGCGGGCGAGGGCTGCTCTTCCTTGCGCGCCTCCGCCTTTTTATATACACTCTAGGGGTAGGGCAGACAAGACCAGGTGGAAAGTGGGGTGCTCTGATTCGGTTTTGGGTATTTTTCGGATATTCATGTAGTGAGAATAAAACACAACAACAAACGATGACTGACACTGACAACTAACAGAAACAGATAAAAAGACGCTACAAAACAAAATGGCGTCGCTTCACGTTCCATTCCGCAGTATAAACATAAATTCGTTATTTTTTGTGTAAAAAAAAGTCAATGTAATTGTGTAATAAAGCAAGGTTATTGTGCACATTAATTACACGCCAAATTTAATAATTGAAAATAAAATTATATTTTAGAAAATATAAGATATAAAATTTAATAAAATACACCTCTAGCATCAACGGAACGTAAATGTCAACTTTGACGTCTACCATGACAGTTTATCCATAAAAATCTTGCAAATGGCGTGTTATTTTCCAATTTATATCGAAACTTTAAAAAATTATATCTCGTAAACCGTGAATCTCCGCACCTTGAGATATTTGTAAAAATCTTTCTATTTAAGAGTACTAACTACTATAAAAACGTGAACTTCCAAATCAACGGTCCACAAAGGAAAGTTTAGCCAAATTAGCTACATTGCTTATATAATCGTGTTTTTTATTAGTACTGTCATTATCTCTCAAAAAAAAAAAAAAACTCCAGGAAAGTAAAACCAATTTATTAGGAAATTATTCTGTCTATTGCATCGCGTAATTGTAACTGAATTTATAAAAGGGGAGGTTTAATGCGACTAGGTTTTTTATTTTAATTTGGTCATCTGATGATGAAATCTGCAAGTACGCACCCAGTTCTTCGTATCGCTATTGTTTACCTTTTATTTGTACCTGTTATTTCAATGCAACTGAAAAACAAACGCTTTAATATAACACGACAAAGAGAGAAGAACACAATTACCCTTTAGTTGAAAGTGCACAAGAGCCTTTCTTACATGATAGGGTTACCACTACACTCGATGGCTCTTAAAGTATCGAGTGTCCAGTTAATGGAATATTCTCCATAAGCCGGTCCGAAGTGTGTTGGTATTCGATTACTTTCATCGCCATGTTTGTCAAAGGCGTTCGAGGAAGAAATGCGACAGTTTCTTTGGAGGTTCCCTATTTGGTGATTTGACATTATTATGTCTATAAGAGATAGTTGACAGACGTCTGGAGATTTGCATTGAATTATGGGAATTATTTACTAATAGTTAAGACTATCTTTTTTATATTTTTCATTTATAAGGTGTTATATAGTTTGTGGTCGATTGACAGTCCCCCTACCTACAAGTACGTGTAAGGATCGACAGTATAGTAGGTACAGTAAAGAATGACAGTAGCATGTAAGTTGGCTTGGTTGTTTGCTAGGTCTGTCACTCGCAACGAACGGGTCTTTTTGACATAATCTAACTAACATATTTTTTTCGTACGTTTTCTAGATTCTTGTGGACAAATAACCCAATTTTTATAAACCACACATTTTGTTGCACCTAAAAAAATATTTATTGTTTTTGGTTTCGTAGATTTCTGACCGTTCTATGTTTTTTAGGTACCTACTGATTTTAGCAGCGTTTGCCCACGATCTCACTCGATGGAAAGAGACGATATGATCATAGATGCTTATCTTGAAGATCGAATCTATTCCTGGAGGTCAACAACATTTGTTTTACGATTTTTTGTAATTCAGAATATTCCATTGAAGAAATGGCATTTTAAGTTTACGTCCTAATTCTTTCTCAATGTAACGAAATTCAAAATTTAAAGAAAAAAAGTATGATTATGCACACACCTAGGAAAACAGGAACTACCAGGACAATGGTCCCACAATATCCAGACATTGTACAAGTACTAGCATATTTTAACAAAAACCTAATCACAAAAAAAATCTTTATTCACAATTTTCCTGAAAATGGTCTGTCATTAAAGCAATCGCATTGTACTATTTCTATCCCAGCTCCAGTCCAAATTCAGCGGCTTTAGGCGCGGGATTATAATATTATAATTGGGCGGGAAGCCGTACCGTGCTGCAGTGCACGGCACGAGGCGGCACGTAATTTGATATTAAACACGCCCTGACAAGTGACGTGACTGCATTGCGCGCTCATTACCGTTATTAAAGCTGAACTACTTCACATCACATGTTAGAGGCGCAGTGTCTAAGGTTCCTACAGACAGACGAATACGCGATTGCAGGGCCTCAATTCTGCTATTTCAGAGGAAAAAAAAGGGTAGATAATCTTACCCTTGCCCTTATCTAGCTAAAGATTGTTTTGACTTTGGTATTCTTATAAATTTTCACTAATATTAAGATTATTCGCTTAACTTAGATAAGGAATATTAGGATTAGCTTACAAGAGTAACTAAATGTAAAGAAAACAAAACACTTCCATAGGATCCTTGGACATGTAATGGAGATTCTAAATAACACACATTTTTTTTCATATTCTTGTAAGGCATTTTCAATAACACGTATTTCCTGGAACAAGTTTTAGGAAATTACCACGCACTAATTGTCTTCGGAAATTTTCTTTGGAAATTTATTTCAAAATTTTCAGAATGTCTATCTATGGCTCTGGCGTTGTCTCTCTTTTTCCGTTGTGCCTGGTTTTCTTCGATGAACCAACAAGCCTTTAGGCCATTTTTGCGTTCTAAGTACTTAGGCGGGCCGGGAAGGGGCACCTTAACAAACAATAACCGGGGATTTAAAGCAATTTATTTTAACTTTCATGATTGCTCTCCTGGTGCTTGTGTGAATAAGGAAATTTGAAATTGGCTCTGAATGATAGAGAGAACAATATCGTTCTTCTATGTCTGTGTTTTTTATACTATTGAATAAAGAGAAGCTTGTCGTTTGTCTGATGGTAAGATCGTCAGCCCATAACAATTGCAGTTCCCCAAAGTACTCTTCCCTGTATCTACAATGTCCAATGTCCAAGCTCAGGTACTGTTAGTAAGTACACCAGGACGGTGGTGTCACTGGCACTTAATAAATCATAGAGTGACGTCACTGCAGTGGTGTGTCAGTTTCTTGCGTGGAGTTAGCTGGTCTTGTGTTATTTTGTGCTGACTAAAGACGTTGTGAAAAGTCCTTTAATTTGTTAGCGAGCTTAGATTATTTATATCCCTTTACTTGTAAAGCAAAATAATAATCTAAGCTTGCTAACGGCAATGCCTTGATATTGTTTTTTATTTATGTTAGATTAGAATTTGAAAACCTTAGTGAAGTCAAAGACGGTGAACATGGTAAATATAGAATAGGGAGGTTCTCAAGTGTAGCTATCGGAACACACTGATAGGAGTTTGGTGACAAATTTTCAACTCAAACTAGGGGCGGACTAGAAAACGCCGTACGACCATGCAGGAATTTACAGTTAATTCAAATCCGTCCGTATTCTTATAAGTACAAAAAAGTGTTTGTCAATTTTTTAGTGCATTTGTTTATCGGTTTGTTGGTTTGTTCTACTTTCACGCAGCAATGGAGCAATCGATAAACATAGTTTTTTGGCCTAAAAATAGTTTATGGGCCGGAGAATAGCACTGGCTACTTTGTATCCCAGAAAAATGCGCGGTTCCTGTGGGAATCGCAGGTGAAATCGCGGGCAGCAGCTAGTAGCTTATAAATTTATTTATAGGTATTGTACAAATGCATTGGCCTGTTTAAATCATGACCTTACGTGCCGAATTTAGTAAACCTATTCGCACTACATGAATCGCATTTTGTATTCGTTGTTTGCAATTTCATGGACACTAACAATAATAAAATTCTTATTTAATGTTATTATTATTATGTTAGCTATGTACTTTTACTATTATCTATTCTGTGCCTATGGAGGTCTTTGATTGGCTTTTCAATGTGTTCCTTTGCTTATTGTAGTATGATGTAAGTTGTCAGTCTCTTAAATAAACAAAAATAAAATGAAACACATTTCTGCGCTGTCTGAATTTTCAAGTGATGCAAGTCAGGCTACAAATATATCAGCGAATTCAGCAAATATTGTTCTACAGCCTAAAATCATACGTCGTGTCAACACCGAATTTTTTTAAAGATACTGGTAATAGAACTTCTCCGCTAGTGTTTAATACCCCAAATATTTAAAGCGATCTTACTGGTCATCGGTCATGTAACCGTGACAAACGATATTGCACCTTACCTTTTCTCCGGAATTTCAATGATCGTAATGAATTCTTGACGTAATACAAGTCCACATCGCATGCATATAAATATTCCTTAGTAGGGAAATTGCGTGATTCAATTGTGTGAATTCTATGTTAGTAGGTGTGGTGTACACGTAGGTATAACATATTCATAGCAGGTGTAACAGTGAACTGTTAGGTCACTTTTCGTATAACACGTCAATCCAGTTAAAATAAAGTTATTTTAAATTTATGAATGGCTTCTTTGTAAGCTAACGTGGTGATTCAACTTGTTACAGGGTTAGAGTTTTGATTTTACGATTTTCATAATTTGGCGATGGTCAGAGGGATTTCCGATATTAGGATAGCTTTTTTTACATTTTCGCCTCGTGTTCAGGTAACGCGCTGAACCTAGAAAGTTCACTGAGTTGCCCTTTTCTATCATGGCCAATTAGGCACTGATTTACTACTTAAATTTTTATTTTTATCGAATGACCTCAAAGACGCTTGTTTATAGCGAGAATTTGAACTAAATGATAATTTGCATAAGTTGCGAATTGCACGAATCCACTCTTGTCTAATTCAAATTCGAAAACCTTTATTCACATGGGTCCCAAAAGAGAGCATTCATAAAAGTTAAGGAAATAACTCTTAGTCCTCTTTCCAAATAGGTACCAATAGGTACAATCACTCGCGACTTTTTCACTACAAAGAACAGTTACTAAACATCATGTATTGTATTTATCTTGTACGCTCACTAAAATATAAATGTTATGCAATCTTCGAGAATTTTATCCAGGATTCCAATCCAAAAATAACATGCCAAAACTTATAATTGTTTACGTCAAAATGTATTGTATGTTTATTTGTTTATATATGTAACAAAATACCTTAGCATGGCGTGCTAATTGGCTGAGGAAAATAACCTATCCTATTTTTGGAAAATAAAACAACAGGTTTTGGTGTCGTAAACTTGTTTGTCTCAAATTACACCCAATTGTCATAAGCAATTATTTTTATGTGATTATTTTTCCATTTGTGTTTCTAGTTCAATATAAAACAAAGTTGCCAGTGAAATTATTATTTGGTGGGTGGGTGTGAGTTAAGGTCAAGGGACGATGCACAGTGCAGTGCAGTCCTCTCCCGATTTTTGTGGCCACGGAATCCAATTTGATCACACGTGTTTTATGCGGACCCACATTTTGATAATAACAAAAGTGGTTGTATCTTGTAGTGTAGTTTGAATATTTTTAGAATATTTCTACATGACTCTATAATGGGGAGACACACTGCTTATTAATCGTGTTAGTTGGCGCGTTATCGCCGGAGTTGTTTCGCTGTCAAATTAATTATATAAATTTAGTATGTGGAAAAAAATCGTCTCAGCAATAAACTATGGGACTGTGTAAAAATAAATTACAATCAATCAATTATATCAGTGTTAAAGTATAGGTACATAAGATTCCCTTCTGACGAAAATAAACGGAAGATGTGGATCAAAGCATTGCGCATCAAAAATTATCATTAAACTATCTACATTCCAAATTTCATCAAAATCAGTTTCAAAAATACCTACGTGGTAACAAACATTCACACTCACACACACACACACACACATAAACTTTCGCATTTATTATATTAGTAGGAGTAGGATAGTGTGTGTGAAACACACGGTTTTAGAGGCGCCATAAGATCTTGCAGGTACCTTAAAGATCTGTAATGCTAATGACTCTATAATAGTACTAACGGATAAACACGGCGTTCAAGTAATTCGATATTAAACACGCGGGTGACAAGTGACAGGACTGCAGGGAGGCATTGTCACGTGTGCCTTTGAAGGCTTAGGGTTATCCACCTCTTGTTTATATAACATTTATTTTGTCGTTAGAATAGGTGTGAGATTAGTTGTAGTACTATGGGCATGTATATCGTTTTCTATAACACAAACTATTTGCACTTTTTGTATTAAAAAACCTACGCATCGCAGTAATCCTGACTGCATCTTGCATCTCGCGATGACTGCATTTCTACTCTATAATGACTGCAACTTCATTCCATAATGACTTCAATTACCGTTTGTTCTTTCATCCACTCGAATTTTTCTTCGCCATCTCAATTTGTACGTGACTTCCAGAGTTAATTAGTGCAATTACGAAGTCCGGTTAGGGTGGCCACGCTGGGTATTTTAGGGACAGTCCTTTTAATACAATAGCTGAAAGCTACCAGCCATGTATTGATTTCGCTATTACTTTTTCTGGTAAGTTTTCTGGATACGACTACGACGTTCAATTAGACTAGGACGATTTATAATTACCGATTTTTTGTAAAATGGGATTTGAAAATTTATAAAAATCAAATAGATTTAGTTGAATGTATTTTATGAAGTAATATTTATATTTCTTTAGAAACTAGGCAAATAGGTGTCCGGCCGTACGATACGTAGTCCCATTATAGTACTTTCTCTCTAACTGTAAAACTAAATTAACTGCGAATTAAAGTGAAGGATTGTTAAGCACTCTATATTTACCATTTCACATATATTTTGCTATCATATTGTATCATGGCGATAAAATGGTGCGCTTAATTAATTTTTATAACTTGTAATTGTATAAAAATATGTTTTAGTCTCAAATCAACTGGAAGATGTCCATTGATGACCATAAACCTAATGCCTATAAAGCCACTTGGCCTATCCAAATGGTGTTAGGACTCGTACACTGTATATTGCATCCACCTGTTCCCCGCGGTTTTGATAAGGTCCTCGGTCCACCTAGTGTTTAGTCTCACGCATTGTAAATTATCATGGAAAGTATGGACACCATAGTTAAGGTTTTCTGTTCCCCTCCTTACACTCTAGTCAAGGATAACCATTGTGGGAATTAATAATTTCCTGACTAAAAATAATTGAATGTCGCAAACAATGCTTATTGTTTATCTATTCTACCTACTCTATATTAATATTAATTTGAATGTTATTAATATTACTCTATCCTTCTATACTAATCTAAAAATTCTTTCACTTATATATATTTATTATTATACACGACGGCCCAAAAAAGGACTTGAAAGTTTTTATTATGTGTGTGTTTGTATGTATGTATGTGAGCGAGTTTCTTTATTCCACCATAACTTTTAAATGCCTGAACTGATTTGGATGTATGGGGTACGTTAGAATCCTTACATCATCCCGAGTGACACTGGCTAGGGCAGTAGTGTTTTTTATGTAACTTTTGTAACATCCACTTGTATACACTATCCCAGAATACTATAGGTTATTTTATCATTATTCTAGTCGCAGACAGAAGCTAGTTAGGAATAAGTATTGTGTTGTATAGGACAGCAATGACTTCTCGTTTACAGAAAAAAATAATAAGGGATTTGATTTGATTTGTTGTTCGTATTTTAATAATAACTACTAGGGTAAAACCGGGATAGATGCCGCACTTTTTGTAATACGCTCCTAATTTCAAAAATATTAATTGATCATGAATAATCTCTATGAATATAGCTAGTTTAATCTTTTATATTACTTTATCACTTGTTTTTGTTGACCTAACAATTACAGATTTTTTAGAAATTAACTTATTGCAGACCATGTCTCTTGAGGATAGATGCCTATTTTTGAGGATAGATGCCCCACCATGAAAATGCTAAGAAGGATAGATGCCTGTATTATAGGATAGATGCCTAATCGAATAAAATAAGAAAAATCCATTGTTTTAAAAATTTTTAATAGTAATCTTTAAAAGATAATTCTATTATGACACGCATAACCATAATAAACTTAAGAATTTGTCTAACAAAAATATTAAATTTTAAAATTTTCAATGGATTTTGATTGTTATAGTTTCCAAAGCGTCTTCTCGTTCATCTCTTTTAGTTTACTTTACAGTTAAATCTTTAGTTATCTTTCCTTTACTTTTATAGTCGTTTTTAGATGGATTTTCGTCATCTTCGCTGTTTGAACTGTACATAATTTGTATTTTTCGTGAGATTCGACCCTTATTTACTTTTAAATAATTATCATTTTCTTTATCATAAAGATCAGTCCATTCGTTATCGTCTTCTTCACTAAAATAATATATTTTTAATTTCATATTTTTATCATTATTGTCTTTGATTTCTTTATTTGTTTTTTTAAGTTCTCCTTTTTGTTTGGTAGTTTGAGTCTTGTTTCTCTTGTCTAACTTAGTTTTTATTTGTTTTATCATCCTTTCAGAAATCTTCTTTTCTTTCATATATTTTCCTAAAGATTCATGTTGTGTCACCGGACACAACATAAAAAAACATTAAGAATGTCATGTGTATATATGTATGAGGGGATAGATGCCTCTAAGGGCACCTATACCTCAAAAAATCAGGGCAACTATCCTTTTTGAAAGGGATAGTTGCCCTTTTATTTCATAAATAAACTAAAAACAAAAGAGCTATTATTTACACCTAGGTGTACACTTAATGAACCAGTGTATTGACATAATAAAAAATATAACAGAATTTATTGCTACTTATAAAGTTATATCACGGCAAATACTTACTTTTGAAAATTTTAAGCTTACGCGGCGTTTGCAGCGGAATTAATCACACGCACAAGCGACACACTTTCGCTCCGCAAGACAACCTGCGGGGACAAATGTGTGGGACGCCTGCGCTTCTTATTTAAATTATTAATTCTTAGTTGCGAGTTTGGGAAATTAGGTTTTTTGAACACGAGGCGTCTATCCCACTGCGGCATCTATCCCGGTTTTACCCTATACTGTTATAAATAGGTCGACAATATCGACAAATGACGTGAGTTATAGCCGGTTTTTTAAATTTATAATGTGTGATACTCACGAAAATTTTAATAGTAAAATACTATAAGTACTGTTAGTTGAGTTTCAGTATCTTTTTTAATTTTGTGACAGCACTTTGATCTGTCTGTGTAAATTAAAATATTAACATCATAGAAAGCAATTCAATTTCCTAGTCTTCTTTTACTTTGAATTTAAAACTAAAAAACAATATTAAAAATGTAAAAAGAGAACTGTTAAAACAAAGAATTCCGACGAATTTGCCAATCTTATCGAACGGTTGTAGAATTGGAACAGACATCTAGAGTAATTTAACGGTCACAAGCGCTCTGAATCTCATGATAAAAGTTTCTCAGCTGACAGTAGCTAATAAATAAAACGAAAAGTACAAGGGTAAGATTACAAAACCCACTATCTCCTATTCAAATTTACATTTTCACACAGCAACCCCTGTCGCTACGTTGTTTCTAGCAGGTGCTGAAAAACACAGTTTTGCCGTAGCTAGTTTTCCCGTACTTACATTAACATAAAGCCTTGCATCGTGCTACATTTACATACCATTAAAACGTTACTTCGTGAGTGTAAAAGCACGTTACCCACCGAGCGTGGCAATGTAATATAAGCAACATAGTATATATATGATTCTTGATTTTTGCGAAATATCTGCATTTTCCGGGATAAAACGTGGCCCAGGTTATAGGATTATATTTTTATCTACGTCTATATGTTATAGACAAACAATTTACATCAACTATATTTTAGTTCTGCTCTATACCAGTAGACAGCGTACCCGTTGTTGGTTGCACGGTCATAGTATTTTGAAATAATATGCTTCACTTTGGAATTTTTTTAAACGTAGTAGTTTTACACTTAGATAAATTCTGTCGTAGCAATTTCTGTGGAAAATGTCAATAAATAACATATATTTTTTTCATATTATAATCTTGAAAAACCAATGAGTAGATAGATTTTAAAGTTGAACAATTGGCTGTACCTTAAATGAAATATATAGGTACTTCACTTTTATTGTGCTTATTACACTTCGTACTACATCTACTTTAGTGACGGCTCCGTAACTCAGTTGATATAGTAACACTGGCTGTAAAGCGACGGGCTTTTGGTTCTGTCCCCGGCCAGGTCAGATTTTGTATGGTGGGCGTAAAGCTTGTTCTCGGCTGTTGGCTGTTTGTGTTATGTAGATATCTGTAGTGTCGTGTATCTGTATGTCCATGCCCCTTGCAACACAAGGAATCCTAGTGCAGGGCATGAGTGTGTAAACGATTATTTTTTGCTTGAAAAGAAGGAGATAAAAATTATACGACTACTTATGCATCATCAGCAGTCGCCTTCAATTAATTTTCATGGGGTTTCTTGTTTTTGGCAGTCATGACATCATGTTATAAACCAAAACATTCAAATGCCTCTAACCTGTTATAACAATACAAATTGTTGAAATTACATAGTTTCAATTCTCGTCTTAGATTGTAAAGTCATACGGACTTAGTAGGTTTCATACCTAAGACATAGCGTGCATATGAGTAATTGGAATGCACCACTTGAGCTCACTTCCAGTTATTTAGGTTAATTTTCTGCCTTTTGAAGACCTGACGCGATCTCGTTTCATAGTCTAGTGAGCTTTATTGAATTTTCTCACACTAGGTGTACCTGAGTGACTTTAAACTAGATTTTTTATTGAGTGTCTTGACGTTTATTTTTTTACTTTTTTTTTTTTTTTTTATTTTTTTTTTAAATTGGCTAAATGCCTTTATTAATTAGCTAATACATAAATAAACACTACATCTAACCTAGCTAGCTACAAAAACAGTTGGATAATCTACAAGCCCTAGTAGGGGCCTATAGATAATCCAAATGTTCTAGCCCACTACCAGTAGGAAGCGTACCCAGCATGCTGGCGGCATTGCCACGTTGAACCGCAATGCTGATCCGTTGAGCCAAATAGTTACCAGCATTTTGGTTACGCGTCGCATCAATCAAACGCTCTGACAAAATTTTGAAAATATTATGAGCTCCCGGCCCCCACGGACCCAATGTTTCAACACCAAACGGCTCAAATATGTAACCGCTCCCGAGGTTAGCATATTTGCGCCGCTTGAGTCGCTCAGCCGAAGAAGCCGCGGCGCCAGCCCTAATTTGTGTCTCGGAAATATGAGACGGTGCCAAAGTGTCGACACAAGTAGCGTCCCACACTAGGGGCCGCCCCAGTTTCCAAGGAACGAGCGTCATTCCGTCAGGCCTTTTACCATCGTCACGCATAAGACCATTCGGTTCGAGAATGGCTGCTACATTTTTTTACTTGACGTTTATTGTTAGCGTCTGGCAACTTATACATGGATTTATTTTCAGGTTGAAAATAAATCCATATATATCGTGGAATCAGAATAAAATGTAGCTTATAGCACTCAGGAATAATGTAGCTTGCTATTATTGAACAAAATTTTAGAATAGGTTCCAGACGTTAGCGGTAAAACAAAAAACTCACAAACTTTACTGCTTAATATTACTAATAAATGTGCTTCATAATATTACAATAGAAGCATAGATAAGTATCGCGTCATTATTATATTTTGAAATAATTGAGATTTTAAATAGATTTTTATATTGTTACAGGTATGTGATGGAGAGACGCTGTGGACGCTATTGGTGTCGGTGAGGGCGTAAAATAAGCAATAACATTATAGAAAGCCCATATTCTATTTCCTAACTCGTTTGTACCCTAAAATGGTAGTTTACACTACTACGAACTTCAGAGATGCAAAAATCTGACAAGTGCCAGCTAACTATTCCAAAAAAATATTTTTTAATACTCAAACAGCTTCTTACGAGTTCTTAACCAAATCATTACAATATGGACCAAGTAGAACAATGCAATGTTAAAAGCTTACTCTTAATAAGATAGTCGTTAAACGAACGACGTATAATTTCGCATTTCTGGAAGATGACGAGACGTTTTATGGCACCGCCGACAATTACCAATCCAGCGATAACATTCAACCACAATTTTAAATGTGAAAACCTCATTTCATTCGAGACACGTAATGAGCATTCGAAAACACACGCTAATGATCGTATTCATTGTCTCAAACGCGCAATTAACACAGACGTGTGTAAATTAGTGGAGAATTAGTTCAGTTCGGCCGGCATTTAGAAGTGTCAGCTATCCGGCTAGTTTTTACAGTTTGTCGTGGTCATGAACACTTCGACGAAAGTTATAACAATAACAAACAAGAGCGGAATAACCGTAACAGTGCCGAAATCTGCGACATTCAATACAAAAAATATAGGTAAAATAGGTACATGGTAACTATCCCATTGTGACTTTATTCATAGATTTAAAGAAATTCTAAATTTGATCCATATTAATTTGTTTTCACATATGATAATTAAGCAATGTTGTTGACATTTGTAGATTGAATGGAATAAGTATTGCCTTGAATGAGTGATTATTTGGTCCTGGAGTAGTTATATATGTATTTAAGGATTCAGTAGGAAGGTGAGGTGATTAAATATGTTTCACATTGCAGTTTTCATAATATAAGCTGTGAGGGAAATAAGTTATTTTGGACCGATAAATAAACAAATAACTCCGTAGAAGTCCGAGCTATCCTTAGTCTACCAAAGTAGACAATCCATCGATACATAAAGCTACACAGCACTAATTTACAGTCCTAGTACCTGGAATGAAAAAAATTAAAAATATTTTTTCTTTTTCGTATATATGTACCAAAGATCTCTTTTGTCCTAATGTTCCTGGGGTAACAGGAAAATAAATATCAACGCATAAAGACGCGTAATTTTCAACAGAATTTAATTAAATATGCTTGACACATATACTTTTATAATCTATACATAACGTTGTCCCGAGCCTGCAAATACAGGATTGATTTTCATTTCCAACTTTTGTCTTCTAATTGTTTGTTTGCTTAGCTAAATTTTGTTGGAAAATGTTCGGCCCCTTGGCCGGATTTATTTAGCGAATACTTGGCAATGGTGTCAGTAATCCGGCCAAATTATACATTTACTACAACTCTACCGTAAGCCAAACGTCAAGTGTGCTATCACCATTCTAGATAAAGGTTATAAACTTTATTGGCTTTATTACGCTCACGGCCAAAACCTCCCTTCGGTAGCGATCCATCGTTAAAAACGATTTGATTTGAGTACGAATACTCATCACGCAAAAATGTGTCATATGCGTTATGTTTAAGGTAGCAATTTGCACTTCATTTTTAATGCTTTAAGGCACTATGCGTTACAGGGATTGAAGTTTGCGTAGTGCCAAGCATAAACGTGAAGACATCTTTGATGCCACCCTCTCGCCTCAGGCTCGAAAGGCTCTCATAGATAAAGTGCATTTCGATATTAGAAGTTTCAAACATAGTTTTAAAGTGAAATTTACGGTATGAAATTGTTTTCCCCTTTCAAAGGAAGACGCAGACGCCTCTTGTGACCCGTGAAAATAGATTTAAAGATGTAATGAAACTGCTCGCTTCTTGCGTGAGTTTTGACAGGTTTGTGGTTACTTTTTTGGGGTTTTTGAATGGCTGAGGCTACCAAAGGCCGGGTGTTTTTTCGATAGACCTCTTATCATCGGAGGCCAAGACTCATTTTAGATCCGTCCACTGCTGAACATAAGCCTCACCCAGGTGGTTTCCCGGGAAACAATTCATACCACGGTACCACTCGGCTAATTTTAAATAAAGAAGTCCTGACTCACGGAACTCTACTCGTATTGTTTATAGTTTTAATTATTAGTTTCCCCGCGGAAGATAAGGCAAGGGTACACCGCCTCTAAAGAGAGTAAGTACCTACTAAAGTATATATTCATATATTTAAGTACTTACTCTTATTTTAATTCATATTATCCATGTATTAAAAAAAACGAAAACATTACATTTTGTTCAAGTTCATTACATTGTGTACTACAAGTATAAAAAATATTTTCAGCATTTCGGCGAGTTCTTTAACTCCCAAAAACTGTTTTTGTAGATTGATTAGATGTCTTCAGATGTAGTATTCATATGACAGCTAGTAAATGAAGCCAGATTATAGTATCCTTGACTTGAATTTTCCACAAGTCTCCTTAAATGTAACTTTATCCCAGTAGCAATAGTAGAAATTTTCTCCCATCAAGACAACTTGTATCGGTTACAAATTACAATCGCATTTGAACAACAGCTCGATATTACTAGGAATGTTTAAACAAGAAAATTGACCTGTAAACTATGTTGCTCTAGAAGTGTTTGAATACCTACTAGTTACCAAAAGTGATTACCCTTGGGGTACGGCTTGGTAACTTTAGTACGGCGCGGACTGTGACTGTTCGGTATGTTATTGATTTTGCTCTGTTGCTTAATATGTTTATCTCTTTCTATAATACTTCTTTAATCAATGTTTTTTTGAAGTTGTATAACAAAAAAAACCAGCGGAATTAACTTAATGAACCTGCTTCTATACAAGTACTTTTTCGACGGGCCAGTAGGGGTTAATAACCCGGCCAATAGTTACAGAAAAAAATCTGCAAAGATCAACTCTACTTTTTGAAAACATTTCGATCAGCATTCGCAAATTTTTGAAAAAAAATCCAGTTTGCAAGAAAATTGACATTTTACTCGAGAATTCTGGTGGGAGATTTCTTATAATTTTATATGTGAAAATTGTATTGTTTTTAACTTTCAGACAGGTACCTAAACGTAATTTAAAATTATTTTTAAGTTATATTCGTATGGAGAGCTTCTACTGATATGCTCCTGTAGATTCTAAATCGGATTATCCTATTATTCGTAAACTGGGATTGAGCGAACAAAATACGCTTTGAACGGGAGACTTGTTACCATGCCTTGTTAAAATCTTTAGGTATCTATTCGTTTCCATACTTTACGAATATCGAATATTTTGTATCGCAAAAGTTTAACTTACTTTTATGTAAATAGAGACGTCTGCTTTGTTTATTCTTTATGTTGAATTATTTATACGCTCTTCATTTTTTCGGTGTTTAAACATCAAGCCATTGTATAAGTAATATTATTGATACCTACCTAAAAAGCTGATTAAATTTTTAAAAAAATAATTACAGGCATTTTGTCGTTTGATATTTATTTTTACACGGTGGTAGGGAATTTTTAGACCTCGCCTGCCTAGTTACCACCCTTAAGTTAAAAGTCTGTCACGAAGCACATGTCCGTATTCGTGTCCGTATTCTCGCTTTCAGTGGCACATTAGGCCACTGAACGCGGCCACTAGATGCAGCCACTAGACGCAGCCATTATAGTGCCTGGGTGCGGCCTCCATTCGCAGCCACTAATATCCACGAAATAGAGAGAACAGAAGGGGCGCTCGGGCGCTTTTTGACGACCTAAGCGCGCCTCTTCTGTTCTCTCTATTCTGTACGGCCGGGGAGAAGCCGGCGTTTGAGGTGCGGCGCGGGAGGCGAGCCAGAAACATGGCCACCGCCTCAGCTTGTGGCTCGGTCGCGGCCACTCAAACGCTCAGTGAGCACCGATGCCATATAATAGGTATGAAAAATCTTGTCCATAGGTTGTATTCTAGTTGCATTTGTGGCCGCGTGCAGTAGCCCAATGTGCGCCAGCACTTATTCTAGGTTTAGCTTATTCACCATCTTTGACCACACCGTCCTTTAAGATCACACGGAATAGTATTTCAGGCCAGATACGAATTCACTTTGCAGACGGCCTTGCTGTTCCATTTTTTGCCTGTGGACTATCAATAAGTTTATTTGTGTGGCTGTAGGTAAGTCACTTAGTGTGCATAAAATATTAGTAAGTGTGCCGCACTTACAGATTTTGCATTAAGTTGTTTAGCGGAGTGGTGAAAAAAATGTATGTAAAACGGAGACATATTTTGAACGCCAACGGGCATATCTCCCTTGTTTGTCTGATCTGAGGTACCATCGCTTTTCTCGTGTACTATACCAGCAACGCATTACTGTGCAAGCATAATTGTGTTCCGGTTTGATGAGAAATTACTGGGCTTAAGAGACTTAACACGTAATATCTCAGGGTTCATAACGAGCACACTGCAGTACCACTCAGGCCTTTGTGTTTCTAAGTTATGAATGGCACTGCAATTGTGGCGTTATGCTTACCAGACAATTGACATGCTCGTCTCGTTAATCAACAGCACAAAAAAACTTTTCCCCTAACTTCACGTAGGCCAAGACCGACTGAGCGTTCTGCGTAATGTGACCGATAACTCAGTAACTTTAAAAAAATTCAATATTTGTCGATAAAACTGTAACTCACTTATAACTTGTATAACAGAGAGTTGTAACGAGTTTCCGTATGAAACGGAATTGGTTTGGTACACAATTCAATTCAAAGTACGGGTAGCTATATATTTTTGTTTTCTGATTTATTTCTGTTTGGCTTATAAACGGCCTCCTTGTACATATCGTAATTTTTATAACACAACTTCTGCAAAAGAAGAGAAGTCGTAATTTTACTTTTAACTTTATCTTCATCTTCGATTTTTTTTTCATCTCACAAGGGATAAAATTTCAGAATGGTATTCGAAATTGCATTTTTGGTTTATATCCTTCTTTTAAGCAGCAACGGAGCATCGTCTTTTTTGGTGCATAAAGATAATTGGCCGGAGAGTAGAGTAGGCTACTTTAAATCCCGCAAAAGTGCAAGATTGCTGTCGGAATTTTTCCGAGTGAATTTTGTGAATGAATTCTTCCGTGTAAACTTTCACTCCCTATCTCTATGCAACAAACGCTTTGATCTGTTGCTGCTTGAAATAAGGGTAAACCAACAAACACTTTCGAATTTATGAAAAAGTTTTTTACAGTAGGAATGACATTTGAAACTTATTCTAATTCTAAAATTCTTTGTTCGTGCTCCAAGGGAGCACCCATGAAAGTTAGTTCTAAATTCCACTTCAAGTTATATATTAGAAGTTACGATTAACCATGTTATAGATCTGATTGTGAGGCTAGACTCTAGACACAAATAATATTCCATCTATGCTCAGCACGAAGCTCTGTAAGTACCCTAATTTCTAGTCTGTCATCTCGTGACGCGTTAAGCTGAGCTGAGCTACATCACAGCTGCATTATGGGATTTACGGAGACATCTGTGAATTGGAATTAAATTAGGTGCTATTTCGAGGGCCTTAGTTTAAAGTGTAATGTTAAATGATGATGTTTTACAGCTGAACAGCTTAGTTTGCATTGGTGAGCCAGTGAATTATATTGTTTTTGGGAGTAGACGTTGGTTCGGATGGGCTGCGTTAAGCAGTGATTAGGCTTAACCTTGACGAGCTCGGATGCCCGGCTAAGCGGAATCTATATGTTTAATTATCTGTGGATGGGAATAATATCAGTCTCTGTAGCTGGCAATGGTATCCATACTCGTATGGCCTACGGATTTTCTGTAATCAGTTCACTTAGTTACCTAAAAAGGTTGTCATACACATAAGAAAAAGAAGTAAGTATTGAACTGTAAACAAACTACTATCATCCAACAAATATAAGTAAGGAACTAAAAGACTGAAGAAATCCACTTACATAACATTCGTATGTTTCCCCTCGAAGCCTCGTGACACGGCCAATAACCCCAGTTTCCCCCATACATAAAATACTTGAGAAAATCCAAAATAAATGCTTTCGTCTAGCCTCGTCGGCGTCACGCATTCATAAATCACACAAAAATATATCCGAAAAGTGGCAGATTAAGTGATTCGTGCGAAAGTTGTTCGGGCAAACAGGGAAACCCATTAAAGTAAGCCCATCAAACGAGGCTGGCCAGTAATCTGTTTATCCGTTTGCATATATGTTGTTAAGTGCGTCTATGGCTTTGAAATGCCTTAAAATGTTTTAAAATGCCGCACAAAAGCTACGAATAAGAATTTAAACTCAGTGGCAATGCCTGCCGCCAGCATACTGGATACGCTCAACACTGGCAACCAGTTGAGGGCTGGAAATTTTTAATTATTTGTACCAACCTACCGTATAGGTACCTATTTAAGTAGTAGATCAGATTTTATTCGTAATTGTGTTATGAAACAAGCAGATCGCTTGCCTCCTGTCTAGCGTCACGTCTGTCCTTAACAATCAGTACCCTTTAGGCTAAGATTCAGAGACGAATCTTAGCGTGGACTCGTGCTTCCATATGTCAAAATTCTATACAGTTTTCACATATGGAAGCATAAGTTCACGCTTAGACTTGCCTCTGAGTCTTAGCCTTTGACTTTTAAAATGACGTCCTGCTCATGATTGCACTGCGCTCTTCATCCTGGTGATAATAGCTCTTTTGTCTCATTTGTGCAGTTAATTCAGCAAGGTAGTTCCACACATACGAACTCCAAAATAAATCCTATCACATCTCCTCCTAAGATTAGCTTGCTCAATGACGATATGGAAATATGTTCTCTTTACCAGAAAAAATAAACATGTAGAATTGATTTAAAAAAAACGGGAACCTACTTCTATGAAAATACCGCGATATACGAAAAGTTAACTTTGAAGTTTTCCTTCCTCTTCGGATGTTCGTTCATGAAAAAAATTTGGGGCGGTCCCATAATATTTTAACTTTTCTCGATAGTCTTTGAAATTAAATAAGCGTTTTTAAAAACCGGTTCACAATTGACGGAGATTTCGGTGAACATAGGTACATAGACTTTACATACAGTCGAACATAGAACCTCCTCCTTTTTCAAAGTCAATTAAAAATAATAGGCTACGGTTTATAAAGGATTTACAACGGCTAGTAAATTGTCTTGCAGCTGTTTATGTACATCATATTGCTACAGGTATCAATTACAGCTGTTGCTATTTCATACTACCATGAATATTTCCATCATTTCTATGGAATCCGGCTATCAGGTTGTATCGTGAACACACGATGACTTAGAAAATAAATGTGTAAAGATTGTATTAATCATTTAATAAATCGTAATACATATAGTAATAATATAGTAGAAGGATTTAAGTGATTCGCAAATGAGCACAGATATAAATTTTAACACGAAATGTAATGTTATACTGTGGTTACAATTAAATACAAAGCGAAAGCATTTCTATTGTCTGCAGATTTAGACGGAAACAGGAACAAAATAATAATAAATTTACTTTAAAAGTCCTGAGGACTGACGATGAATAGGAAATTTGTAGAAGGTTCGATAAAACAATTTTGATCGATTTTATTCTCAAGATAGTTTAAAAATTTACACAAATTTAATTTATATTGTATTTTCAGCTTTAGTCTTCGAGAAATTGATAAATTTAGGGTCTCAATACCAATTATTTACACACCTACGCTGTCCCGGTCTAATCCAGCAATTATTTTGGATACTTCCAAGTTGCCCCTGTCTTGGTCAGAACAGACACGGCTAATTTGCTCTAATGCCCGCTTACCCTTGTCTGCATTAACCATTAACTTGTGACATGCTTAATTCGCTAAGTGCTGTGGTCAGCTTTCGTATACGTGCGCCCTGAGTGAAGGCGGAAGATGCTCAAGCGGACCAAACCCGCTACGAAACTGCGGAAACAGGCAGAGCGTAGAAATTAGCGTTTTGCGATTTACAGAAATAAGTGTGTAAGCGCGTTTTTGGGATAACGTGACTATAAAGTTTTTTTTGAAAATAATAGCTTTAGAATGCTGTTTGTCGTGTTACGCCTTAATTTAAACATTAAAAAACTAACTGGGAGGGAGCAGTGACCCAAAATGAGTGGTGATCTCCGATAACATGAGATAATAAAATCTAAATACTATTATTTTGTATGTGTAAAAACAAAACGAACTTGCAAGCTTTAGTGGGTTAATTATAAATATAATTTAATAAATTGTAAATTTGGTCACAGTTAAAACAATCAAACAACCAACAAAACAACAATCAACAAAATCAAATTGAAGTCAAAACAAAAAAAATACATACTTTATTATTACCAAGACTTTAATAAAACTGGCAAACCGCGTTTTAAACCGCGCCCAATGACACTAGAGGCTTATTGTAACTCTAATTAATCGCGGCCCGCTTTCACTGCCGCCACAACTTGTAACGGATCGTAGAAATGACCAAAATGTATTGCCCTATAAACTGGACCACCTTTGTTTAAGTAAATCCGGGGCTCGGAGTTGAGTTTAAATTATTTATTCGACCGTTAAGGCTGGTAACAAATATCTTTGGAAGTCTGGGAGTTGCGTGAGGAACATTTAGTGGGTGGTTGCTTGGAATAATTCACTTGAATTATACCTTTTACCCACTTACTTGAATTATACCTTCAGGTATTTTAATGAGCTAGCGTCGTGTCGTCCAATTTTTGTTTTTGGTCGGTAATAGAGTTATTATGTTGCCCCATAAATTAAGGTCGTCGTCATCTATCAGATGTTTATGATAGCAATAATTTCTTTTTAGTTAAATATAGCTTTTATTCGATCGGGCTAAATGCCTTTTTTGACTACAGCAACTGCGTAACTGCAACTGTAAAAGGCACCTGACAAAAAAACCGTTAGACATTACAGACCTACATAGGCTTGTAGCTAGTTCAAATGCCTAGTTTTTAGCGTACCCCTTGCCAAAATTACATAATTTGAAACGAAAGCTCAAGAAATAGTAGATTTTATATCAAATACGTTACAAATTCTATGAATTAATGTATATCAATTATTTACTTTGAACCTAGATAGTCGTCACTTTGACTACGTCTTTTTTGTATTTGAAGCAAGCGCAGGTAATGAGATTACCGATATCTTCTGAAACAAGTACATACAATTCTATCCAGCGTATCTCGAACGGTAACAAAAATGGAAGCTCATCGGTGTGTTCCTCGTCTATTATTCACCTCAGCAAAGGAAAGTGGCGGAAACTAGCAAACTAGATAAGTTTTAAAAGGAGGAAGTTAGATGAATCTTGACTGCATAATCACACAGATTAAAAGTTGTTGATTGTGAAATTCTGAGTTTCGGCTCGCTCTCGCAGTTTCGTTGCAGAAAATATATGATAATTATAGATAAACTTAGGGACCTACATATAGTATGTTTATCGTTAATGAAGCAATGAGACAACCAGTTCATTTGTCTGATGGTATTTTACATCGTTCTATAACGGGTTTTGTATGCGTGATAAATAAGGTTTGACCGCAACCTCAACTTACATCTCAGGAGCCTCCTGGCGACTACCCTTACAAAAAAGGAATTTTCAAAATCGGTTCACAACCGACAGAGAAATTGGTGAACATACAAAAAAATAACATACAGTCGAACATAGAACCGCCTCATTTATGAAGTCGGTTATTCGTTGGCGTGATGTTAAGTCTCTGAGCTTAAAACTCAGAGTTTTTAATTGCAAAGTTCTGCTTGGCACTTTACGGAGCAGTTCCACCTAGTACCTAATAAACTTAAAAAAATCAGTTTATTTTCCTCGCCGGCATTACCTACACAATAAACCAAGCCCTTCCACATTTAGAACCATAATCGGGCAAAATCGCAAACTCAAGTTAGTTATAATATAATCCGCTTGAACAAGGCAAGGTATACTTCATAAATAGGGATTATGTCAACATAAAGCCTTTCCAAGTGTTTTATATTGTGCTCGATGGTGTAATCCTGTGTTATAGCGTTTGCTGATCGTTTGCGCTATTGTTCGAGCCTGACTTAGCGTAGGTTGGGTAGGTAAATCTTCTAACTTTGAGATGTAGGACTTAAGATGAGTTTTGTAAGTGTACAATGGTTAAAAAATAGAAACAGATTACTAAAACGCTGAATACACCCTCGATGCGGCTCTGTAGAAGCTCTTTATTCCAAAGCAGTTTATCATTTTTATTAAACCAAAAATTTTGTTCGATTTTAAAATACGTACATCGTTATACATAAATAGAAAATAACGTGCACGAAACTGGTCATGAAACGACTTCCAAAAAAGGAGAAGGTTATCAATTCGGTGGCTATTTTTTTAAATGTTTTTTACGTCAGATCTCTGTCATTTATAAAACAATTTGGAAAATTCTTTTTTCAATTGAAAGTATATACTTTCAGATTGGTCCCATAGAAATTTTGATCAAAATCGGTTCAGTAGTTTGTCACTGAAGTCGTTTCGTAGCTTTTTTAAAGCAATTTTGTTTCCATGCCATCTTTCACGTCATCGGAAACCGGAAGTCGTGAGATCTGCGAACGACTTCGAGGCACGTCTGTTTACCAACAACTATTTATCCAGATATCCAGCACGTCGTAATTAACACGGTCTGACCTCTATCAATAACAGATTAGCATGTGAAAGGTAATAGCCTAATGGTGGTGTGTGCCAGTAATTGGACTATAAATTGTGTAGTGTTAGAGGGGTGTGCCGTGTTTGGGAATTTAAAAGTGTAGTGCTGTAATTGAGGGCGAGTGACGAGGGTGCTTTTTGGAATTAAGTTTTTAGGTTTTTCGAAGTAAGTGATGTTGAGGCCTACCGATCCTAGTTCGATAGCTCGATTCCTATCATTTTCTTTGGAGACAATATCGAAATGCGGCCATAGCATGGTACCATCCTGTTATGGCTTTTTGAAGACTAAAATATGAGTAAATATTCATCATATTACCAATAATCTTGTTGTGATCAAAACAAGATTTTACCAATAAGTACTCCACGAAACAAAAACAATAACAGTTACCTCTAAAAATAAGTTTAAAATGAAAAATCTCTGTTATTTATATATGTATACTCGTATTGATAGAATTAACAAGACTTACGTATGTATTATAAAATAACAAAAAACTTGGTTATGGTACATTTTCGATTAGACGTCTAATTTTGTAGTATACTTACGCTTTTTTGGAACTCAGTAGCGCACGCGGTCTTCCTTCTCTTTTACATGAAAGCTCGGGGAGGTGCCTTAACTTAAATCTACGGTCGTAGCTAGTCTTGCGAGCATTAGAACATGCCACCATGCAAAAGTTTTAAAGCTTAGAAATCGAAATATACAATGTATTTAAAATGTAGGAACAATCGCATGCAAATATGATTGGGTAGGTAGCAACTCCCTGTGCAGTGTACAAGTTAGATTGGAAAGTTATACCTACATCAATAGGACAAATTGCAAGCTGTAGTTGGGGCAGTCAGGACACGTCTAAGAGACCTCTACTGCATGGTACAGGACAACCAATTAAGGAAAGTCAATTTTGATATAATTATGATAAATCACTACGAATATTATTACTAGAAACGGGATATTTACCACCGCGAAAGCCTTTATTTTTCGAAGTTCTGGATAATATCTGATCTGTTATAAGGTGTTGTGCTTACGGTCAGGCAAAACACTTGCTCGTCTCATTACCTCGTATTTTTTATACTATTTGGTAACGAGACGAGCTGGTCGTTTGCCTGATGGTAAGCATAACGCCGGCCCGTAACAATTCAAAGCCACTCAGAACTTTGAAACATAAAGACCTGCGCGGCACTGCAGTGCACTCGTTACCCTGAGTCATTAGGTATTAAGTATTTATAAGCCTAGTTATTTCACTGGCTATTTTGCTCATCAAACTGGAACACATATGCTTGCACATTCCTGCTTGGCGGCAGACTTCACGAGCAAAGCGTCGGTACGGTCGTTATTATATAATGCGTAAGTCTTGTTAATTTTATCAATATAGATTTATAAATAACCGATATTTTTGTGCAAACTTATTTTTAGAGGTAACTTTGCTATTTTTTGATCAAGTAAATTTTGTTAAAACTTGTTTTGATCTCTTCAAGATTATCAGTAATATGATGAAGAATGACTTTTTTTTCTTGGGCCTGAAGCTCCACTTATTCTGCTAAAAACATATTTAGCTGCTATAGCTTTTCCGTGGCTACATGATGTATGATGATTCTTCCCCGTATTAAAAACACTAACACAAAAACATGAACATTTTCCCATTTATAAAATTAGTAGGATTAAGGTTAATGAAATAGCCAGGTAGTGTAATCACTACTATTTACCATAACAAGTAATTAAAGCAATGGCTCAGTTTACCATGATTATGTTAACTACTGCTTTGAACCTTTGCTTAGTTAATCGGAACGAATTTAGCAAACCGATGATTTCGTTTTCTGCGTAGATTAATTTCAATGAATTAACACAAAATTGTATTAATTTATGAGGTACTAGAACTCTTCAATGAAAGTTTCTTTAGGTAGGTCCTGCTGCTTATGTTCATCAGAATAAGTAATACGCTTCTTTGATTATGAAATATAAAAATCAAAGGCGTGATTTTAATTATATTTCGTCCGTATTATAAAAAGCTTTATTTAAAGGTTTGTTGGTTTGTCTTTCTTTCACGCAGCAACGGCGCAACGGACCGACGTGTTATTGCATAGATATAGTTTATGGACCGGAGAGTAACTATAGCATTTTATCCCGGGAAAATGCAACTTTCCTTTGGAAATCGCCACGCGGTTGAAACCGTGGGCAGAAGCTAGTACATATATATTCTTTGTTTATTACTATTATTTGCTTAAAATGTTGTATGTGACTGTATGGCAGTGACTCATCTCTCTATACATTAAAACTCTTGTCTTTTCTCTCACCAAGGTCTTTTAGCAATGTCTTGGTTCTAATGTATATATCTGTAACATAAACCAAAACCTAGTATTTGCGTTCCTATTGACTTAGCATATACATAATACGTACGGCGTTCTGTGAAACATTCTCCTAATATCACATATATTATATTAGCATTGAATTTACTTTGCACCCGCATCAAAGGAGAATTAATGCTATTATACTCCATTGAAATGTATATGGAAATAGTTACCGCAACTGTTTCTATGATCAGTACACTTGTATGAGAGACAATGGAGATATAACAAGTCGAATTATTGTTTGTATTTGATCTGCTTATAATGGTACGTGTCTGGATTGTTCTACCAATTTCAGTCAATATTCTTATTGTATAGGCATATGACCGGCTCATGAGGTTTTATGGGCCTTTGATGCCTGCAATAAATGAATTATTATTATCATTTAAATTTGTTCTCGGGCCTTTGCCCGGACCTTTGATAGTAATGGAGCCGTAGCAAATATTAAGAGGCCCTTTTTAATTAAAATTAAAGAAAATTATGAGTGGGGAAGATAGTGATGAGATGGACTATTCTACGATATGAGTAAAAAGCCTGGACAAATAGGTATATTATTTAAAAACACATTTGTTTATAATCGTATTATTTTATATCAACGCGTTTCTTCGTCTCATTTTTTTCTGATAGCATCCCCTATTTTCACATTACAACTTAACCCTTCCATTCCAAAAACAGACGTAGACTCGTAATACGTCATTTTAACGAAAATAAAAACAAATAAGGAGCTCCTCAGTCGGCCATTTAATTCCGGAGCAGACGCGTATTCTAATAAGCTAGAAACATTACTCGGTTTTATTGCGCGTTTTCACTTAACTTTGAGTCGGTATTTCTCTTTGAGAGTCATTTTAGTGCGATATAGTCTGGCCAGCGTGAATTATTTAAAATACGGATCCAAAGATAGGCATTAAACATTCATTCGAGTCTACGGCTTTTGACTGCAGGCTGATACACGAGCGAACTGATGAGTTTCATGAGTATTATAATTGAACTCTGATTGAGATAACCGATGAGTCTGATGACATACTTTTAGGCGCTTCGTGTACCATAACAATGGATAACCATAAGTCATACATAAGTATGACCTAATGCATCATAAAGAATTGAGATAGGTACAGTTACTAAAATAGATACTGTAATTTTATTACAGTTTATTTTACTTTCCATAGGTAATCCAAACTAAATCTTAGTTTGGCCCATCACATTAGCAAATCACATCCTTAACAATAATCATATTCGTTATACTTTACTAAGTAGGACTATTTTTTTATTCCATTTTATAACGACACGACCTGGTCGTTTGCCTGGCGTAGCGCCTGACCCAAGAAAATTGCAGTGCCTCACTGCACTGCAACTGCTTCAGATACGTTGCATTTAACAAGTCAACTGGAAACTAAAATCCATCACTTGCCAAACATAAAAAGAGACAATACTCTTTTACGGATACCAATATGTATCCGTTTTCAGCTATGCTTCACCCATTCCACATCAAAGCTGTCAAGCTGTAAGCCTTCACAATAGGTGGAAGCTAAGCCGTCGAAGATCTGGCTCACATCTGACGTGATGTGATATGCATCGACTGGTCCATTCATGAATGCAGCTGTACAATAGCTGAGCTTATCCAATACTGAGATAAACAGACTATATGGATCTGGATCTATGAATAGGCAAGTATTTAATATTGAGTAGGTATCTATAAAAGCTAATTATAAAAGAAAGAAATTACTTCAAGCGATAAGTCCCTTTTGTAATACTTACTAGACTTACCTTCTACAAACTCAAACAGCTTGTTTAAGTGTCTCGAAAGTTGATAAAAAAAACCAAAACCCGTAGACTCGACTAGCACTGAAACGAGTTTTCTTTAAGGGTATGAAGTCAAGTTAAATATTTTTGTTTTAATTTTGTATTTTTCATTGTAGTGTGCCAACGGAGAGTTTATCTACGAGTATATATATAGATCTACAAGATTTACCCAATAAATTGCTACTTTAAATAAATATTACCACGCAGGGCGTAAATGTTTTGTAATACAAGAGTTACCTGATTAATTACCAGCTATACTATAACGGTCAAAAGTACTTACCGACAAAATTAAAAAAAATATAATTAAAAACTCAATACCACTAAGGAAATGTCACGTGAATTGACGCTTTGAATGGCATTGATAAATTGAGAAACTCGGGCCATTTTCAAGCTTTAGAATATAGGTTTCAATGTCGAGTTTCACCAACGTTCTTCAGGCTTTAACAAATCCTTAACAATAGGTGACAGTTTCCTTTTACTTCGAAATCTATGGCAATAATTAGGAGGGAGTTTTTGTCGCTTTCTAGTTTACACGGTACCTTTTTTAAGTGTTGACATGCGTTTGAATACTAAATAACCTTCTGTTAAATTATGATCTTGTCGAAGGTAACTTAACTTTACTCTCAAGCTCAACTTCCGGAACTCAGCGATAGGAGGTATTCCTGATTTTCAACTTCGTAGTGGTAACTGAACATATTAATCACCCACCATGCCAAGGTTGCATCACGTTGCTTAGAAAATCAGTGAAGGAATCGTTAGGGAAGGCATCTTGTATCACTAAGCCACAATAATTTTAGCGTCGATAGTAAGGTACTTACAATCTTAATTTTGTAGATAATACGACAAAAATAAAAACACAAAAAACACTGCCTTATAACTGTGTAAAATTATGTCTTCAAAAAATTACAGGCTAAAAGATATCCTAAATTGAATTTTCGCATTTTACTTTCATTTCGCTGCAAGGCTTCAGACGAAAACAAATCCTGTTCTGTCGCCGAAAGCACTTCAAGCCAGCCCTAGTTTTTTCGTGCATGCGTTTAAGTGTAGTACATTACCCACACGCCGCGAGGTATAAGGGGACCCAGTACGAAAGGGCTGTCTTACCACCTCTTGATAAGGTTTATCTGGCACTTAATATGACCGCTATTTGGAGCTTTTTTTATAATGAATGTAGCAAAATTCTGAACTGGAGTCATGTGTTCACGTGTCACCTTTAATACTATAAGTTATGTACCAAATTAATGAATGGTAATACACGAATCTGACACCAATCAAGTCTGCTCTGGCCCTTAATGAGCAGGTAGGCGTCCGCCTAGGTCATTTTTTTTTTCTAGCTTTTTCTAGAATTTTAGTAATAGATCTAAATGGCCCCAGTATCACTTATTCATACCCTATAAATATATATCGTACTGAAAAATACTATTATCATTATTGTCTGTTTGTCAAAATATGTTTTTATTAGAATAAAATTTTGTCTAACATAAACTGAGATAATACGTATACTGAGTACACAGTTTGTCGATATATAAATTGAATCTTATAATATCTACTGTGAACTGAGTATGAGTTGTTAAGTAAAACATGTTATTTCGTTATTATAATCATAAGTGAGTGTTACCATATCCTATTGCTGGCTGCGACAAGCTGATTCATCCCTCAGCATCATTTTACGAGTAGGTTGTAAAACTCGGGCTCAATCTTGCAGAGGAAAACTTCTCACTTATCGGGAGGAAATGGATAATCCGGCACGCGTCCGGGTGACGCCATTGCTTTCGATCTCAGCTTGGCGTTAGAATGAGTTCACTGCAGGTATTTAGATTCAATTCGATATGCGGAAGTAATAAAATGATATTATATTTTTTATGGATTTGCGCATGTTATAAAGACATAAATTAATAATTGAATTTTTAGGGTCTCAATACGAACTCCTAAAGTTGTCCCAAGCGACGATTATCGCAATGTCTTTTCATAGCTTTACCAGTTACCAACTGTTTCTACTAGTTTTCATGTGCAGCGTGTGCTCGCCCTCCAAGCAGAATTTTTCTTGTCCATATATTGTCTCTAAAAGGAATTTACCCTAACGCCATCTATTAACACAGTTCAGATTTAAAGCTTAAATGTGACTTGATTTTGAGGTTGAGAACTCATAGAAATGTATTAGTTGTATTAGTACATACATTTATATGTGAGAACTTGATGTGTTATTTTATTAAATCTAAATACCCAATCGAATCGTATCCTGTTATTTAACCATATTTAACATATTTATAGCACAAAAAACAACTAACAAATAAAAAAAGTTGGATATCGGCATGTGGGAACAAAAACAGTCTACCTGTTGTAATAATTCCACCAATTTCCACACTTATGCCCGTTTTCACCAACCCTATGAGACGCTTAAATCGGATGCCTAAACATTTAGGAGTTACCTAGGGCAAAAATTCGTTCCACCAACCTTTAAGATCGTTCTAATGACTATAATGAAGTATACATTTTGAAAGGAATTGGCTAACATTAGGAGTTACTTCGTTAGGCGTTGCCTTATTCGTCGTTGGTGAAAACAGGCATTATCGCCTATTTCACCAAATATCATAACTTTCACTATTACTCATAGATTATTTATGTGCCCTTGTGCCTAATACGGCGGTAAAGACATCAATACTCCGTAAATAATACGGCCTATACAAGGTATCTATAAATAGGGAAACCTCCTTGTGAACAAACTCAAACAGTACCTGTGACCCAAAAACGTGCGCAAAAATGTTTGGGCGTAGCAATAGTGCTTAATGTATCGTTGTCCGTTCTCCTGTCACTGATACGTGACAAAGGTTAAAAAGCTTGACATTTCCTTTGCTTTGCCGATACTGGAAGAAAATTGTGTATATCTGCAGTATACCTTTCTAAGGACGTGGATACGTCAATATCAATAACGGTACCTAAATCACCTTTCTTTATATCGGCATAAAGTAAGATATCTCTAAATAGTACTAATATTTGTTAGAGGTAACTCAAACAAAATATAGGTACATGTACAAATAAGATAGCGAGAATTATTAAATGGGGGAAACTACAGACTAAGAATTCGTCGACTTTAATTATCCCTAAAATCATTCTGTCTTAAGATATCTTTATATTATGTTTTTTTGTGGAGTAAGCTTGTCTCTGTCCACTATTTCACCTGATGGTAACGAGGATGCAGTCGATGGTAAAGCACGCTTACCTAGTAGATACCTAGTCGTTCATGGATGAACCCAAGTTAAAGCGATCATAAAACTCGGACTGTGGCACAGCGTTCCACACAACGACACGCATTCGATTAGTAAGGTCGCACATTGAACAAACATACCGCATCTTCGAAACATAAAAAGCAGAATAAAAAAAAATTGTTCCTCAATAAATCTTATTTCTCTACTAAATCAAATGGCTCAAAATTAAATACCTTAAACCGTGGAAAACATTTAAAAGATTTAATTACAATGCCACTTATACGGCAGGTAGTATCCAATAAAAGTAAATTCATTACGGAGGTCCAAGCTTTTGGAGCGTCGGCTTAAAATTATCTACATAATGAGTTCCAGGCTTAATCTCCTAAATAAAGTTACCTAAGTAAACAATTTATTTGGCTTTGTTTTACGTTTGGCTACGGATAGTCTTTGTGAACTTGGAAGGTTTTTGAGGCATTTTAAGGTAACAGAATTCTCATGAACCAAGCGGCTTTAGGACATTAGAACTAGGGTTGAGACGGAAAAGTTTAGAGCGCTGTTTTGTAAAGTGTTCAACATTTCTTTTAACAACAGTTTCTTTTAATCAAAATAGGGACCACCTCAACAGTGTCAGTTACAAAATAAGGAAAACCGGTTGGTTTTGTCTTACTATCTTTGATAAAATTTTAATGTATGTTATCTTTGACACGTTTTAATGCAGTAACAAATGTCTTTGACATAAACGTGTCAAAACGCATTGTTACAAATCCGGCAGAAGAAAATTTTTGAGGATATTTAGGTAAACATCCCGTTAGCGTGAAGTAACAGTGTTAACACTTTAAAATATATTAATATCTTTACAATTAATGTTAAATAAAGGGTTGTCTACTAAATGGAGCCAAGATTTTAAGCCGAAAAAAGTTGTCGCTGCGTGTAAATGTGCATGCAAATATTTTTACAACATGCAAAGTAAATGAATAGAACTAGCCCGAAGCTTTACTTAAACTTATAGATGCTTAGATAATTATCCTACTCTCTAAAATATTATTTCGAAATGTTAGTGAGATCTCATTGTTATGTTTCTCAGTAATCGGAGTAACGGGACTCTAATAGCTATTTCAGAAGTATTTCCCAGTATTTTCAATGACGCAATTCCGATGATACCTAAAACCCTAGAAACAATTGCTATTGTCGATCATTATGTGGGGGTGAACGTTTCCTCTTCTAAGAAATATTGCTTTATCGTTGGAGTTTATTAGTTCTTGACCAAAATAACTTACCGCTCCGTAGCCCACTAAGGGCTAGCCCGTACCACTACCGCTTACTAGCTTACCGGTACCTACCTAGGTAGCGGTAAGTTAAAGTAGTAAGTTAGATGAAAAAATAATAAAAAATTGGATTGAATAATATTGATCCTTCTTTTAGGAAATCGTTGCTAATGCAGAAGAAGCTAAATATATACCTATACGTAAGTGTGAAATGAGTTGTAAGAGACGCACAGACCGTTTGCGTGAAGAATTTTTAAGGTAAGAATAACAATTGCAGCGCTCGTTATCCTGAGATGTTAGGTATTGTATGTCATGTGCTCAGTAATAATAATTTTATTGTAATATGATGGATTTTAGAACCCACTTTGCTATTGGAAAAAGTCATTTACAAAGACGTCAAATTCAAGATACCAGGAACACATATCATCAAGGAGGTATGTCAAACATAGAACTAAACGCCTAGGGTAGGTACCTATCGGCGACGCAGTCTCAAGGCATATCATGAAATATTCAGTTCGTATACACGTCTAATGCCCATAAATATTTGGTGTATATGTGTTGGTGTATTTTAGCATGTGCCCACGTTAGGCCCGTTTGCGTACCGTACCGTTGAGTTATGAGTGCGATAACATATTTATTTGTTAGTTATTACTCGGGTTATTGAATTTATTAGCGGTAGAAATATTTTTATGAATTGTTATGACGATTTTTCTGACGTTCTTTGTTTTGTACCATTTTTCTTTTGAGAAATGGGGACGTAGATTTAGTGTCATATTAAAAAATTAAAAAAAAAGATTTGAACTTGGACATGATTGAGATTCGGTGAAAACATGACAAAGAAATTTGTATTTAGAAGTTGCCTGGACACGAATCTGTCAAGAAACACTGGCCCTCTGGATCACAGGGGTACCCTTGATTGATTTTCTATTTACTAGGTGGTAGGACTAACTCTTCTGCGAGTGTCGTCTTGGTTGGTACCACCGCTTTGCTCGTGAAGTCAACCCCCAAGTAGTAATGACGTGCAAGAGTATCCAGTGAAATTTCTGGGCTTATGAGACTTAATACCTAATGTCTCAGGGTATAACGAGCCCACTGCAGTACCTTGCAGGCCTTTGTATTTCAAAGTTATGGGTGGCACTGCAATTGTTATAGGCCGGCGTTATGCTTACCATCAGGCAAACGACCAGCTCGTCTCGTTACCAAATAACTTAAAAAATATGACTTCATGATTCGTTATGTCAGTTTCATACAATTTTTACTTTTTAGAGAGATATTATTAAAAAGATTTTGTGTAGGCGCCCAGATATTACATCTCATTTGCCAGTAATCACTGACTACTTTGCTCATCAAACCGGAACATAGCCATGCATGCAGACGGCAGGCTACACAAGCAAATCTATGGCCATCTGCCCACTCGGGTAAAATATTACTATTTCTATACCAATATTATAAAGCAGTAAAGTTTGTAAGTTTTTTGTTTGTTTGTTTGTTTGTTAACGCTAATCTCTGGTACCGCTGGTCCGATTCTAAAACTTGTTTTAATAGGAAACTACATTATCCCTGAGTGCTTTAGGCTACCACGCGCGTGAAGCCGTGGACAGACGCTAGTCTGGTATATTTGTATACACAAACAAATCCTAAAGTTTTAGTAGAAACGGTTCCCATTGTTCCTCGCAAGTTTGCTGGCAGGAGTTACGGCACAGAGCAGATAGGCTTTAATCCGGATTGTTGGCTCGCGCGAATAGTTTTACGAGCAAATCTTTATTGCACCCGCTTAATTTCTCACAACTATGCAGTACGACGCGACTGAATTAATTTATTATGTGCAGCCGAGGCGGAAAGTATGCTTACACTTGGCAGTGTAGTAGTCTACTTGACGTCTCTTTGTCGTATGTGTATTTGTGCAGTCCTTTCTTCTTATGGGCAAGTATCCAATTCTGGAGTTACATTCCTTTGCCGCTCGAAGGTTCCACTGTTGTCTGTTACAACATTTTAAAATCCCCAAAGGATTACTTAAAATGATTTTTATAAAATTAAGGATTAATGACAAAGGAAAAGGATTAGTTAAGTACAAAAATGCATGGAAGCAAACCGCTTAAGCGCTTCCCGACAATAATAATTGAACATACTATGTTTAATATTACAAACTTTATTAAAACAAGGAGTTTTCGCATTTTGCTACGACATTTTCTGGAACACCATTTTGTTTATCGTTGCTGAGCATCTTACTTTTCTTCTTCTTTAGCCTATCTAGACCGTTTTGGTGTAGGCCTACTCCTTCAACGCTTTCCATATATCGGTATTGAGCTGTCTGCTTCCACTTTATCTGAGCATACATGATAAATTTCATAATACAAATACCACAGTCTAGACTCAAGGCTGTAGAAACTAACTCAAAGCCACAAAGTCTTGTCAATAAGTCTTGGCTTTGATTTAGTCTAATCACAATTTGCCTTACAGTCTTTATTATTTGACTAAAGAAATCCCTCTTTTATTACTGCTTGTGATCAACCCTGATGAAAAACCGGAAAAACTAGGCTGGTTTTTAGGTTAGTACAATCTGTTTAGCGTCTAGGCTTTCAGCCAAGGTCAAGTTTTACGATTTGCCTAACCTAAACCTAATTTTAGTTTCAATCTCTCTTTCTAAATGAGAACATGAGAAAGAGATGCAATATATTTTAGACAAATTAATCCACTTGTGTCTAGTGTTTTAACGGCAATGAATTTAGTGGCGTTTTATTTATCAAGGATGGAAGATATTTGACAGCTCTAAAACTAAATTTGTATCTCTAAAAGAATCTTCCATCTCTTTCTCATGGTATTCGAAAGAGAGAGAGAGAGAGAGCAAAACTAAAATTAAGTTTAGGTATGAAACGACAGAATCGACACCAAATGTCTTACATCTTCATTGCTAAACTGTTTTTATACTCTATACGTTAGCATTTGACCACTATCTTGCCTGATCTCAAGCGACTATTTGGTAGAAGATGACAAATATGCTAATCTAGATTAACAGCTAACCATAAATGAAAATATCGCGATATTTGAAGTTTCATCCCCTATTTTTCCACTCATAAAGATGATATTCTTTTATATAATTTATAAAATGAGTATCCTTGAGATATACCCTACTCATTAAAAAAATCGGTTGACAATACGAGGAGAAACCGAGTAACATCGCCAAAGTGTCTGGCCACGAAAAAAAAAACATCGCCAAAAAAAAAACAGATGAATTGAGAACCTCTTTTGGGAGTCGGTTAAAATGTTATGTTGCCACAGTCAACGGTAATAAATAGGTAAAACACCAACCTGCAACTTAATTGCGACAACCAATCGTACTCGGAAACTACCAGCAAACTTTGAAATTGCATTTCTGTACTGGCAAAGATTCAATATATCACAGAACCCCACCGAGATCAATTTTCACCGCAGGAGCGTCGATTCTTGAATAATTCCACTCGATTACGTTCTGCAATGTGTCGATATCCTGCCGATTTCGAGCAATATTCGATTATTTCTGTGTTTGGATTGAATCGGCAGTTTTGTCACTCGTCAGAGTGTATTTGTTTTTCTTTCTCCTCATTGAAGTGAGAATGAGTATTGCCATGTTATGATTAGAAATCGACGGAAAAAGAGTAATTAGACATACGAATAATATTGTATGTTTATTTCAAATTGTATAGGCATTAATTTTAATACCTAATACAAAATAATTTACATCATGTAGATACAGTAAAGAGAGACACAATCCAATAGGTATTTTTGTTGTGAGTACGAGAACAATTCTACTAAAATCTAACTACAAAATCTCCTATCAAGTAGGTAATAAAAATATATATCTCAGCCTATCATCGGTTAGTTTATAAAATGTCTGGGTCATAACATATGGGCGGAAGTGGTACGTTATTATTAATGTCCCTGGTCCTGGGGTGGCCTTAAGGTTGGCACTACGCCACGCTGGTGTTCTGCCACTAGGATAGGGTATGTAGCGAAGTTTGAATTAAGAAGCCAGGTCTGGTGTCAGGCCGTCTGAAGGCTCGATATACGATAGAATTCCATTTAGATTACGCTCAACATAATCCGCATCTACAATTTACTACTAGCTCTTGCAGTATTTAATATAACTAAGTACCTCAACCTTGCTGTCAATGATATTGTTACTCCCTCTATTAATAATTAAGTAACAAGCACTTAACTTAATGACTGCAAATTAATAATATATAGTCAAAACATCTTGTCTCTACAGTTACAAACAACAGGTGGTACTAACTCTTCTGCTAATGTCCGTCTGGAAGAATGCCACCTCTTTGTTCGTGTAGTCTGCCGTCAAGCAGTAACGTGCAAGCATTACTGAGTGGGTTTGATGAGCAAAGTAGTTACTAGGCTTATGAGACTTAATATCTATCAGGTTAATGAGCGCAATGCAGTACCGCGCAGTTCTTTGTGTTTCACAGTTCTGAGTGCACTGCAGTTGTTAAGGGCTGACGTTGTGCTTACTATCAGGCAAACGACCAGCTCGTCTCGTTATCCAATAGTATTTAAAAAAAACCATACATATTACATTGCCATTTCAGGCTACGTGTGTTCTGCGTAGCTATATCTAGCGGTACGCCAAACGCCGTAGCTTAAGCTTATCTTGGCTTTGCTCACTTTATGTTGGTGCTTGCTTTAAGCTAACTATATATACGCTTTCATTTTAACACCGATAGCGATTGGGTAATATGATAGGAGTTGCCACTTTATCTTGCCAATTTTCATTACTTTCATGGTTAGTCGAACTTAGGCGTATATAGCAGCTAAATAGCTAAACATAAAAAGTTTTCACTTAAAGCGGGGTACCGCCTTAACGCCTTAACTAATATGCAATTATACGAAACAAAAGCTTTTTATTATATCGGCATTGGAATGATTGCACTAGCAGTAAATCTACGTTACTTATATCTAGGTTGTACATTCGAAAGACGCAAGTTGATATAGATAACTCCATCGGAAATGTAGTTCCTTGACTTGAGCGGAAATGAAGAGATGGTTATCTATCGGAGCGAGTCGTTTAGTGCCTCCAGGTAATTTGGTATAGGCGCAATCAACTTCACGGAAAGTTGTTTACCTATAATATATTGGTTCAGTACTAAATAGTTTAGATTTTACAATACACGCTATATAACGTAAAGTGTTGGTGGTAGGGCATTTTCTACAGTTTTTCACTAGCTACCATCCACAACTTGAAAATCTGTCACTAAGCCACTATCGGTGTGTTCCAGAAGCTGCACTCGAGAGCCAAATACTCAAATTTCATCGACTACATCGTCGCTTCATCAGGAGAGATAGTGTTCAAACGCTAATCTATTGAGAGTAAAAAACAAGTACATTGCAGTACTACAATTTAATAGAACACTAGTTCAACATTTCACTCAAAAAGATTTATACAACACCCTTAAAACTGACTAGTTTTATACCATAAGCACTAAAAATGTGTAGTGATGCTGCAACATCAATGAAATTCTTTTAGCTGGCAAGCCTTCATGCGCATTAGCGTAGTGAAATTTTATTTATATTGCCAAAAAACTTCGCAACAATATGGTTTAAATCATAAATGAGCACATAAGCGATATGTATAGAACGTGAGGTAATGAATACTCTTCATAATGACGTTAACAAATTGTACAACAAAACTGTTTAATGCAACGTTGTACAAAAATAGTACGATTACATGTTGAATCAGTAAAAAACATCAAAACAAAACATTTTAAAACCCATTTACAAATATGCTTACGTTTCTAAAAAGGTATAGGTATGAATTTAAAATATTATTCCTGAAACCGAATTTTTAACGAAAAATGGTGTGCGCGCACCGAAAAGCCAACGCCGAGTGGCGTCGGCAAAAAAAGGAGTGCTGTGATGGACGGACATATCCATATTGTTATTTTGCACTGGAACTATTGATCAGCGAGAATGTTGGCGACACTTACTTATCTTGTTACGCATCTTCTTCCTTTTTTGCTTTCTCTTTGTTTGTTCCGCATTAAAATATTTACTACCAAACGCTGTGCTTGTGGTTCGGTCTCTCCACATTTTTTTGGTGTCACGGACGAACCCAGCATACATATTCGGACTCCCCGCCATCGTCTATTTCCATATCCCTCAAATATATCATAGTGTTCGGAATATTTTATGCTGTCGGTATCCAACAGGCGTTTTGTGGTAATGTCTTCGTTTGATGTATAGCAGTCAGAAGCACTCGTGTTCTAAATATCTTGCCATTATGTATATTGTGGCTACATTAAGATGTAACGTCGCAGAAGGGAGCCTCTTAGCGTTTTTTCGTTGCGTAATCACGACCCAGATTGCTCTGTCGCGAAACATAATGCGGAATAGGGCAGGGAATTTGTAAAAGTTATAGACGGGCATTTATTTCTCGAGTCGAAATATCGAAATGGGTGGGTTCGGGCACCACTCGCCCCGACCGAAAGTCCGATGAAATTACACGGCAAATGGCACCTCGTTTGCGTTTAATTTGTACATTTGTTTATGCAATCTTTTTTCGTCGAGATACGCTCGGAAAAATAAATAATTGAAAGAGCTATTTTGTTCGGTAAGGGAAATTAGCGCCGAGATTGTTCTTTGTTTGTTATATTTAATTGGATCAGATTACGGACGCTGCGCCGACACGAAATGCGCGCGCTCGTAACAAGTAAATGATAAGCGTTACAGCGGCCCGAATAAATATGCCGAGAGAGTTGGAGTACGCAAAGGTTTTCGCGTGAATCACAAATGAATTTTCCAGAGTAAAAAAGTAACATAGCGAAATCTCCTTCTGTGGTTACTTCGTTAAATAATGTAAGAAACTGTGCAGAGGTACGTGAATTGCGAAGCCGACTTGAACAAAACGCGCCAGAGCTGCCTGAATTTGCAATTTGAAGGCGTTTCGTTCTCTCACAATTTGCTTATACCGAGCCCCACGTTGGGCGCCATTTCACGTAATTCGGTCCGCGGCCGCACTAAAGTTAAGTAATCGTACACCGTCGCTGGCGCTCATGCTAGTGCTTCGCAGACTTTCTTATTTTTTGGCATCGTTTCAAATTAAAAACGATAACAGTGAGTCGGCTCTTTTTATAAAGGCCCACCATGTTGAAACAATGCCATCTTGCTTACCGCATGTAACATAATTTATCATCCTTTGTTGAGAGAACTTCAGCCCCGTCAGCCGTAACTACCTAGACTAGACTGAAATTAACAGTGGTGTCGGGATCGATCTATATTCTGAAACTTCAGTTCAAAAGTGAATGGTTCGAGCTGCTGCGATAATAATTGAAACTAAATTAATGTACGAAATTGTATGAGCTATAATATTGCCTAAAGAGGGAATCTCGGTGGAGGTTGCCCGCTCGCCTTTCATTTTCCCTTCACTAATGAACGGGCGCTGACCCGCCTTAGCAGGCTGCACAAAATTTAATTTTAATAAGGGACTGGCCACTATCTGGGCGACGTCGCCTAACAAAACATAGCCGCCTGCCGGCGCGCAGATTAGAACTCGCTTACACCATGTTTGTTCACGGTTAACGTTTTTGATGCCGGCCTTCACACAATATGGATGATTTGGTTATCGTCCTAATTGACTACGTGATTTTCATTTACACGCGGTTTTCGTCCATTCGAACTCGCCCTTTCGAAGCTAAGCTATTACCGACTGAAATCATAATGGAACATCCAAAATACTTGGGTATCTACAATTGGGGTAAAATTTGCTGCAATTTCATGAATTGTCGTCGGCAGTTATTATTCCGCGTGTAAGCGGGAATTTGTCTCTCCAGGACATAGTTGGTTTTGTCCTGGAGTTTCCCGTAAATTCGCATGGTTCGCTGGTTCCTTTCAAAAGTCGCGGTTGGTTTTACGCTTTTGGCGGTATTGTTCGTGGCGTTTTGACTTTGAATTTTAACCGTTCTTGTTCAGGATTGTCCCAGGATGAATATTGTTTGGCATTGCAGTTTGCTCGCCGATTTAAATTGTGCATTTTGTGTTGTTTAGAATGGCGCTGGTGCGTGTAAGTTGATAATATATGTGGATCTGTCGATTGAATTATACTTTTGCGTAACTATATAATACATAGGTAACTGATAGATTTGGATATAAATATGTGGAATACTACATGTACTATAGGTACGCCTACTGCAATTGTTTATAATCCAAGTCTGTAAGGACCCCTTTTTTTTTACCTTGGCTATTTTTTTTAATATTGTGTAGAAAATTGCCTTCAAATGTTTTAATCTTAAGCACAATATGTTTTCTAAAAACAGGAAAGGTAAAGAGATGTTATTGTCATGCTTATTAAAATATAGTTGCCTACATTATTTTACCTACAAAGCCCATGAAAAGTAACAAATCTACTTTCCCTTCTAGTTTGACTGTTCTTAAATTGTCAGAACCCCAAAAACAGACGAGTGTCTTACAAATCCGCTTTTTGCTCTGAGTAAACCTTCTGAGAGGATGAAGCGGAGTAAAGCGGACACACCTAACCACCTAAGTGACTGACTACAAAGCGACCGCGTTTACCGCACATCCGCAACTCCGGTCAGTAAAGGAGAAAGAGAACTTGGAATACAATTAATGACCACGTCTATCGTGGTAGTCACGCTGGTTGCACAGGTATGAGAAAAGCTTAAGTCGAGTACAGGCGCGTTCGACGTGCCTAATCTCTCAAATCCTTTGAGATCTTTTGGACTATAACTCCTTGTACCGTGAAACTGCGAATGTGTGTGACTGTACCACGGAGGAATGTTAAGTGAGGGTGGAAGGTATAGCGCGAGTAATTTAATCAACTTTAGTGACGTGTGTGAGGAATCGGCAAAATTGTTTCTTTATTGTATAGTGTTTCGCATGCTAAAATGAAGATAGAACTCGTAAAGTATCATTTAGTGTCTTGAAAGGAACACTTTGTTTTCTGCCTGTCTGTCTGTCGAGGTCTTTATAGATATCATGTATACCTATACCGTTATATTAAGATAAAACCCTTTCCCCTCGGGCACGGCCATCGCAGCTAGCCAAAAACCCGCAGGGGCAGAGTTCCCTGGACATAGGCTTAGGCAAAGAGATTATAATCCCGAGGCCTTTCCTCGCCACCGCACACAGGTACGCAGCTAAAAAAACTATAATATAATACTCCACGACCAAATTGTACAGTACTGCACTAGGCCGATTCTTATCAAGTACTTCCAAGTGACTTACAATCTTGCAATTTGACGTGGTTCTACAATAACAAATGAAAAAAATGGATGAGATTTGATTTACAAAATGTAGTTATCATATACTTTAAATTTCCAGCCTAATTTGAGCTCTATTTGGTATGTATACATAGTAAATACGAGCACAATTTATTTCGGGCAAAACAGTATTATAACATAAAAATCACATTATCTTTTATAGCGTTACTGTCAATGATCAAAGTGCGTAGGAAAGACTGGGATTGCGAGTTTTCATCTAATTTAATTTTTACTGGATAATACAATATAATGTAATCTAACACAACAGTCACAAATATAATATAAATGATTATTTTTTTAATATTTTTAAGCGTGTGGGTGATGTGGACTTGATAGCTTGTTCGGCCGAAAGTGCCAGAATGGTCGAGCACTAATGACGTATATCAAGTTATGTGCGGAGTTATCACCCTCGCTCTAAAAACATTGAGCTATATGAACTACTGAGAATAGACGGTGACGAAACCCCCATTGTTTATAAACCACAAAATTCGAGGATATGTGTCGTCCACCAAGCTGCACTGGGCCCGCGTAGTGGATTAAGGTCCATACTCTATTTACGAGAGAAGGCCAGTATGATTAGGATCATCCCATCTCTTCCCGTAGGTACCGTAAGAACTGGCTAGGGAATGAGCAGCAGATTTCTCCTCGGACCACATTACAATCTACTACGATCACCAATATACCTGCTAAGCGTCGTAAATGACGGCAGTCCTCCCCTTTATGGGGGAGGCATAGGATCTGCAGTCCTCTGCAGGACCTATGTCTATATCTACCTGCTGATAATGATATATGACAATGAGGTGATTCTAGTTTTTGAGCTGTTCCTGAAAAAGAAATCCCCGAGAAGTCACATAAAACAGTATAATAAGTGTGTACTTATAAAAGTTTCGCTGTTTTCACTCTGCAGGCAATCCTAACATTACAGTGGAACTACTTCCTTATATACCTCGTTATATAACAGGCCAACTTTATTAAACATATTCATTTTACAGAAACCTCTACGTTCGCAATTTTCCCCAAGTCTTACCTAACTTGATTATTTTTCTACTTTCATGTTACGAAACTTCACTTCTTGTATCTTGGATTTAATTAAATCTTTATAAGTAATATTATAAAACAGAAGAGGTGATGATTCAGTGGCAGAAAGGACGACCAGAGTTCGATTATGGTTCGTATCTTACAAAGGGCTTTAGCTTTTAGGAAGGAAAAAAAAAATAAAAAAAAGGAAGCATCATGATGCAACCATAGCGCGGTTATAGTGCTCATGTATCAAGTATTATGCATACTTCCGTGCTATAATAAATGGGAAAGTGTGTTTGTACGTTTGTTGGTTTGTCCTTCTTTCACGCAGCAACGGAGCAACGGATCGATGTGATCTTTGGCATGGATATAGTTTATAGACAGGAGAGTAACTAGTATAATAATATAAATGCGAATGTTTGTGTGAATGTTTGTACGATTCTCCGTAACTGGTAATCCGATTTTGATGTAATTTGGAATGTAGATAGCTTAGGTTCTGGAATAACGCATAGGCTATAAAGATATATACCACGCCGGCGAAGCCGCGGGCAGAAGCTAGTATTAAATAAAAATAAAACGTTTCACTTCTCAGATCGCCGAACTTTTGTAGGCGGTTATACTTTTGCTGCCATAGAATAGTCAGAATATAGATAGTGAGTCTACTTCTTAGGTATCCCTTTGAGAAAAGGACACAATTTCAAGCCTAGTTACAGGCACATTAGCCTAAATAGTACCTTATCTTCTTTGTCTGCACGACCTTGCCTCGAATTGGTTCTAATCAAAGAGCTCTGCCAGTCTAGTTCTTTAGACAGTACGTAGGTATTTTCTTAAGATAATATAATTGCAATTGTCTGAGAATTTTATCTGAGGCTCCCATCTGTAGGCTTGTTCTTTGAGAACCGGTTTCACAAAGAGTTCTTAGCCGGTATTAGAATGTAATTATTTTAATTTGTAAAGCTGTACATTAGTAGTTTATAGAAAAGGTTTATTCAAATTCGAAATACTTAAGGCATACATAGCAGAGAAAAAATACTCAAAATAAATTGTCCTTATTCATCATAATACCGAAAATTTTGATATGAACAAAACACATTTTTAACAAATTTACTCGATCAAAAAGAATTACAAGGTTACCTCTGAAAATAAGTTTGCAATGTGATATCTCTGTTATTTATAAATGTATATTGATCAAGTTAGCAAGATTTACGTATTATACAATGACAAAAAACTCGGTTGAGGTACATTTTCCTTTAGGTGTCTAATTTTGAAGTATAATCACGCTTTTCTTGCTCAATTTTTAGGCGTGCGTGGTCTTCCTTCTCTTTTACATCAATGCAAACCGACAGTGTGCGCGAAGAGATCAGAATGCTGAAGGTCGTTGGCTCGGGGTGGCGCCTTTATTCACTGAGACCATACAGAAATAGTAAGAAGACTCAAAAGAACAAAGCCGTTCGAATTAGGGTAGTGTTAAAATGTTAGTATAGGTAAAGAAGTATAAATAATATCTGTAAAGAATACATGAACAAAGTGTATTACAGATAATAAGAAAAGTGTTAACGTATCTACACATTTTTAGATTGCTAATTTTGAAGATAAGTTGAGTTTTAAATTACCCATTAGTCTAATTTGTTGTAAAATAACTAAAATTAAACTTATATACAAGGAAAAAACCTAGGTATAAGAGATCACTCATGAAAGTTAAATGCCCCTTTCGCTTATACAACCACTCGTGAAGAAATTTCGGAAATGCATTGGCATTCTTTGAAACATCAGTGAATGCGTGGCACTGCAGTGCGCTCGTTACCCTGAGGCATAGTCACAATAAGGCAGACAGACAAGTTTCAAATACCCAATATAATTTCCCAGTCTCACAATTCATTAGCCTTATTGTAAAATTCTAATAAATAATTACAATCGACCTAAGGATCGGTGGAATACTTCACTAACGTTGAACCAACAATCGCTTCAAAAATACTTTTGCTAAATAAATTCCAGACATTTTGTAACCCAGTCTTACCTAGAAACAAATCGAAATGTTCAGGAGAGAAGAGAACCTAAATAACATAACTAAATCATTCATCCCCTAGCGTCGCTCGCCCATCAATCGAGAAAAAACATAAATCTTGCACAAGCGTACAGTAAACAACAAACAACTATATTTTATGACAAGCGTCTTCATATCCTGTGGCCTTGGCTAGAGATGGAAAATGTTGTCAGTATTAGGCCGGCTCCACACATTGGCGCCAACATCAGTCCCAATGCCACTCGTCCAACGTGTGGATCTAGAAAAAAGCACTGTGAACGCTCGCGCCAACGTTGGGCGAATGCTACTTTCTAGATCCACACGTTGGGCGAGTAGGTACATAAAGAACACATGATTTATTTCTTTTCTAAGGGTGAATAAATGGGGAATGAATCAAATATGACGATATTTTCATCGAAATCTGTTACTTTATTAAAGCATTTTTTTTTGTACTCAATAGTTGTGTAGATCAGTAGTAATGAAAGCGATGTGGTCGAAAATGATGAATATGCTAAGCCTAGATTAGCACTCAAGTCTAATTAGAGAGATAGTGCTCAAACGCTAAGCTTTCTAGTAGAGTGTGTCGTTTTCCTGAAGGTAAGCATAGCGCTAGCCCATAACAATTGCAGTGCCAATTGCAGTGTCTCTGCGGCAATCCAGTGTGCTCGGTGCCCCGAGTCTTTAGATATTACGTTTACTAGGCAGAAAGAGTAATATACTCATTCCGATTGAGCGACTGATGTCACGCGCGTTTTATGTCACGTGACTTCGGAGTGATGTGATAACATTTTTATTATTAAATATAAATTAATTTCCTTAAAAATAGACAAAAATATTGTGTTTTATAGGATGTCTGTCACAAAAACTACCGTTTCGCGGCAAAATTATATTTTTATTTGAATACAGTCAACATCCCGATTGCAGTGCCACTCAGAACTTTAAAACACAAAGTCCTGCGTGGCGCTGCAGTGCGCCCGCTACCCTGAGACGTTAGTTATGTCATGAGCCCAGTAATTTCACTGACTACTTTGCTCATCAAACTGGAACATATTAATGCTGGCATATTAGACTTTGGCGGCTGGCTACATGAACAAAGTGGTGGTACCCACCCAGAGGGATGCTTGCAGAAGAGTTAGTTTTACCACTTGGTTCTCACACTCTTCCCATGCATAATAAATGTATAGGGAAAGTGTTCCCTATATAACGACGGCTCCGTAGCTAAGTTGGTAGTAACCCTGCCTGCAAGGCGAGGGGTCCCGGGTTCGATTCCCGGCCGGGGCAGATTTTGTGTAAGCATAAAGTTTGTTCTCGGGTCTTGGATGTTTGTGATGTGTATCTGTGTATGTCCATGCCACCTGCGACACAGGGAATCCTAGTGCGGGGGTATGAGTGTGTAAGCGTTTATTTTAGCGTTTATGTTTATGTTATGTTATAACGCTAGTAAGTACCTGTAATTCCTTTTTTCAAAGTTATGACGAAGATTAAAGATTCCTATTCTTTCCATTCAATCTTTGCCAAACTGATTAGGTATTGTACAGAAAAGCTTACATCACCAAAAGGCACACGCGGTAGTCAAAATTGACTACTTTTCTCAAGAACACATTCTTTGGATGTTAAACGAAGCTTCGTCAAGCACTCGTCTCAAAATCCTTAATTCTGCTTCGTTGACGCAATTAATTTTATATTAACGTCAAGTGCCATCTGGTGCCTGTTCTTTGAATTACTTACCTTGTGATATTTTATTACGAAAATATTTCTCAAAATAATTGATGGTCCGTTTCTTTCTTATTCTACCCAATTTGGTGAAAGATAATCATCTCTCGGAATTTGCTAATTATTAAACTAAGAAATAAAATTATTCAGTCGATTAGTTCGGCCCTGAAAACAGCTGGAAAAATGTATTTGAAATACTTAAAATTGTTTTTAAGAAGACATTAAAATTCATAAATTTAGATATTCATCAGTATTATTCTAAGTGTTTTTCTAGCTAAATTAGATTTAGTAGATAGATAATGAAGGCTTTGAAAAAAAGAGAAAAGGTTTAGTTATATAATATCTTTGAATACATTTTCACTTGTGATCAGGTGATATAGATTTAAACTCTTGTTTGAAATAAAAAAAAATACGTATTGGTATTGAATTAATGCTTCATAAATTGAGAAACACCATTATCTTTGAATACATTTTCACTTGTGATCAGGTGATATAGATTTAAACTCTTGTTTGAAATAAAAAAAAATACGTATTGGTATTGAATTAATGCTTCATAAATTGAGAAACACCATTATCTTAAAAGTATTTTTTGATTTCGAATTGTGATTTCAAACTATATTAGTTAAATAAAAATCTAATAACATTTTTGCTTACTATAAAGATTAGTTTTATAAAGAATAACAAAAAAATTTGGAATTAAATAATTGAGAAAAACTATTAACAACATATTGTTTTTTGTTACAGGTTCGTATTCCAGAATACAGATAACATCCCAAGTATCTTTCTCGAGTTATGGACACCACTTCAACCGTATGTACTTAACGATACGGTGTACCCATAAAGTAGGTATCATATTATGAATAGTAGGCTATAATTCTATACACCTGCCATTTCATACGAGGGTAATGTAAATTGAATAGGCAGACGGCCATTCAATTTTACAACTTTGCGATCGGGATGACCGATCTCTTATTTCCGTCTCTGTATAATTCAATTTCATTTCTGAAAAGGGGGTGTTTATTCACTCTATATAAATACGTATTTGAACGATGTAAGTTTCCGCTTTGTATACGGTTCTAATGGAGCATTTTGGTAAGTTTTAGTGAGATATTGGAGATGATACGGTTTCATCCGTTGTAATTTATCTTATTTCGTTTCCACTTCTTTTGTTTTGGTTAATCCAAGATAAAACGGTTTTCTGAATATCTCTGGGTAACACTAGGATTAACGCTCTATGTATACTGAAAATAAAAATTATCATGACTTCAACTGTCCTTCGGAAATTAACACATTTGAGACTTCTTACATTTTTTTAAAGATGTAATCAAAGAAGTAGAAAATAATATTTAAGATGATGTTCAACGTACGGTGCGCAGGTTGGTGGACTAACTTTTCTGCGAGTGTCTGTCTGGGTGGCAACCACCGCTTTGCTCGTTAGTCCTGCCGCCCAGTAGTAATGTGCAAGCATTACTGTGTTCCGGTTTGATAAGCAATGTAGTCATAATCTCAGGATACCGAGCGCAATGCAGTGCCGCACAGGCCTTTGTGTTTCGAAGTTCTGAGTGGCACTGCAATTGTTATGGGCCGGCGTTATGCTTACCATTAGGCAAACGACCAGCTTGTCTCGTTATCCAATAGTATACACACTTAAATCTTTAGTTCTATACTACTGATAAAAGGTTCGAGAATTTTCGATTTTCATGACCCACATTTCGCCTTCCAGACAAAACAATATCCAGTATCTGTATACCTAATCGAGCGACGCGTGTGCCCATGGCAAGTGTAGTAATTAATTACCATCGCCTCAGCGAGCTGTCGTTGGGGTAGGATTACTGTTGCCCCACTCATATTGCCTCGCGGAGGCCAATTGCAAACTGACTGCCCCGTTTTTTCATATATATTACAGATAGAGTCCAAAGCCAAAAATGCAGCCGAAAAACTTAGTATTTTGAACAGGGTCAGGCGTTACTTTACGCCACGACAGATGCTCGTTTTGTATTGATCCTAGGTGCGCTCCTGCATGGAGTATTGCAGTCGCCTGTATTAGGATCGCTCGGGAAAATATTATCAGCTAGTCACCTTGGATTCTGTCGACAGACACGCCATAAAAATGATTAACGATGAGGCGCTATAGTTAGGAAGACGCTGCTTAGGAGACGCAAAGTGGCCTTTCTGTCTTTTACTGGCTCCACTTTGGCCTGAATGTGCTTTTCTTGCTGAATGTGTCTCCACGATCTTATTCCGCAGTCTCCTTTTCATCATAGAGAACATCAAGACGCGGGGAGAGTTTCCATCCCATTGTCGTTGATATTCCACCTATAAGCAAACCTCGTTTTGCCAAGTCTTTTATCATCCGCACGGCAAAGGTGTGGAACTCGCTTCCATCGGCAATCTTTCGGCTTTCTCGATGTTTACAATTAAGCTGTTTTGATTTCTGGGTGAGTTTCACCTTCGGCCCCGTTCTCGCTTTCCATCAGGTGAGATGTTGCCAAACGCAAACCCATCTCATACATCAAAAAACGTGTTTATATAGTACCTTCATTAAATGAAAGAAGAAAGAAAGAAAGAAAATGTTTATTTGTAGCAAATAGGTACATTTCAAAAGACAATTAACAAATATAACATAGGCACACGTTAACCCAATAGCTTGGGTATGCGTGAGCGTTTTCTTTTAGATATCCTACCTATAGTTTGCCACAAACCGGTCCCAACTCAGCATATGCCAGCCATTCGACCGGCGCTGGCCTTCCGTTGGGGCCGACTTGGTGATATCACGGAAGACATACAGAGTTCAGTTTAATGAAAAAAGAAAATAAGAACATAGCATGAAAATTGAGAATTTGTAACTAAAAAGCAAAAAAACAAGTGTTACAAGTGTAAATGAAAGAGAAGCATTACGTAAGTAAACTAACTAAACATATTTAAACTAATACTCTTGTATAAACATAGGAAGTACCTACATATATATGAGCTCGTAGTAGTTGATAGGTACACAATTTTTATTGCTAATGCAGTTCTCATTATAATTAAATTAATCATGTTTCAAGCATTATTTAATAATTATACGAAATAAGTAAGCCAACCATCATGACAACCCTAAAAGAATTATAGAACAAATTGTACAGAATTATAAAACAAATTATACAAGTGTGTGTGTGTGTGTGTGTGCGCGTGTATGTGTGCGTGTGTGTGAGAGACAGTGTGTGCGTGCGTGCGTGTGCTGTGCGTGTGTGTGCATGTGTGTGTATGTGTGTGTGTGCGTGTGTGCGTGCGTGTGCGTGCGTGTGCGTGCGTGTGCGTGTGTGTGTGTGAGTGCGTGTGGTTATATAGCACTTGTGTCGTGTCGTTGAACTTCCTCCGCTTTCTGGTGTTCAAACAAAAATTTCTTTAATTTTAACCTGAAACCTTGAATATTTTGCTCTTTTTAGGCATTCAACAAAATATACCTACACCGACAAATGCTTTGGTTTGGTTCTGAACGTGATAAAATATCTTTCTTGAGAAATCAATTCTGAGCTATTTTTTCCCAATTCGTATCTTTAACTATTTTCTAATCATACAATGTAGAGTGCCAAAAACTGTTTTGACCATAATAGAAAACCTTTTCTGAGCAAAAAACAATTCTAGAAAATTATTTCCCAATTCGAGACTTTACCCTTCTTCTAGTCCTAAAACGAAGCACTCCAAAAAACTGTATAGTACTGCTCCAACGTTAATGTAAAAACCTTTCCTTTCAAGCTTCTAGAGGCTTTAGCAACACCCTTATCTAGCCTTATACAACACGAAATAACTCCCTAAAACTCGCATGCTAACGACCGTGCATCGCGGGTCGGCTTACCAAACAACACAAAGTAATCTGGGGCCCCCGCGACCTCGTATATATCACCAACTTGTGACACTTCCAGCTAATATTTCAGCGGAACGATGCTACTACGAAATAGTGTAATTAGGTAGCCGCCGGTGGATTTAAACGTCATTTAGGATAGTTTAGTCGATCGTGTTGGATTAGGTTACTAATAAAGAAAAGACATTTACAGTGTTACCACAAAAAAAAAATGTTTAGTCGCCTGTTTAGATAGACAGCGTCTAAAGATAAACGTCAAAAATGATTAGAAATGTCACAACAGAATTGTGTTAGGCAACGGTTAGACACTACTTGAATCAGGATTTTTGGTGGCTCATATTTAATCGCGCGATTAAGACAGGTTTAGGCGTTAAACAGTATTTAACACAGGTTTAACATGCGTTTAATTTTCTTTGTGGTAAGACCGTAAATTTTTGTAGTCTTGGTCTGTCAGTTTATTACGTTTGAGCACAGTTTCATGATGTCTACTTTGTATTTGGGTTTGAGCCTACTTAGCATTTAAAACGAATGAACCAAGTCCAATCCATTTATCTTTACATTATACAAATAAATAAAATTGAAGTGTTTGTAATTTTAAAATAACAGCTTTTTATTAAATGCATAGGAAAGTATAATACGGTAGGTATCTATAACAAAAAATCCTTTTTTTTTCTGTCTATCTGTCTGTTTGTTCCGAGTAATCTCCAAAACGGCTGGACCGATTTTGACGAGACTTTCGCTGGCAGGTAGCTCATGTTATAAGGAGTAACTTAGACTACGTGGGTGCAGCGTCAATTAGTGATTAAAATGGGCATTTTATTCTAAACTAAAGGGCTTCAGTGGGTCAGCTCATTTCTCCCCGAGTTTAATTGCTAGGATTAGGATAATTCACATGAACTAGTATATTTAACTTTCGCTATTTGCCTGCTTTTATTATAAGATGGCCACTTATGTGTAGTGATTGGGTTGATGGGCCTGACACTTAGAGCTTTCGGGTTCAATTTTCGCAACGCGATAAGTATTTGTTGATATAAAATGCCAATTATTTGTGTAAAACGAAATAAATGCCTTAGACTTTTTCCCATAACTTGGTACATAATAGCTCGTAGTTCTGATTGCTAGTCACCATACAGTCTTAGTCATAACTAGCTGTTGCCCGCGGTTTCACCCGCGTGGAGATATCGGTTTTAATAGGTTTTATTTTTTGCGTGGAACCCTAATTCTTTGTCTAAAATAAAACTAGCCTAAGTTACTAGTTATAACATGAGCTATCTGCCAGTGAAAGTCCTTGCCACAACTAAACGAGAACGCAAATTTTGTACTTTACAGACAGCATAAATAATTTTTAAGAAATAAATAATACGTTTTACTGTATATCATGGTAATACCGTCCCAAAGTTTGTTTATAATATTTGGAATCCAATTTATATGTTTTGTTTATAATATTTAGAATCCAATTTATATGTTTTGTTTATAATATTTAGAATCCAATTTATATGTTTTGTTTATAATATTTAGAATCCAATTTATATTTTCTCCCATTCATTTTGAGCAAACCAATTCTTTACTCTGTTTATAGCATGGGAAAATGTAAAGAATTCAGTAATTTCCATAACAATAAACCATGTAACAATTGTTATGAAATACAAACATTAATCTGCTTTAGGGCTGACCGTGCGACGGAACGGGGCCACGGAATATGGGACTCAGTACTAAAACTCACGCTTCCTTTTTTTTTACTTTTTTTTATTGTACTTATAATTCTTATATCACCAGAAAGTATTATTTTGCTGAAACTTATAAATTTTTTTGTCAAAATCTGTGTTTAAGTAAATGCAGCATGGACTCTACAACCAGTTTGACAATTAAAATTCTTTATTATTTGCTATTGTATAGAACGACTGTAGTTCTTAATACAGTAGATCAGCAGATCTATCGAATCGAGACAATAGATTTCATAAATTTCAATAGGATATGATATTACAAACTATGTTTTAGATCTTAGAAGCAAAGTTTACTACGAGAGTAATTGCGACACAAATATATAACATAAATTTCTCAATTGCTCACACTTTAATAGATTTTTTGTGCAAAAAACTCGTCAACCATAATATACACTATGGAGACAACGTGTTCACACAGCTGCTGATTCGGCAAAAATGTATCGTATCACAGTACATGTCACAAATAGAGACACCCGCGCACACACAGACACTCGATGTATACATTAAGTTTAAAGGGGATAGTCGTAGTTTAAACTAAGTTTAAGAGATGACGGCTTAAACTTACCTAATAATATTTTTTCGAAATTGTATAGCCAAATTGCACCATGCTCTGATGCCGTGTAAATGAATGAGTTATTGTTCTCGACCTTTATCGCACTCATTCACAAGGGTTTACCTTTTTCACTGCCTATAAAGTATATTTTACACCATGCCGTAGGGCTGCATGGTTAACGAGCCTCGAAGGCGAATTAGGTTTAATTTTTGATTCTGTTTGCTTGCTCACGACTGGAAGTCCTAAATTATTCAGGATCTTGCACGAGGTATGCACCATAACGCTGTACTCAGAAATTCCTTGAGCTACGGCTCCGTGCCGACTTGAAACGATATTCAGGTCAATGGTTTGTTCGGGGTTTAGACTAGTTTATTAATCCCTATCACTAATATTATAAATGCAAAGCGTATTTGTTTGTTCTTTTTTCACTCAGAAACGGATCGAATAGACTTTTTGCATAGTTCATTTTTTCGAATTGTTTCTGTTTTTCCTGGAACCTCTACACGGATGAAAACGCGACTGCGCGTAGCGAATAGTGTTAAATCACTGAGTGAAAATTGTGTAAGCTTATTGTTTGGCTTATATTTATAGGTCCTCAAAAAAACTTTGCATAAAACAGGTATAGCCAACACTATACTTTGTCTATATTGTCTTCACAAATAATCGGCACCGAAATAGATAAAACTTTATTTTATTTAACAAAGTTATGAAAATATTATCAGTAAATCGATTAATATAATTTTCTTGTTTCTGCTAGTATAAGAGCTGTAAACGGAAAAAATATTTTTTCGAAAATGTTCCTAATATACAGCGATATTGATCCTCTAATCCATTAACTTAGTTTAATAGCTTTAACAACAACTTTAAAGCCAAAACTTGGAGCTCAATTTGATAATGAACACTACAAAATTCAAGTGCGCTATGGTCGAGATCCATCTGGTTTATACTGGTTACAGAAAATGCGGCAGTGCAAAATTGATAGAGAATATTAGCCGTGGTCTGTTGGGTAATGCCACTTGTATCTCTGCGTTTGTTATTCTATGGTCAGGGCTAGAACTAGTGGATTCTATTAGCATTTAATTGCTTGGAGTACATTCCTAGTTTTACTATTAATTTGTTGTGTGTTTGATAGCATATAAGTATGTGCATATTATTATGTTCTATACTGACTTTTGCTTGTGACACCAAGGAAATGAAAAATTATGGTTAAACGATGCAAAATAAGATAAAATATATATATATCCATAAAACATGTATACAAATCTATATACACTACAAACAAAACAAATAAATAATATTGAAGTGTCTGTTTGTAATGTCAAAAACAGCTTTGTACTAAATGCATATTATGAAAGTATATACGATACCTATAATAACAAGAAAAAACAATCGTAAAAAATTGTGTTTATTTGTCTGTTTGTTTCCACTAATCTCCGAAACGGCTAGACCGATTTTGACGCGACTTTCACTGGCAGATAGCTGATGTTATATGGACTAACTTAGTTTGCGAAGCCGCGAGGCACAGCTAGTTAAATAATAAATTTATTATTAAAAAATCATTAATTGTGGTAATATGAATCAATTTTATTTGTATTTAATTAAATACAAATAAAATTGATTCATATTACCACAATTAATGATTTTTTCTACTGGCTAATAGCCTTTTATTAAATAGCTAATACATAAATAAACACGAAATCTAACCTAGCTACAAAAACAGTTGGATAATCTACTAGCCAAAGTAGGCCTAATATAGCGAGAAAAATGTTAGCAAGCACCAATCGCTGTTTCAGTAACTGCAATTGGGAGCCAGTTCTGTTCTTGATTACCTGAGAATAAATGATCGCACCATCATTTATCATCAGGTGTGATTGACGCTTAAGAAAGAAAAAATAGGACTGTGTAATTCACTAATAGCACTGCACTGCAATTCAAAGCTGGTCATTATCATTAGCTCACTATATTATTCGTTTCACTTAACTGCCCAATCACCGTCCGTGGTTTTGTTTAATCGCAATTCTTCAAGTTAGTCACGGAAGGCCTGCGAAAGGCACCTTTCTAGGAATACAGTATTTTGTTTTCAAGTGGCGAGGATTCCCCCCTCCGCTTTCCGTCGACGACAAGTTAGACATATGGCAATTTGTTTCCACTTTTGCCAAAATTTGGTTGACATTCTTCCTATCCGTACTCAGCGTTTTGCTTAGACCTTCATCATGCGGATAGTTAAAGAGTGGAACTCATTGCCGGCATCTGTTTTTCCTGAACACTAATCTGGGAGTCTTCAAGAGACGAGTGAACAGGTATTTTCTGGCCAAGCGTGCTACATCATCGACTGTGTCGTCGCTTAGTATCTGGTGAGATAGCAGTCAAAGGCAAGCCTATTTGCTATTATGGATTGGCATGCGACTTCAATATGTTCTTCTGTCTAGATGTTGAAGAAAGCAGGTAAGAGGTCAACTGTAAGGTTTTCCTCCTTCCCATTTATCAAATATTTGTCTACATAATAAAACTCTTTCATAGACAGTAGTGAAGTGAACTAGATATATTTATCCTATTGCCACTTTCTTTAACGTAAACTCCCCAAACGCGAGGCCATAGCATATAAAAAAAACTAGGACAAAACTTATACCGTTTTATTATTCACAATGTTTTCACGGAACCCCGTTTTACGACACTCTGTATCTTGTTAGTGACCTTTTACGGTCTGTTATGTTCAAGTTCCAGTCTCTTTATGTTTTAAGAGATATAAAAGTTAATACTCATACATAGTGTAAAGGATATTAGTATATAAAATTTATAATTAGTACACATATGGAAGTGTCCATTCTTATTTTTGGGTTATCAGAAATAAAAGTTTTTTTGTATTTTGTGTTTTACTAGTGTTAAGGAACAGCAATATGAACTGGTCTAAAAAGACTTTATTAATTGAACTTATGACCGGATGAGTACTACGTTTTCATGATAGTATAGGTTAGTGATGTAATAAATATATAATAGATCAGGCTACGACGCGTGCGCAAAAAAATCTTGCGTGGCAAATAAAATATACATCACTGACGTCTTGCTTTGGCACTGCAATTGTTATAGGCAGGCGTTGTGCTTACTATCAGGCAAATGGCTAGATCATTTCCTAAATTATTTTTATCGTAGATATTATTTGCTACTATGAATATATAAAACACAATCAACCAGTCTTTAATCTTCACGGCGCTATTTATTAAAACCTTCCCAGCTCCCTCCACATTTTCACCGGTCGGCTGGATTGTAGTACATTCTGTTTGTAGAATACACCCTCTTTCCTTAGTGAACTGTTTTCATTACGCTGGCACGCGATAGTTCATAGACAACGTTATACAGGACGAAACATTTAATTCCCATAAAAGGTTATTTCCATAGTTTAGCAACTAATCCGCTATCGTAACGCAAACAAATTTAACGAACGACTGTAATAAGACCATCTGTTTGCATCATCGAGATACTAACCCCGAGATATGATCCTATATATTTATATATCCGATCTCACAAGAATGTATTGATTTTGCTATAATACATATGATCTCTCAGCGTATCAGCACACGAGGAATCGGCGCGAGGCGGTGGCTTAGCCAAACAGAGCGCATTATGTCTAGGCAAAAATGGTGGAATTTATTTCGTGCCAACCAAACGTCACTGCATCTCACCGGAAAATGTCCACTGCTGGGCACGGCTTCCCCCAATGAATGCCATAATACACCACGCTCGGCAAGCATCTTGTTGGTCGCAGTAGATTATGACTTGACCGAATTGACCGAGAAGAATGCTGCTGTCCTTTCACTGGATATTCCCATAGCGAGCTTTTACGGTAGCCAAGATAGAGATGGGGTGGCACTATTATTAGTCGGGACCACACGGCCAACTCTGCGTAAATGAGGTGAAAGACTAGGGTAAACACCTACGCGTATTTATGGTCCGATAAACTTGCTCTACGGTAGCGTTAGTATGAAGTGGTCTAATCAAACACTGTTGTAACTTCAGCGGCGCGAGTACGGATCTTTTCGATAAATAAAATTCTATAAAATTGATAGTTAAAATCGATAAAACCCACTTTATCGTTTATAACTGTCAATTTTATCGAATAAAACACACTTTATCGATTTTAACTGTCAATTTTATCGAATTTTATTTATCGAAAAGATCCGTACTCGCGCCGCTGGTATGGACTTCAAGCAAGTTTGCGTTCTAAATCCGTGATCTTATACTCGTTCGTCTATTTCCCACCTACTTTACACCAGCTGCCAATAGGCGTGGGTGTTTAAGGTGGGACGCAGTTCAAGCCACAAAGCAAATGTCATTTTTCCTAGCTTCTGCATTTTGTTGTCTTCTTAACAGCACTCCCACATTGGAGAAGTATAGGTACATACTATTATAAGAAGCGCTATATGTTGGTTCATGCTGTAGGGATATTGATTTATTAACAAAAGCAAAGGTTGATGACAATCAATATTTTGTAAAACGTTTTGAATAGTGCTTTTTTCTTTGATGTTTTACGCAGAACATATAATATGATTTAGGTACGAGTATGACCGATATTTATTTATGTTCAAAAATGATTTCACTTGCGTTGTTATAATTATAGTTTAGAACCTCTTTTCGAAGCGAAGCGAAACTCCGCTGTATAAAGCTGCTTACTACGAAAGTTAATCCTTTTTAACCGACTTCCAAAAAAGGGGGAGGTGGTTAATTCGATTTATATTTTTTATTTGTTTGTTACCCCAGATCTCCGTCATTTATATACTAAACTAGCTTCCACCCGCGGTTTTCACCCGCGTTCTCGGTGGAACCGGGCATTTTTCCGGGATAAAAAGTAGCCTATGTTACTCTCCGGCCCATAAACTATATATATGCCAAAAATCACGTCGATCCGTTTCTCCTTTACTGCGTGAAAGAAGGACAAACCAACAAATCAACAAACACACTTTCGCATCTATAATAGTAGGAAGTAGGATAGTAGGATTAGTTGGGTTATAAATACTTTTCTTTCAGTCTAGCTTAAAGGCACGGGTCGCCCTGTATAAAGCTGAGGCTACACAGGCATAATTTCCTTTAATTCAGCGTATCCATCATTGATTCACGTTCATGTCTAACTATTTGACTGGCGTGGAAGGGAAATGACGGTTTGGGCTCATTGGAAATTAATGAAGCACATTGTGAATTCTGAGCTTGCGATAGTTTACACTGTTTTGATCGATGATCGGAACGTGGCCTAATTCGGGTATAGTTTTATGCTTCAGACCATATACCCAATTCTGCTAAACAATACGGTCTTGTTTGTGCAAAACTTCAGTCTAGATATTATGTTGGTATTTGACCACTATTTAGAGAAAATAACAAATTCAATTGATAATGTATTCGAAGTTCTAGAATCATATACATAGACAAGCTGTGCCCCGCGTCTTGCCCACGTAACCTAAGTTACTCCAGCTATGCCAGTGAAAGTTCCGTCAAAATCGGTAGAGCCGTTTCGGAGATTAGCCGGAACAAACAGACAGACAAATATTTTAGAAATTGTGTTTTTGTTATGTGTACCGTATAATCGTGTATACTTTCATATGCATTTAGTAAAAAGCTGTTATTTTGATATTACAAACAAACTCTTCAGTTGTATACACACTTTATTTGTGTACATTGACACCTATCAGTGTGTTCCGGGCGCCACACTTGATAGCCAGTTCTAATCTAGGTTTTAATAACCATCTTCGACCACATAATTGCCTAAGATCAGGCGAGATAGTCGTCAAATGGTAACATATCAAGTATAAAAAAACCTGTATCTGAGGCCTTACTCTGAAAATCGAACTTCGAAGCTTCGGCTGACAGATAGGCATTTTCCTACCATGAAAGACAAAATGTCAAGTATGTACATCGAATCGAAAGTTGGATCCGAAACACTTTCATAGTAGGAAAACTGTGATCCGTTAGCCGAAGCTTCGAAGTTCGATTTTCGGAGTAAGACTCCTCTCTTCCTGGGGCTGCAAACCAACGTATTCTACAGTGACGTCAACATTTCGTGAGATAAGTTTCACCAAATTTTTTTTTTGGATAACGAGACTTGCCTGTCATTTGCCTGATAAGCCTATTGCAAGCCCATAACACATCCAGTGCCACAAAAACACAAAGCGCATGGCGCGGCGCATAGCGCTCGTTAGCTTGAGACCTTAGGTATTAAATCTCATTAATTTCACTACTTTGCTAATCAAACCGGAACAAAGTAATGCTTGCACATTACTGCCCGGCGGCCGACTACACGAGCAAATCTTTTTTTTTGCACTGCAACTGACATGAATACAAAACCATTAAATCCAAAACCTATTTCACCTCTGCCAACAATGCCTTCCTACGTTTCATTAACCGCGTATATTCTAGCATTACGACCCAATTTAATAGTTACACGTGAAATATACGATAGGGCACCGGAGGCCATTGTTGTAACATTGTTATTCATCGCAGCCGTCTTTCCTTGGGCATTAATAGCATAGAACGCCGGATATGCCGAAAATTATAACGCTTACCTTCCGGCGAGGCCCTGCGGAACGGCCTTTCGATACGAATACATTGTTAACTGGAATGAAAAAGGATTTATTAGTGTTAGGAATTTACCCCATCGTTTATGTAAAGTGATTTAGTTTCTCATACTAGTATCAGCATGGTAAGTCCCTTCGATTTTAGTAACGACGAGGGCTTCCCCTCTTCTTTAGCGATGTGGCCTGCCCATTGCCATTTCAACTTTGAGAGCTATGTCGGTAACTTTCGTTCTCCTGCGAATCTCCTTGTTTCGGATTTTATCACGCAGGGAAACCTCGAGCATAGCCCTCTCCATAGCTAATGGCTAAGAGAAGGAATGACTAGTTTTCAGGAGGCCTGCACAGAAATGCTACTTCGGCGCGTCGAGACGAGCTGGGTTAACATTTCCGGGCGCTAAACACCATGAAATACTACTTCTGTTCTTCTTAGACGATGACGTGCCTAGAGTACAGGATTTCAATGTTAATTCGCATTTAAATGCACTAGAATCTCTCATTCTATTTGCCACTCTCAAGTACGGGACGTCTAAAGGGACGAGATTTCTAATATTCAGATCGCGAAAAATATAACAGTTTATATTTCTAGAATCTCTGCATCATGCCTACCGGTACTTGCATATTACATGCGTACAAACTATGGCTATATTTTCCACATAACAGCACGGTTTAAATAAATTATTACACTTACGTATGCGTATCGTCCATTTCGATCCGGACTGGTTTTATCCAGCACCTCTTGCCAAAATGAATGTTTAATAAGTCTGACCCAAATATAGTGTTATATAACTTTCATGCTTTACATATTAAAAATTTACACGCAATATTAGCAAAATATTTTAGGGGAAATATATTTTTTAAGATGAGAAGTGCTTAGTAACTTCCAACAGGTAGTAGGACTAACTGGTCTGCGAGTGTTCTTCTAAGTACTACACCGTACTAGTGTAAGCATTAATGTTTTTCGATGTGAGCAGAGTAGTCAGGCTTTATACCTGATGTCTCAAGGTAAGAATCTCACAGCAGTACAACGCAGGCATTTGTGTTTCAAGTGCTGGATGGCATTGAAATTGTTATGAGCCAGAGTTATACTTACCATCAGACAAATTACCTGCTCGTCTCGTTAACTCTTCTGCGAGTGTCCGTCTGGGTTGTTACCACCGCTTTACTCGTGAAGTCTGTCGCCAAGCAGTAGTGTGCAAGCATTACTGTGCTCCGGTTTGATGAGCAGAGTATCCAGTGAAATTACTGGGCTTATGAGACTTAATACCTAATGTCTCAGGATAACGAGCGCACTGCAGTGCCGCGCAGGCCTTTGTGTTTTAAAGTTCTGGGTGGCACTGCAATTGTTATGGGCCGGCGTTTTGCTTACCATCAGGCAAACGACCAGCTCGTCTCGTTACCAAATAACATTAAAAAAATATATATAAAAAAGAAACTAGGTATAACATAGCCGAGCTGTTTCACAACAACATCACAGTGCAGCTAGCGTTTGATTGATGCGACGCGTAACCAAAATGCTGGTAACTATTTGGCTCAACGGATCAGCATTGCGGTTCAACGTGGCAATGCCGCCAGCATGCTGGGTACGCTTCCTACTGGTAGTGGGCTAGAACATTTGGATTATCTATAGGCCTACTAGGGCTTGTAGATTATCCAACTGTTTTTGTAGCTAGCTAGGTTAGATGTAGTGTTTATTTATGTATTAGCTAGTAAATAAGTGCAGCTTAAATACACATTTTCTAAATAGACGGTTCACGCAGTATAATACCAGTCTCTACCAAAAAGCAATATCTTCGTTCAATATTTGCAGGTCATGTGCTCGCCTACTCATCGGCCTGCAATACAGGCCTACATAGGAATTGCAATTAGGCTTCAATTTACGCATAGTTCTCTCTGGAATTTCATTCGAAGCAAGCCATATCTTCGACTGGGACCAAATTCCTACACCTTTGCTCCGAAAGTGCGGCGAGGTAGCTTTGTAAGGTATTTGTAGATGGCTCTTTGATACTCGGTAGGTACCTATAACAACTGGCATTACTTTTACTTTTCTTAGGTACCCTTCAGGTCACGTTAGGTCTTAGAAATTTCTAATAAACAGGGACTGAAACAGCGATATTTAAAATGCCTGTATTTTTAAGGTACCGCCGTTTTCTATAATACCGGTACTTAAGCCATTTAGGTATTTAACCGAAAAATTAATAAATAATAAAAATAGTGTAATAAATAGGGTGAAGAATACTGGTAACCGGTTATTTTTGGGAGTTTATTTATTAGCAATAAAAATATAATTCACTAAATGCGCTGCTCTCAATTATTTTACAGATAGAACATAATTAGGGCAATAAATTGAAAAAACAAAATCAGTTCATTCCTTATGTTTTACTTAGATCCTACATCCTAGTACCTACTACAGTTTTGAGAATTAGTAGAGAGAAAAATATAGAAAAAAATAGTATCTAGAGAGACTTTTTTTAGCAAATATTAAGATAGTTTTAGCATTAGCACAGTATATTAATCATTATTCTTCTATTTAAAGGACTTGTTAATATTATAATTCTTATAAATACATTTTCATTATTTTATTGGTATTTTAAAGCATCAGTCACCACTTGCCTAACATTTGGTACATAGTCGAAGCTTGTGACACATGAAAATTACATTTACATATTAATGATGCATTAACATTTTAATCAATTTATCCAAAACAAGAAGACCGCTCATTATTTATGTAAGACAAAGTCAGAAACAAAACGGGAACGCTTCACCTATACCATAGTATAGGTACAACAACAGTAGGAATACTTCAAACTTCTCAAAACACTACGAAAATTAGTCACAATTTGGATCTAACATTATTTTTTCAATGGGCGAAGTTAAATGTCTTTATGACACTAGGTACTTACTTCATAAACACTACTGCTAATTACATCTAGCTTAGATAAAAAAAATCAGCTAACTTAACTAGCATTACTTTAAGTAGAAGGAGAGTGTATTTTATTTGGCGAAATCACTTGTATTGGTTTTTAAAATTAAAGAAAATTTAGTTTGTTTACCTCCAGTTTGTCAGGTATTACTTACTCCGGATTCACAATAAAAATATTGTAATGTTTGTTTTACACGACTGCACAAAAAAGGAGTGTAATGTTTTTAGGATTCATGTATGTAAGTATGTGAGTTTCTTTATTCCACTATAACTTTTAAATGTCTGAACAGATCTGGATGTAAGGAGTAGGTATCGTTAGGATTTATACATCATCCCGAGTGACACTGTTGTCGATTCTGGCATCTCATCTGGCATAGCCTGATATTAAATATCTTGCTTGTATTTGGATGAAATAAATTATTATTATTATTATCTATATCTTGTATCTACTGTAAAATTAACATCTATGAATTTAGTGACGCCAAATTTGTCAAAGATGGACGATATTTGACAGCTGTACCTAAAACTAAATTCATTTCTGTGAAACATTTTCAAGCCCTTTCTCATGTTAGTTATTGGAAAGAGACAGTGAAATTAAAATTAGGTTTAGGAAAGAGAGGCTAGAATTGACACTGGCTAGGTCAATCACATTTTTTATTTATGTAACTTTTATTATACACCGACTTGTTATGCTATAGTCTACTAACTTTTTTCGGCAACGGGTATCAAATCAAGCTCCTCCTTATGGACCTTTGTGGTATTGCCTACTGCGTACACTGTAACACCACACTTTATACATAATACAATATGGTTTGAAAAACTTTGTGTGTCTGATAGAACTCATAAATTTTAATAAAGAAGTTCGTATCTTGTTTGCGTCATGTCTCACGATGTTTATGTAAAAGTTATAACAGCAATATTATACCGGGGTATAACACACGAAATTTTTTATAACAACTTTTGGAAGCAATTTCTTGAGTTCTTAATTTTGACTTCAGGCGTTTACGACAACGAACTGGCGAAGATAGTTTGTTATCGTTGATTTAATGAAGGTCAAGAGAGTTTCTGATGAAATTGAACGGTCGACAATCGCGACGTCGTCCACAGATCATATTTCAAGAGATAACTCCGACAAAAGAATGGAATCCTCGCTTACCCAATTGGGTAATGGGCCAGCTCAGTCGTTATCTCTACCCATTATTTCTGTTTGAAGGAGGCAGCCGTGTTCTACTTAATACTAAGGGTGAAATCTTTGCAAAGATCTTTGATAAAGTTCCCCGGTACTTGATCTCGTTGAGAAGTAATGCTTGGATAAATTGCTTTCGCGGTCGCTCAATAGGTTTATGTTACATGCAGGATTGTAACGGGTTTTCTCGGTCGGATTAAAACCGGAATTAAAGTTCGCCTTTTAGTTGCTACATTTTCTTTACTGGCAATTACTTTTTCTGCCGCGCCCTGGAGTAGGTACTTGAATTTTCTTTTAACATTGTTTGTTGTACGCGCAAAACGCTTAGAGGTTACAAATTTAGATATGTAGCTTGAGCTAAGTTATAGTTAGATCAAAAGCTGTTTTTTGAAGTAGTAAGGAGTTTAGGCTATAAACAAAATTTTACAGCTGATTTGGATTGGAAAATCAGAAACTAGAAGAGATTATATAAAATGACTAAAAATTATTTTTCGTTGTGATTATGAAACGATCGCACCCTTAGTAAAACATCGACTGAACTCAAAATTTGACCAAAATGAGTTATAGTGAAATAGCGACCTAAAAAAGCAAGCCCGATAACCTAGTCTAATAAAAAACAACCCTAATTTGCTTGTAAGGTATTTTATTTTATTATTATAAGGATATTTAGTTTTAATTCTACAGCAATTTAAAAAAAAAGCTAGTTACACTTCAATTGCCAAATGTTAGTGATTTTGAATTAGGTCAGTATTTTATTAAGAGTGCGCGATTATTAATAATAATAAAATTTACGTAAAACAACCAGACTACTCAATTTCTATCGGGCGGCGGCGACTACGAAAAAATAAAAGTAATCGTATATTTTTTGTTCCAATATCGTTTGTCACAAAACAGAGAGAGCAGAAGGGAAGCTTAATACTTAGCGCTCTAAATAGTCATATGACCCTAAGTCTAAGCCTAAGAAGAGCGTGAAAGAAAGATGAGATGATTTCAGAAGACTCTCCCTTTGAAACCTTATATTTCCTTGACGTGCGTGAAGTATATAGGCTCTCGTGACCATTTAGCACTTCTATTCTCACTGTTTTGTGCTTTCGTTCAACGCTTGTATAATTAAGCAGAAGTCAGACTGTACACACAAGCAAAACTCAACATCAATGTAACGTTAGACGAGAGTCAACCAGGAAATCCATCCAACCAAGCACGTTTAAAATATAGGTGACCGATATAAATCTGGAAACAAAGTGATATAACCCAATATTGATCTCTCAAAGGCTCAGGATAGAAATATGGTTCGGATTACACTCTACCGGCTGTTCAGTGCGAAAAGCCTCTGTCAAAGGGAAGGAAACTTGGCAAACAACTTGAGCCCGATAACTGTTTGGCCTTTGGCTTGTTTCTGTTTTGAGGATAATTATTTTTTGGGGTTTAAGAGTAGTCGCGGAGTTTTGGGGTTATAAAAGTTTGATACGATGTTTTGGTCGAATGTAGGCATTTTTATTATTGAAAAATGTTTATTTTACAGTAACATCGTTAAAAATAATGTAATAGTTTTTCGATATCTTTACTGACACGCGTGGGAGGTTTGAGTGGAAAGAAAGTTTGGGTAAAGAACGGCACGTGAAAACGTATTTTTATACTAAAGCACTGTCAGTCAGTTATTCAACCGCCTGTCAATGATGTCAAAACAAAAGGTACAGAGAACTTATAACGATTTTTATTACGTACCTACTTACATATTTTTACAGTGTAACATGCTTGTTACTATAGCTACATGTTTTTTCAACTACGTTAATTTTATCGATGAATTATTGCATTCATTACTGCGGCGGGCGCAAGTACGGAAGTCCGAACGATAAATTTGTCGAATCGTAAAAGCTGATAAATTTATCGAATGTTGCGAGTACCGAAGTCTGGGCGTAAAGTATTGTATTAGATTTATATTCTCTTTGGATTCGACCTAGCTATTCGATAACTTTGGTCGATTGTATCAAGGTTCGATAAATTATATAAATAATCGATAAAACCCACCCAATCGATTTGATCTGTCAGTTTTATCCATCGAAAAGATCCGTACTTGCGCTGCTGGTGGGCAAGTTTCATCGTATTTGTTTCCTTGGTACTCTCTTGCATTCGGCCATAATTCACCAACGTTTTGCGGGATGAGTGCCGCGTGAAGTCTTGATTTACTGCCGTGCTCAACCGATAAAACTTATTTTTTGATATGAAATTTAAATTTACAGTTTTCGTTTGATGTGCTCCGTAATTCAAAAAATAATCTCTTGTTTTTAAGAGACTTCATAAAAGGAGAAGCTTTTGTTGAGTCCAATATATTTTTCTTAATATAAATTAGTATCAGTATGTACTAATAATTCTTCATATAAATATATGTCGCACTCTTAATAAAATACTGACCTAATTCAAAATCACTAATTTTTGGCGTGTAAGTGTAACTAGCTTTTTTTTTTAAATTGCTGCAGAATTAAAACTAAATATCCTTATAATAATAAAATAAAATACCTTACAAGCAAATTAGGGTTGTTTTTTATTAGACTAGGTTATCGGACTTGCTTTTTTAGGTCGCTATTTCACTATAACTCATTTTGGTCAAATTTTGAGTTCGGTCGATGTTTTACTAAGGGTGCGATGTAAATGAAAATACGCAAAACGTATATCACTTTAAAACATGTGCCGAATAAACCGAACCCAAAAACATATAAAATGAGGTAGGTAAGTAAATGCAATAATTTACCACCCTTTTCAAACATGTATAATTACCTGCAACGTGAAAAGCATCATTCCTCTATACATTTAAAGCGATGAATGCGTATTTAACTGCACACGCGAATTCAAAACCGGCTTCTTCACAATCGACGTAAGCCACATTACTTTTTAATTTGAAACGTTGCCGGCAAAGAAGACTTTATTACGCCAGAGGTATCTAGCTTTTGACCCCGGTGCCCTTTGTGGAAGCTATTTTTTATTCATCCGTGCGGATTCATGCGGGAGTTTGTGCCCCTCTGGTTGCACAGTAGAAACATTACGCCATTCAATGTGATTTAGATACGAATGCCTATACATAATCGCCCTTATTCATAAAAGCTCAATAAGATAATCTATGCTTTAAACTGCTCTGTCAACTTCTCGTTGACGGAAGCTGTTACGCGTGAAAACGAGACAAAACACTTTCTAGTAATTAAGTAAGTTACGGAACGTTTATGAATAAGGCCTAATCACACACTTTAGAGTAAAATATCTGTGGGCCTAATATCTTTTATAAGGATGGTGCTCACTCTTTCCTTCGGCTCGCGAACGCGCATTTTGCTCGCTTAGTGAATGACCGCGAACAAAACATTTTGAATGGTGATGTAAAATTTTTGATCGCGAACTAAACTTTGCATGGCTTATGCACTTGTTGAGATCTGGTCTAGTTAGTCCTTTACGTTGCTGTATTTTGATTTACGACATGTAATTAATTTATATCATCAAACTTGTTTAGCGTTGACAATATTAAACGTGAACTATAGCTGAGTAGGTAATTAAGGTCTTAATAATGTTTATAAATTTCATCCTTAGATATTTGTCTGAATGAACCGAGCCTCAAAAAGGTACAGCTTAGACATCGAAGAATGCTTAATGTAACGTTAAAGTTTTTGTGAACATGATATTTTTTAGCTGGGATAAATGTTGGCCACGTTCTTTTGCGTGATCTAATACAATAAAATTAAAATAGAGGTACGAGAAATTATTTTATATAAGAGTTTAATTTCCATCTGATATAAGCTACTGTTTATATAGTCCTTTCATTAGACAGCCTCCGTGAAGTGGTTGATAGGTTATTTCTGCAGCACGTAAGGGTTGCAGGTTCGACTTCCGTGAAAAATACTGCTACAAAACAAGAGCTCTATTCTACAGTCAGCCTCTTCGATGTTTTTCGTTTCAAATGGCATTTTTAGTCTAGGGAAATAGGAGGTGTAGCTTAGGTTGTCTGTGTCTGTGCTATCTTTCTTATTCTATTTTATGGTCACGCGGTTATCTCTCGTGTTTCTATACGGTTTGTTACAATTTTACTTGAAATATTTTTATTTAAACGTGAACTTAGCTTTTTAGTTTTTTGACCTTTATAGGGATAATTAACTGGACTTGGGGCGTCTTGAGGTCAATGTCACCCACAATAGTTTTTATTTTAATAGGTGTTTCTATTTCTTTAAGTAGAACGTTTGCGACTGTTTTTTAAATACTTTATTTTTTGGTTTCAGGTACGTTTTTATAATAAAAAGTTATCGCAGCGACTCATTTTGGACTCTATTTTTGTAAGTAATAAGTATTATAATTGGTTAAAAGACATTTAAATTGACTTAAAACCTCTAAATAAAAACGACTAAAGCAACTAGAAAGCTTTTTATTCGTCGTTCATGATTATTCTAAGGTCAGCAAGGAAACACAAACATAAATTAATTGCGTCAAAATTCCACAGAAAAACACAAACAAACTAGCACCAACTTGGAAGTATTCCAGAATGTTCTAGAAGGCCCTCTCATTACGATAAGAGGTCTGTTCCTATAAATCTCCTGAACAGCCCTTTCTCTCTGCATAAATAAGGAAGTCTCATTCACCATTAACTTTGATATGCATGTGAAACTTTTTGTTTGTCTGCTCCGTTAAATAGAGCGCTTTCGAGAAATCCTTTATTAGGAATGCTATAAATAAAGTATTAAGTCTTTGTCAGTTTCTGTATAGAAGGCTGAATCAATAGTGGTATTTATATACGTGATAGGTTAGCGTTTGAACATTATCTCGCCTGCGGCGCAAGTAGGTACGGAACTCCAAACGATAAATTTGTCGAATCGAAAAAACTGATAAATTTATCGAATGTTGCGAGTACCGAAGTCTGATCGTAAAGTATTTGTAGTAGCTTTATGTTCTCTTTGGATTCGACCTAGCTATTCGATAACTTTTGTCGGTTGTATCAAGGTTCGATAAATTATATAAAAAATCGATAAAACCCACTTTATCGATTTGAACTGTCAATTTTATCGATCGAAAAGATCACATATACATATACACATCACATATAGATATACATCACAAAAATGTCGCTTCCAACAGGATTCGAACCTGCGTCTTCTGGTTATATAGACCAGACGACTTAACCAATTAGGCATTGGGAGCATTCGATGTTGACTGCGAAATTCTTGATATGATGTTTTTCTTTCCGGCTTACAAGCCGTAGCTCCATCTAGCAGACCTCGCTTTGTAGTATATTTGCGTGCAAATGATTAGTACTGCTCCGTTTTGTATATCCAACAAAAACACAGTGAAAAGCTTGAGTAAATGGAAATGGGTCAGAGTCTAGTATTTGATTTTACGCTACTCCGGATACTGCAAACAGCAGACTCGCTCGAGACTTCGTGACGGACATCACAAGGCAGTCCAGATGCTGTAAGTATTGTAATTTATTTAAAAATAGCTTTAAGGTACACAAAATTATTCTAGCTGGAACACACAAGTAGCTGTAGTGCACAAGTAGCTCGCGGTGTACTTAGGTTGATAGACATCATTTTCTTAGCACGTAGGATCCGAATTTTGGCAACAAAATAAATTACATTTAAAAAGTGCACTAAATAATTATATGTAGTTTAGACAACCTAAAAAAGCACACCTCCACCTCCTGGCTCCGTTATCAGAAGCTCGACACCAAGTGCAATCTATTAGACTCGTCAAATCGAATCATATGAGCCCAAACTCGAAGGGTTTACTTGTAGCCACTGAACTACCTCCTCCTGATTCCATCATCAGATCAGCTCCATGATACCAAATTATTGTATTGTCACATACAAAGTTACATTTCGATACGACAATTAGCTGTAGGTTAAAATTAACTTCTAAGATTCCATTACATAGTAAATAAGTTAAAAGTGAAGATAAAGTATGTTAAAAACACACTTATTTGTTTCGTGCCTGAGTATAGGTAATTTAGGATAGTCAGAATGATATTTTGATATTTGAATAGACGCGTATTTTGTTCCCGAAATATGAAAGTCAATTAAGTACAAAACTTAATGAAAATATAAGTCAGGTATTTGATTTCATATAGTTCATGTACCTGACTTCGACTGAGAGTGATAGCTAAATGAAAAATCAGAGTTCAGACAGACATGATAAAAAAATCACTCACTCTTGATGATGTCGTAGTCAAGATTACCTACTAGCTGTAAATTGACTAGTAGGTATTTCAATAAGTTTCCGCTATTATTATACATACATTGAATTAAACACATTTTAACAGTTTATATCGCGTAGTTCACATTATTTCAATTATACGACTAATTTCATCTAGATAATGTCATCTATACCACGTGACCACGAACACTTCAAAGCATCGGGAATTAAGATAATGTTAATAAACGCGATGTAAACTGTAAAAATTTGTTTGATTCAATGTAAATTTCATGCTGAAAACTATCAAACACATATAACATTTTTCGTCTTAGAGACACGGATGCTAAAACAAAAAAATACAAGTAGGGCAAGTTGGGCATTAGATTTCACGCTACACCAAGTGCACAAGTCGGTCGTTTCGCGACGGATATAGCAAAGCAGTTAATCAAGACGTCTGTCCACTTATCTTTCTGGTAGATAAGCGGTGCTGCGGACAAAAAGTTGGTTGGAGCTCGTGTTGTGATATAGACTAATGTCTTCCTCTTGAACAACTAATGTATGGCATGTTTTTGTTGACTGTGGAATTTCGCATGTTCTTTAGTAAATTTAGATTTTATTTGTATTTCTTGCGATGTGACATATATATAAAAATGCAGCAGCTATATGCTTGAATTGATGCTCTACTTCGACTTCATACCAAAAATGCTCTACGACTTCTAAATGGACCTGGCTGCGAAGAACTCAGCATGCGTATGCTATGAGTTCTTCGATTTTGATCTGGGAACAAGGATTTTGTTAGTGTGTTCCACGGTTCTTTGTTTGCAATATATACTTAGAAATAAAAGACAACTGAAGTAGGTTCAAGTTTATTATAACGTTTTCCACAAAGATACTCGAGAAGGTGTTTATAAGTATTTCTTTAATGCATCTCTTCTCACCAGCCTTCTTCGTATGTGCCCATCTATATCATTCGAAATGCTATCGAGTGGAACGCTCTTCCAGCATCTGTGTTTCCAGCGACATAAGTGAATAAGTACCTCAGGGTAAGCGTGAGCTCAGATTGCATCGGCGAGATCTTGTCAAACGCTAGAACATTTCATATAAACAAAAGAATGAGCATACCTTTCATATACCTAATCAGTAATCACCTAACATTATATGAGATACCTAGGTGTGCAAAAACATATCGAAAATGAAATAGTTGTCGACTCTTTGTATTGTCTCATAAATTTACGTTTGATCACTACCCACCCTGCTTAGCCATATTTTATTGCTTTTGAACCCTAAAACAACATTTCCACCTGTGTAATAACCGGAAAATTTCGGCACTTAATTCCCAAACTTACAAAACAAGTACATCGTAAACACGTCGACCTCGCATCCACGGATATTAATACCGATAGAATGCATTATGCCGATACATTAACCGATGTCCATAACCATAAAGTGAAGGCGTAAAATCGGCCATTAAATTAGCTATCTATATGAGAAGCTCTATCTAGCGTTTACGAGGAGTCTAGATTACGGCCTTGAAGTCGTTAAAGTAAATATGGTTTACAGGCATAATTAAGTTTCGTTTTTTTATGCGAGCACAAAATCGGAGAGGGGAGTTTATAGTTTAGGTCATAGACTAATATAAATAGATAGACAGTGTGGCATTAGTGAAGCTACCAAAGTAAGCTAGATCGCGTATATTGAATAAAAGTTAAATGTATGTTATTTCCTAAACGTAACTATTATTGTGTCATTGCTTCAAAACATACATGACTATATTCTAGAGAAAACAAAAATAAAATCATTAACCCTGGCGAAAAAAACCACAGCAATCACATGACGGCCACAATAATCACACTTCAATTGTAAAAGAACACGTGCGAGACACTCAAGTCACTTCTCTCATACGATACTTTCAATTATTTCCTCAATGAGAGAGTATCACATTGCACTTAAGCGCGAAAACGTATGAGTTTTCGGTATTATTTATTTAGTGGCCAAATGAGACGGTTACACAGTTACAGTACGTGTAAAAGGGATGGAAATACGAATTTCTAATGAACGTAACATGAGCGTGAGTCGGGTGAGGGTCGACGACCTTTTCTTTAGGGTGGATCCCCTCTGGACGGACATGGTTCCGAAAGGCGGTCTATTTTGATGCATTTTCTAATTGAATCGTTCTTCTATATTCCAAGTTTGATGTTTTTGTTAATATTTCAACCCTATCTTGAAGAGAATTCCGTTTGTTAATGACAGCAAACAATATTTAATAGGATCCGAATGGCTCTTCATTTTGATGTCGCTCCTTTGAGTAAACAGGGTAAAATAGATGCAAATATTTGTCGATTATGCATGTCAAATTGAAAATGCTTAGGGGGAGTAAACGAGGGAGTAAACTCTTAAAGTGGTTATACGCTCCCTATTTCAGGAAACTTATTTCACTAGAGGTAGTTTATGAGAAGAACTAGCGAGTGATTCTGCCTTTATTAAACCTGTACCAAGCAAATTATGCGAGTATGTTTTTATACTGTATTCTTTAGATATTAAAATACAAAATGCACTTATACTGTTACGCAATTATTACCGTTGATAATATTGTATTGTATACTTTTAACTCTGTCCACTCTTACGAGTATTTTTATACTGATTTTAGTTTTTGGTTGTTTTTTACACGACTGTCTAAAATAGGGGTGTAATGTTTTTAGGGTTCTTGTATGTAGGTATGTGAGTTTCTTTATTCTACCATAAATTTTAAATGCCTGAACAGCTTTGGATATATGGCGTATTGTTAGAATCCTTAAATCATCCCGAGTGACATTAGGTAGGGCAGTCGTGTTTTTTAACTTATTGGTTATTTACAAACATATTTTGCTGTGATATTATTTTTGTATTGGATAGCTAGTATTTGACTATAAGCGTCGATATAGTGCGAGTCATTATCAGTACCTAGTAAAAAATATCGTAATCATAATTAATGTACTTGTATGATTCAATTTATCAAACTTTATCACCCAAGGAGATGTTTCTCATCACTTATCCCTCCCGGAAAGTCTGTCCAAATCTCTTCTAGATATTAAACTTTTATGCATTTCCGCACCATTGCTAACCCTTCGAAATTCGCCTTTTACGGGTTGCAAATTTTTACTATACACTAGAGAGTTACAGCGGTAAACAAAATGTTTGTTTATCCAATTGGTTCGTATTCCGGCTGGGGCCAGTTCTGACCGGTTTGAAAACTGAGCGCCATTGGTGCGTGAAAAACGTGTGCAATCGTGGACAACTGCCGCATGCGGGCTGTCAGCGGGTTGACAGTGGACTTTTGTGGGTTTGGATATACAGATAACAAATTTACGGAACCTTGCTGTTTTTTATATTCTATGGTAGTTACGCATCATGGCTCCACTAGAAAAGTACATATTTTGCGCCAAGAGTTCGGTATATTCTTTTGGGGCCTAAACTAGTTTATGTTCCCGTTCAACTGTTGTTATTGGACTAAGATAAATATTAATTAAACAAACATCAAACTTTGATATTTTAAAATTATTTGTATTTTGTTTTTCAGTGAATAGAACAGTTACGTTTTATGAGAAAAAAATGCTGACTATTCTTTTATACATAAAAAAACCAATGCACATCAACTAATGATCTCTGAATTGGGCTCGTGTTATCTGACACTGACCAGTAATTTGCAATCATTACTGTATTCCGGTTTAATATCTCAGGGTAACGAGCTGCAGTGCCGTGCAGGCATATGTGTTTCAAAGTTCTGAGTGGCTCTGCAATTGTTATGGGCCGGCATAATAATTCGTGTCATCAGGCAAACTATGGACCAGCTCGTCTCGTTAAGAAAATATTTAAAAAGATGCTTTTGTTTTTAAAGTGACCAAAGCGCTCTGACTCACGTGACGCAAGCGTTAAAACATTACAAATGGTTGACATCAAAGTTTGACACCCACTAGCCTATCAACACCTGATCATGCTCTGCGAACAAAGTTGAAAGAGGCTACACATTAAACGGCTGACAGTAAAAGCGTACCCATGTTCGTTAAATTGAATCAATTTGCAAATAATCCGTGAATATTGCGTATCGCACTGCGGTGATGTGTGTTCTGGGAATCAATTTGGAATTGATTTTTGTTTGTGCTTTGTGCGTTTGAATTAATGAATAATCACGTTATTTTTGATCTATTTTGTTTAGTTTTTGGCTGTTTTTTCACAACATTTTAGTTGTTTATGCGATATGTCGTGATCACATTTCAGAAGTAAAGAAAATTAAAAACGTTTTTCATTCTACCTGGTGGTAAGCCTAATTCTGCTGCGAGTGTCCGTCTGGGTGGATTCCACCACTTTTACTTGTATATCCTGCCGCCAAGCAGTAATGTGCAAGCACTACTTTGTCCGGATTTGATTAGCAAAATAGTCAGTGAAATTACGGGGCTTATGAGAGTTAATACCTAACGTCTCAGGGTAACGAGTGACCATCAGACAAATGTCCAGCTCGTCTCGTTATCCAAAAGTATAAAAAACAAATTGCATTAAGGGTTATATGCATTATGTCTTTATCGACTATAATAAAAACCTACAAGTGACCAGAATCATAATTGATGCGTTACACAGCGTTTTCTTGATTTGCTGTATGTATTAATAATAATTGTCTTTCATTGGTCCTAATTTATTGTTGTACGGGATAAATCGTTGTATCGACCTATTATTTTCATTTATTATAGACTTTATTGGCTGTGGTTTAAAGTTTAACATTGAATGCCGGTTCATAAGCAGCAAAGTTTTACTATCCCTTTTGCATTTACGCAAAGAAGTGCTTTTGTTTTTTTCTTATGGCCTTATGAGTATATTGCTCAAACTACTACCAATCAAAATGAGTCGCTGACTCCGCACCCAAGTGGGTCACTGCAGGGTCAACCTGAGTATGGTTTGAAGTGTATAGTGGAGTCACTTACCGATTCTAAAGTCCGAATCATACATTTAACTAGAGGTTTCGGTGTAAGAAAGCAACGATATGCAGACCGTAGACGCTTATGCAAACGTGCGTTTGCTTGTCAAAATAACAACGCTTTTGCATCAAGCGCGGATTACATTTGCGTAAGCGTCTACGGTCTGTATTATGCAACCATAGCATACGTAAGGCATTGAATTGCAGTGATTGTACGTTGTTGATTATTCTATTACATAATGCTGGGGAAACAACATTAAACATTTTTACTCGTACCTACTACAAAACGTTACCGGTTACAAATTAAACTTCATTTCAAGAACAACTGCTTTTACAATTTATTATGACCAACTCTGTTGTTACAGTTTTTGTCTCAGAAATTACCGAGTCGTTGTTTACAGTTGTCGTAAACTTAAGATAAGTCTCTTAACTTTGTTTTTTTTGTTGTTTTTGCCTTGGAAGTTTAAAAGCTCGATAGAGTTTAGATTAATTTACAAACAGTACTGTAGAGTAGTGGTTAAGTTGGCGGACTTCCCCATGACACGTAATTATTGTGGGTTCAATGGGAAATGATTTAAACTTCATATATTCATCTTTTAACAAAAGCATAAAACTAAATTAATTAATATTACTTATACATAATTACTGACTTATTTAAACAAAACAATCATGAAAATTGGAAATTAAATAATTCAATATTTATGAAAAATTCATATCACCCAATTTAACAAATATACACGTACCAATAGTTTCGTATTTGGAGGTTTTATGGGATTTATAACGTTTCTGAGCGAAGTACCGATAACGCCCGATGTCTAAACAGTGGATTTGCCTACAATGTATTAGTTGTTTTACATTGCATTTCTTTTAAATATGGAATTGCTAAAATTATTTTGACTAGCCCACGTTGTCTTAAATTTCGACGGTCCTCTTCCAGCCTTGCCATATTTATTGCTCCCAAATTGACGTGACTTCTTATTAAAAACTGATGACGACATGGTTTCTCTGATGTAATAAACCCGGAGACTGCGGTCGGCGCGTTTCACTTACAAAGGGGCTGTCAGTCTATTTTCGCTGTTTTCGGTGATATTTGCCTGGCATTGTTATACAAAGCTTAGTCGACGGAGCGAGTGCTTAGTTAGAAATTGAAAGTTGGTTGAGGTATCTTGGTTGGACTTATCTATAGGTAGCTTCTGCCCGTGGCTTCGCTTGCGTAGTATATAGTATGTAGTATATATAGTAGTGTATATATCTTTATAGCATATCTGCTATTCCAGAACCTAATACATACATTCCAAATTTCATCAAAATCGGCTTAGTTATTACGGAGATAAGTCGTAACAAACATTCACATACACACGCACACAAACTTTCGCATTTACAATATTAGTAGAATATTCAAAACAAGTAAGAAAATTCGTGTTCAAATAATGTAAACAATTTAGACCTTTATTTAGCTCAACATTTCTAATTCACAAATTTAAACTCAAAAATAATACCCATTAAACAAAATATATGAAGCTCAAATTTTTATAATTAAATGGTTAAATTCTAAATTAAATTTAAATGATTAGATCTTTGTACGAAAATCAGACTGAACCAATGCAAAATGAAAATAAGCATTCCTTCAAAGCGCCCAACAATACCGAATACCAACTGCAACAAAATGCAGGACGCTGTCATTCTCCCCTCTGTCCGAACTAAAGCCGATTATAATCGCGATAAAAACGCCAAAACCACCCCCTCTCATCCTCCTACCCCTGCACACCCCTGCCTTATCCGATCTCCTGTCAAAAGTCTTTCCAATTTATGTATTGCAGCCGACACCCTATGCGGTACACTATAGAAAAATGTATAGACAGTAAGGGAATTTGTATCTAAGTTCTAGTATTTTTTATACAGAATAAAAAAGGCGTAAAAAGAAACGTAAGTCACGTAGACCACTATCTCACCTGCTGGCAAGTGACGATGCACGTGAATAGGTTGCTCTTACGCAAGCATACGTATGCTTCCCTAGAAATATACCGCCCATTATTTAACAATAATATTGGATCTCTTTAAGCGAGATTAAATCAATAGGTTTTGAACATATACATTGACGGTCTTAACACAAAAAATTAAACACTCCCTAAACATTGTTTAACTCCTAAACATGCCTTATTCTCAAATCTTGATTTAAGTAGTTTCTAACAGTTGTCTAACTCCATTCTGTTGTGACATTTCTAACCAATTTAGACGTTTAGATACTGTCTAGCTAAACAGGCATCTAAAAGTTATTTTTCGAGGCAACATGGCTATTATTTTGAAACAAAGAACTGAGCTATTAGACTAATCCTCGATTGGATGGAATCAGGCGTTACTTTGCGGAAATCCATTTTAAATAAGATTATATAAAGTGAGTAATTTATAGTTTCAATTCCGCGATAAAGAAACTAAAAATTACTAGAAATTACTATTAAAGAATGAAACTATAAATTACTCACTTTATGTAATCTATTTAATCCTCGATTCCTAATTTTAAATCGTGGCTAAGAATACTTACATCATTTTGGCATTGAAACTGTTATATCGCGCTGTAACAGTTAATTTTCATTTTATTGGTATTTCAATACACTCTCTGTTTCATAATTACATTCAACGGTTGTGAAGTTTTACAAAGCTCCAGTAATCTAAGTCAAATAATCGGACTGTATACACAAACATTTTTAAGACATTTAACGTGGAAGACCACCTTCTGAAACTGGCTGTAAGTAATGCCCTTACTGCCAACTCTGGTGTGACTTTCGTATTATTTATTGGTTGAAGTGATCCCAACTTTCCTTTTTACTATAGATATTTTTCGAATCAAGATATACGGCGATCGGTTTCAAACGGTCGTGATCGTGTAAAACAAAGTTTAGTGTTTGTGTGATACATATCCGCAGATAAATTCAGGTTTTAACAAGATCAGCCCTTTGTTTGCAACTAACAGGGGTTTTCATAAACCAATAACTCTACGTGAACGGCAAGTTTACACTCTATTTAAAATCTTTATAAAGAAATCTCATTGATGCATTAGTAGGATTCACATGAAGAATACCAATTTAGTACTTTTGAAGTAGGTATAGCACATATTATTTGATGCTCACACACACATCCTCGTTTTCTTGTAATAGGTGTAGAAGACTGCTAGAATATACTTATAGTATTAAGTCCTTTATATACCTACTTATTTTTGTCCAATAAAGCAATCAATCCGTACTATAATAAATGCGAAAGTGTGTTTGTATGCTTGTTGGTTTCTTGGTTTGTCCTACATTTATGCAGCAACGGAGCAACGGATCGACGTGATTTGGTTTTTGTATTTGGATTTGGTTCATGTATGTATGTATGTGAGTTTCTGTATTCCACCATAACTTTTTAATACATCAACGGATTTTGATGTATGGAGTATCGCTAGAATTCTTACATCATCCCGAGTGACACTGGCTAGGGCTGTCGTGTTTTTATTTATGTAACTTTTGTTACATAAATCGACATACATCGACTTATTTACTCGCTTGACTATAAAATGTGTATTGGAACTGTGTTATTGGATTAGGTACATAAATTCTTTAAAATCAGTATGTAAGTTAAAACCGTCTACATTGACTAACTTTATTAAACAAAGGTGCAAATATAAGAAACTTAAAGACTTCTTGTTTTATGGTCATAGGGATTTAAGTAGGTATATGTGGGCAACATTTTCAATAAATCAATCCTGTTATAACGCCCGTAAAAATACAAAAATAAAAACCGGAAATCAGCTGATATTAATATCTACACAAAAATCGACAGAAAAAAAAACTCGTATTGGTTTAACTGCGGTCCACGTAACGCGTAGACAAATTTAAAAAATACGCCAGCCAAAGTTGCCATACACAAAAAGCACTCGGAAATTGTGTTCCTGTTTCAAACTCGCCGGAAACCGCTAAGCTTTTAGCGTTAACTCGGTGAAACAACAAAAAAAAAACGGCCGGTGTCATTTAGAAGCGACAGGTCGCAATCAAAAAAGTCGTTGTGTTTTCGCGTTGAAACTTAAACCGGCGATCACAATAAATGGAAACACTACATTGAGTGTACTTGATACTGACGTAAGTTTTTTTAGTTTTAATCTCTTACTTTCCTACCTTTTTCCCGCAGCTTCGCACGCGTGGTATCACTATATAGTATACATATGTATACAAAGCACTCAGGGATAACGGAGCTTTCTATCAGTGAGAGAATCGAAGTAGTGATCCAGGTATTAGCGGTAACAAAGAAATATACAACGAACTTTACCTCTTTATAATATGTATTTGTATAGAATAGAATTAGACTGCCATCTCACCTGGCCCTCTAGACAAAAGCTACACGCTTCTATTTCCGCTCACGCTAACGCCATTACCATAAAGAGTTAGCGTGAGCGGAAAAAAGCGTGTGGTTATTGTCTATAGGGCCAAATATGATTATGGTCATAAGTCTATTCCAGAATAGAGATTGCTTTCAAGTTTTATCGACTCGGATTTTGAAATAAAAATATTGGTGGCAATGGTTTAACAATTTTAATCGTTGCTGGATAGCCAGCTATCCACTGAAGCCAGGCTAGCACTTTTTAATGTCGTACAAATGGCAAGGCCTTCTAAGGGTTCATCACGATGCTTCCTTGGCGAAAACCCATTACACGATTTGAAATTGACATTCTACAGATAAGTGGATATCCTTATAACTAGACTACACTCTGTACCATGAGTGTTTGACTTTATGCGTGTCTGACTTTATGCGTATATACCCTTGTATTGGACTGATCTCAAATACCGCCCGTGTCCCATGTCTTTTCTGACAGTGATCCTAGCTATTTATGTCACATCTAACAATTTCGCATTTGCTCGAATGCCCCAAGTGCTCTAATACCTGCGCAAGACACCGATTCTCTTATTACTGACTTCAAAAAACGCTGTTGAATTCGCAACTTTTTGGTGAAACTCAGTTTAGTCTCCGTATCAATCAACTGACGCCACCAAAACAAGGAGAAGAAACATCTCTAAGTCTTAATGAAATATTATAATAGCCAACAACCTTCAACGAGACCTCTAAGCTTCATTTTCAGAAAGAAACCCATCCGTTAACATACAGCATTACACAGAACACACTCGTATATTCACACGTCAAGTCCCACAAAAGAAACCAATCACGCTGTCTCGCGTGTTTCTTCCATAAATCTGTTTATGTGTACCGAACGACTTGTACATTTATGGTCGAAATGCACTAGGAACTGCCTAGTTCAGCACTTACGAGACAAGTCGTAATCAATCCGAATTTTATAAGAAACTAAGATCATTGTTAGCCCGGTTGTAGAACCAGACAAACACAGAACACTGTGAGAGTTGCAACCAACGGTTTGTCATAAATATTCGGGGTGAAATCTATTCCAATTGTGGCTATCTTGGAATCTATTAAATTGAAATCTCATTATTAAATTAAATATAAGAAACTGACATTATAAGACAACGTTTAAAATCTGAATTTTGCATGTTCGTAATTAAAAATATAATTGAATTTAATACATATTGTTTAGAATTATTATTATTAGTATTTGTTATTTCAAATATTTGCACACCATTTATAGTGGTAGAATGTATTCGGGTCTTTTTATATTTTTACCATCATACTATGTGTACCTGCGTTCTGGCAAATAAAGAACTTTGACTTTGATTGCGTAATGTTCGTATACTGCGAACGATTTTCATAATTGAAGAAAACTTACTGTACGTAAGTAATGTAAGGCCTCGGTTATTTAAAACTAGATGCACTTCAGGCAGGCAGTTCATTTAATTATGTGATTCATTTCACCAAGTACATTATATAATATGTAATAAAAAAACAGATATTCAAACTATTTAGTACCATTAACCACGATGTCATATGACGTGTCGAAGATGGGATATCTTGAACCTAAATTGGAACTGGCTCTCAATTTCAACTTCCGGAATACGATAATTATGCCTAAGGACAGATTTACAACTTGAGAGTGGTAGCTGGCTACCTACCACTCTCTCTGGTGTTAGGGTATTGGTAGAGCTCGCCTGGCTAGACCTAATACCCTAACACCATTCTATGGTTGCATGACGACGCTTTTCTTCCCCGAAAGCTAAAGCTCTGTCTCAAGGTTTGTAGTTGTGTTCTTTTCAACTATAGTATCAAATATGATATTAGGATTATCTCTACTCATGGGTGATTCAATACGCAGCAACACTGCGTCTTAGTGCGGTTCAACCTCTACATAGTCTCAGTATGAATGCGTACGTCATTAATCTTAGTAATAAATATCTGCTCCACTTGTACTCCGCAGGCGGCACTGTTATGATCCTTCTTGATGGCCAACGCGCAGGGAGCACTTAATAAAATGCGTTTTTCCAATTTCTTTTTATTTTTGCTCTTATGAGGTTTGTATACAAGGGTGGTTGAGTGTCACTCTCGTTCGGGAAAGTCGTTTAACATATTAAAGTAAATTCTTTATGGATTGGGTGAAATAACGTTACAGAGTGCATGAGTGTTTTTAATATGATTCGAATTTTTGGTGATAAATGGACACACTTGATTTGCCAGTGTCGGAGCAAGTAGGGTATCTCCCGAGTACGTGGATCCTGGCTGATCTAATTTCCACTTATTGTCGCCCTTGCATTTGCATCTTTTTATTTGTTTGCAATATTTTACTCAAGCATCATCTTTCTATACGTCTTAACTTGTACAATTGTCAACAGATTTTTTTGGAATTCCTCTCTGACCTACATAATGATTGTAATCTGCGCCTCAAGGTATTTTATCATTTGCACTTGCAATTTTTAAGACCTACTCCAAGTTTATACCTCTGCTACGTTATAATTAAAATGTGTTTTATGACTTAATATGCTGCTAGAGTCGTAAAAATGTAGCATTTTCTCAGGTCTTAAAAATGGCAGCCTTAATTTTTAAGAAGCACTTTCTTAGTACGTCATATTTTTGTAGTTTAAATTCAATTTACAATTTATTTTAGCACCGTTACACATTTTTAAGATTAGATGTTGTGGCGTTTATGTTGTGCCTTCTTTAATAACTAAATTATATACAGAAACAAACAATTATTATTAAACATATTGTTACGGAGACGGGTTAAAGGGAAACTCGCAGAAACATTTTTTTAAATTTTCGGACACTTACAGGCGTTTTCAGCAGGCTGAAACATGTTTTCGGGTCGTTTCGGAGGAAGGCCTAACACATATCAGTTAATCAAAAATTACTCCTAGTTAACGCCGTTTTCAGCAGACTGAAACATGTTTTCAGTCCGTTTCAGGACACGAGTAATCACATGGCACCATTTCCTGAAAACCCATTTTCAGGCCGTTTCAGGCCAAGTTACACCCCTCCGGTCCGCGGAACATTCTCGAAGGTGTGTGAGAGGGACAGCCTATCGTGTGAAAGAGAGAGACGATTAGCCTCGATCATGTCTCTCAAAACTTCCAGAAGAAAGTGTGAGCAGGATGGCTATATGCGCAAAAGAGAGGAACAATTGTACCTATTACCTAACCGAATGTTCTAGAATAATGCGAGAGAGAGATAGCTACACGCATGATAGAACGAGATGGACATAATCTACTACCATCTGGAAAGTCCTCGATGTGTGTACAAGGGACGGTTGTATGCGTAAGAGAGAGATGTCCATATTTGACCTTGAACTAGATCATTCGGGAACTTGGTAGTACAATTTGCGGCGCATATATAAGCGGATCGAGACGCGGCCAGGGACAGTTTCAATTGAGATACCAAGCGATATACATCGGAGTGAGTTCAAAGCGACTAGTAGTGATTGTGATATCTGTGACTAAGTGAAATACTAGTGATTGTGATATCTGTGACAAAGTGAAATACTAGTGATTGTGATATCTGTGACAAAGTGATATACTGGTGATTTTTATAGTGAAAAGTATTGCAAGTGATTCCTTTTGAGTTCAATAAAGTAACTGTTTGTTTAACGGCTTCTTTCTATCAAACGTTCCCTTATAGCTCGTAACATTTTGGTGTCAGAAGCGGGATAGAAAGATGCCTGTTACACCGAGGGACGATCAAGAGGAGTCTGGAGCTGGAGGAGAAACACCGGGGATGCAGACACGAGCACAAGCAGCACGTGACGCCGCTCGCCGTCAAAGTTTTGATGCCAATCGCACTATGGGCGACAGTCAGGATCCTTCCAACCTATTACTGACTTTGCAACGCATGATGGAGGAGCAAGCCCGCCGGCAAGAGGAACAGACTCGTAGTTTGTTGGAAGAACAAGCTCGTGGTTTGTTGGAGGAACAGGCTCGCCATCAAGAGGAGCAGGCTCGCCGTCAAGAGGAGCAGGCTCGCCGTCAAGAGGAGCAGGCTCGCCGTCAAGAGGAGCAGACGTGCCGTATCGAAGAACGTTTGGAGGTGATAGGCGTGCAGTTCAAGGAAAAACTAGAGAAGTTGAAATTAGAAGTGGAGGATCACGATGACAGGCTTTCCAAGCACGACAAGCAAATACTTGGAATAGAAAAGGAGGTAAAATCTTTGAAAATTAATGGAGTAGTGACATCTAGTGCTCCAGCAGGTAAACTAAAAGCACCTCCATTCGACGGTACTTCTTCTTGGGGAGCTTATAAACTTCAGTTTGAGACCGTATCAAAGGCGAACGGTTGGACCAATGAACAGGCAGTAACTGCCCTTATGTTAGGGCTACGGGATCAAGCCTTGACTGTATTGGACACCATGACGGGAGAGGTCACTCTAGAACAACTGAAGAATGCCCTGGAGTCTCGTTATGGCGACTCACACCTGGAACACGTTTACAGGGCACAGTTAAAGGACAGAGTGCAGCTAGCTAGTGAGAGCCTGCAACAGTGGTGCCTAGAAATTGAAAAACTGGTTAGAAAGGCTTACTTATCTTCACCATCTCTGGTTGACAGCATGTTAGTGCAAGCATTTATAGATGGGATTAGAGATCGGGAAGTCAAGACAACCGTTAGCCTCGGTCATCACAAGATCCTAAAGGATGCTCTAGCCCACGCGTTAGAAGTGGAGGCAGTTCGCAGAGATCCTCGGTCTTACCGCGTCCGAGCGGTGACAGACAAAGTAAAATCTAGAGGCGGACCCACATGTTACGCGTGTGGTGAAATAGGGCATATGAGGTTTTCATGCCCTAAGCGAGATTCAAAGAGTAATGTGGAGATTCGGCGCCGAGTATCGGAAGCAACAGATGTTGTAACGGGCGCTGCCGCAGAACAGCGGCAGGGAAACGAGTAAACGCCAGGACCGCGGGGCGGGTGCTGGCCGGTAATGTGAGGAAGGCCCCAAAAGTCTCAGACTCAAGACGGGAATACCTTAGTCATTGACGGGGAAGTCAATGGGACTATATGTGAGTTAACTTTGGACACTGGAGCTTCGCGCACGGTAATCAGGTACCAGCTTCTGAAGGATTTTGATGAGAGATATTCACCCTCACGTGGCCATATTCAGCTCCTGACAGCTACTGGCCAGCACATAACCGTCCGGGGAGAGGGTGTCGTCGAGTTCAAAGTTGGTGAAAGTTCCTATCGGCATAAAGTTGTTATTGCAGATATAGTAGATGACTGCATCATCGGTTTGGACTTCATGAAGAACCATAACTGCAAAATTGATTTAGAAAGCGGCATCTTCATATGTGGCGTAGAGGAAGTCTTTCTTAAAGGTAGTTTGCCCAGAAGTGTTTACAATTTCCACAGAAGTGTTGTTTCAGGAAGCTCACAGACACAAGACAGTAGCAAAGAGCAAGTGGTAGAGAAAGTGGACAACTCCAAACCTTGGATTTTAACCCAAGCAGTACTCGAAGGATGTAAAGAAACCTTATCAACAGAAGAGTTGTCAAAGGCAAAGAAATTGTTACGACAATTTTCAAACATCTTCGCCACAAATGATGAAGACCTAGGAAGGACTGGCATAGTTAAGCATAAAATTGAGACTGGTACAGAAACGCCGATACGCCTGCGACCACGCAGAGTTCCTGTTGCGTACGAAGGTGAAATAGAGAAAATGGTCTCGGAAATGGAAAGAAACAATGTCATTGAACCGTCATCCAGCCCTTGGTGCTCTCCTGTTGTTTTAGTAAAGAAAAAGGATGGCAGTCTGAGGTTTTGTGTTGACTACCGCCGTCTAAACGACGTTACAAAAAAGGACAGCTACCCACTGCCAAGGATCGACGATACTTTGGATACACTAAGTGGAGCAAAATGGTTTACCACGTTAGATTTAAAAAGTGGTTACTGGCAGGTGGAAATAGATCCTAGCCACAAAGAGAAGACGGCATTTTCCACAGGTAAAGGACTTTGGCAGTTTAAAGTTATGCCATTTGGACTTTGTAATGCGCCTGCCACTTTCGAAAGGTTAATGGAAAGAGTGCTGTCAGGACTAATTGGAGAAGCCTGTCTAGTGTATTTGGACGACGTGGTCATTATTGGAAGGGATTTTGATGATCATATCCGGAATCTGCAACGGGTGCTTACTAGATTGCGTACTGCTAATCTCAAACTAAGTCCAAAGAAGTGTTCGTTCTTCAAGAAGGAAGTTAATTACTTAGGCCATCTTATATCGGAAAATGGAGTTCGAACTGATCCGGAGAAGATAGTTGCTGTTAAAGATTGGCCAGTACCTAAAGATAAAAGCCAAGTACGCGCCTTCTTAGGATTATGCTCCTATTACCGAAGGTTTGTGAAAAACTTCGCTGATATTGCGAAACCTTTGCACAGACTTACCGAAGAGAAAAGGCAGTTCATATGGGACGAAGAGTGTGAAGCTGCATTTAAAGACCTTAAGAACCGCCTATGTGAAACTCCGATACTTGGTTACCCTGACCAAGAGTGCGAGTTCATAGTTGATACAGATGCCAGTGGAACTGGCATTGGAGGAGTACTATCCCAAATTAAAGGCGAACGTGAGGAAGTAATAGCCTACTTCAGTAAGTCATTGTCAAAACCGGAACGTAACTACTGTGTCACTCGAAGAGAACTACTGGCTGTTGTAAAGACGCTACAACACTTTAGCAAATACCTGCTTGGACGCAAGTTCCGTCTAAGAACAGATCACGCTGCACTGAAGTGGCTACTTCAGTTCAAGAACCCGGAAGGACAAGTGGCTCGATGGATTGAACAACTGCAAGAGTACGACTTTACAATTGAACATCGCAAGGGCAGATCCCATGGAAACGCAGACGCTTTATCCAGAAGGCCTTGTCATGACGAATGCAAATATTGCACGAGGCAGGAGGGAAAAGAGCTCGCTCACGTGAGGCTACTTAGGACAGACACCATTAGTCCAGATTGGTGTGGGAAAGCGATTCAAGAAGCACAACAACAAGATAGCGACATCAAGCCCATTTTGGATTGGATGAAATCTTCTGATTCTAAGCCACGGTGGAGTGAAATCGCTTCCACAAGCACCACAACCAAGAGTTATTGGGCTCAATGGGATAGTTTAGTTCTGCACAATGACGTGTTATGTCGAAAATGGGAAAATGCGCGAGGTGACGTATCCCATTTACAGCTAGTTGTACCAAGATCCAAGATCCGTGATGTATTGGAAATGTTTCACGATGGTTCATCTGGTGGACATTTAGGGGTAAAAAGAACCCTAATGAAAATCAAAGAGAGATTTTACTGGATACACTGTCGTGAGGATGTAGAAGATTGGTGCCGGAAATGTACAGCTTGTGCAGCTGTAAAAGGACCACAGACCAGAAGCAGAGCTGGAATGAAGCAATATAACGTTGGAGCTCCGTGGGAAAGAATTGCAGTTGATATAGCTGGACCTTTTCCATTAACAGAAAAAGGAAATAAGTACATAATAGTGGTGATGGACTATTTTACAAAGTGGCCTGAAGTATTCGCCATTCCTAATCAGGAAGCAATTACGGTGGCCGAAGTACTAGTGAACGAGGTATTCTGTAGAGTTGGGGTGCCCCTAGAGATACATAGTGATCAAGGACGAAATTTTGAATCACAACTATTTCAAGAAATGTGTCAAATAATGGGAACTCACAAAACTAGGACTACGCCTTACCACCCACAGTCAGATGGAATGGTCGAACGGTTTAATCAAACTTTGGAAAGACACCTGGCTAAATTGGTGGATAGTCATCAAAAGGACTGGGACAAGTATATCCCATTATTTCTATTGTCATATCGATCTGCGGTTCACGAGAGCTCGAATGTAACACCTGCTCTTGCCATGTTCGGTAGGCAGCTTCGTTTGCCTGCAGATATCATCACTGGTCGGCCCCCAGATCCACCAGTGAGTATAACAGAATATGCCGCAGAATTACGGGAAAAATTACAAGAGATTCACGAACATGTTAGAACATCTGAAAATAGAATGAGTGAAAGAACGAAAACTCGATATGACAGGAAGATGCACCATGTAGACTTTGAAGAAGGTTCACTAGTCTGGCTTCATAATCCAGTAAGACGTAAAGGAAAATCTCCCAAACTTCAAGCTGATTGGGATGGTCCTTACACAGTGATTACGAAGATCAATGACGTAACATATCGCATAAAGAAGATGGGTAGTGCCAGGAACCAGCCTAAGATTGTGCATGTGAATCGATTGGCACGTTACAATGGATCTAATGATGCTCGGGACGAGCATGTCTAAGGAGGGGGCAGTGTTACGGAGACGGGTTAAAGGGAAACTCGCAGAAACATTTTTTTAAATTTTCGGACACTTACAGGCGTTTTCAGCAGGCTGAAACATGTTTTCGGGTCGTTTCGGAGGAAGGCCTAACACATATCAGTTAATCAAAAATTACTCCTAGTTAACGCCGTTTTCAGCAGACTGAAACATGTTTTCAGTCCGTTTCAGGACACGAGTAATCACATGGCACCATTTCCTGAAAACCCATTTTCAGGCCGTTTCAGGCCAAGTTACACCCCTCCGGTCCGCGGAACATTCTCGAAGGTGTGTGAGAGGGACAGCCTATCGTGTGAAAGAGAGAGACGATTAGCCTCGATCATGTCTCTCAAAACTTCCAGAAGAAAGTGTGAGCAGGATGGCTATATGCGCAAAAGAGAGGAACAATTGTACCTATTACCTAACCGAATGTTCTAGAATAATGCGAGAGAGAGATAGCTACACGCATGATAGAACGAGATGGACATAATCTACTACCATCTGGAAAGTCCTCGATGTGTGTACAAGGGACGGTTGTATGCGTAAGAGAGAGATGTCCATATTTGACCTTGAACTAGATCATTCGGGAACTTGGTAGTACAATTTGCGGCGCATATATAAGCGGATCGAGACGCGGCCAGGGACAGTTTCAATTGAGATACCAAGCGATATACATCGGAGTGAGTTCAAAGCGACTAGTAGTGATTGTGATATCTGTGACTAAGTGAAATACTAGTGATTGTGATATCTGTGACAAAGTGAAATACTAGTGATTGTGATATCTGTGACAAAGTGATATACTGGTGATTTTTATAGTGAAAAGTATTGCAAGTGATTCCTTTTGAGTTCAATAAAGTAACTGTTTGTTTAACGGCTTCTTTCTATCAAACGTTCCCTTATAGCTCGTAACAATATTAATCATAAGTCCACTGAGTCAGTGTTCCTTTTTGTCAAGCGTTCATTTTACTATTTTATAGTAGGAAAGTAGTAAAACAAAAAACTCTATTTCATTGACTTACTTGAAGTTTCGATCAAGTTGCATTAGTCGTGATCACGAGAAACCCATTGCTGGACCCTGTAGTTTTTCCAAAAAATACTTGGCTTGCGTTTGAGTATTATCTCAAATAATGGTAAGCGATGCATGCGGTTGACGATGACCACGCTAAAAGAAAATAATTCAGTGCTCCAAGTAGGAGGCCAGCGTCTCCCTGCACTATTTACCTACATTTAAAACAGAATTAAAACTGTTTCAACACAAAAATGCAAACGATTTTGAGTCGACTCTATTAGCATTTTATAAGAAAACGGTCGTTACGTTACAGACAAACTCTTATTTACTACGAGAGAATAGCCAGAAATATTTTGATTTGCTATATTTTTGTCGTTCCTGTCCTAAAGCGCTCATTTTCACGCGAACAATCTTACGAAAAGGTTTCCTCCCGAAGAAGCTTGGGATAACCTAATCCAAGTCATATCTCGTTACAAAAATATGGTCCTACCATCTTTAGCCCAAGGGCAGGAATCACAGCTGCCTCGTAAAGTAAGGTCACAGTAAAACCGACCTCAGCGCCATCTTTATAAATTGCCATAATTTGTATCACAATTACGATTTTATAAGTTATTCAAAGCTTGTTGGTTTAGGCGTCGACATGAAGTTACAAATGCAGCTCAAAATAAATCACTTTTACAGCTGTCACAAATTGGTCTTCTACGATTGTCTTTATTTGTTACACTGTGGTACGAGGAATCAAATCAGAGGTCATAAATGCGAGAATGAGGTGAGCTGTAAAACACAAATATTCCCATGCGACGGGAAGTTTGCTAAGAATTTGTTGGAGGATCGGATAATATGGGTATTTATGGGTTTCCCCGCGGCAGATTTTTCATATGGCGCCTACTGCCTTGGCGAGGCTTGTGCGATGACTCACACGCTTGAATGTTATGTATGGTAGTAACGCCACATAGAGATGCAGAATGAATAATAAGTTATAAGAACAGCAACTTACTTACTTTACTAATATTACTAACTTTAACACCTAGTAGCTTACATTATAACAGAAAAATGTTTCTGTTCTACTTACTATATAAGTGGTAGGACTAAACCTTCCGCGAGTGACGGTCTGGGTTGGTGCACCGCTTTGCTCTTGAAGTCTGTCGCCAAGCAGTAATGTGCAAAGATTTAGAGGAAAAACAAGTCACGTGACTTGTTATTGGGTTTTGACGCCACTAATGCTACAAGAGTTTTAATAATACCAAAAAGGTTTCAATCTTTTACTATACTCGTAGTAGGTACCTACTGGGTACCAAAGGGGCAAAGTGCTTTGAACTATTTATAAAAACCGGTGTGGCATTGCATCGCGCCTTTGACGGTAAGCACGGTGGCATAAGAATTTGTCTGTTATAAGAATAATTAAAAATATTACTCTAAACACGTATAAACTTATAGTTAATATTCGCAAGATAGGTACTGGTTGCAAAATAAGAAAAACTTCACAACAACAACCAAGCATAAATTATATTCGCTTCAGACACATATCCCCACAAGACACAACGTATGATATGTAAAACTTTAAACCTTTTGCAGCAATTGTTATTGCAATCCTCTCGAGATAAACACGAGATAAGAAAGGAATATTGAAAATTTGACGTCGGCTAACTTTGTAATGGTCCCAAAATTAATTTCAAATATATTTTATTTTAGAAATTCCATTTTATATTGTATTGTAATTTATTCAGCTTTTGATAATAAGATTGACGATATAAGTTTTTGGTACCATTTTTTGTTTTTGTATCTATAAATGAAGCTTCCAACATAATCAATAACAAATCTAATATTCGAGTATTTTGTTTTTTCCTCCGTTTACGCGGTCTACCTTTGCCGTCAATCTTACAAGTTTTGATTACTTTAATATTAAAAATAAGCAGTTATTCGAAAGACGAACGTTTTTAATTGTGATTAAGTTTTTTAAAGTTTTAACCCATACTAGGAGGAGGTTCGCTGTCAATGGGATTCAGGCCCGTGTCGTCGGGTCTCAAGACCGGATACTTTTAAAATGAATATTGAATATACCTATACAGGACACGAAAGTTGTTAAAAACCAAAACCTATAGAATCGAGTACCACGGAGTCGAGTTATGTTGGAGTTTGCATTTAAAGATACAAACGTAACCTAAGATGATGAATTATGAGAAGTCGTAGTACTAAAGTTTTGCGGGCATGGGAGCATGGAAGGAGTTGTGGCATTTTGCAAGTAAAGGGTCACTTGGCACGAGAACCATCTGTCGTGAGCCATGACGATTTGAGCTGCTTGCTGCTGACGAGCTTTTGTAGAACGTTGCGGAATAGAGACATTTTGAATAATAATTATACAATAGTAATAAAAAAACCAGTATTGAAAATTTGTGCTTACGAAATGACAGGGGCGAAACTTTTCCCTTTCCCGGTTAGAATTAACTAAATATTCCCAATTGGTTACTCTCTTTCGATATTGATATCGCCTTAATTTGAATTAAGGCGATGCGTAACGGAAAGCCGCAAAAATAAACGAGCGGCCGTCGTTAACGCCCAAACACAGCGGCCTATGGCTCTATTAACTCCAACATAAGCCATTTGAAGCCCACTAATTGTTGCGAAACTGTCGCCGTTCATAATTACATCGACGCGGATAAATTGGCGGAATGCATGTTACGAGCTGCGGTGGTATTCTACCCTACTATGGGAAAGCAAAATAGGGTTATAATTTTGACAGCCTATTTTTTTATACTACTACTGGAATAAACCGATACCGCAACCGAAAACTGAACGCCTTCCTGCACCAACATTCGGACTGGTGCTAGGATTGGACTGATCTGGCGAACCCAGCGTGGCCGATGCAACAGCCGCCATGGGATCGTCCGGATCATACAAAATATACCAAGGGAGGCAACGATGGAGAGAGAAACAAAGTATTATATACCTACTAAACCAGTCAAAAAGTTTGATCACGCCATAGGTAAGTAAGTATTTTTATCTCAATGCGGTCGAAGATGTAGCACACTTACCTAGAAAATATCTATTCTCTCGTCTCTTGAAGACTTCCAGATTGTAGTATTCAGGAAAAACAGATGCCGGCAATGAGTTCCACTCTTTAGCTGTCCGCATGATGAAAGTCGAAGTAAAACGCTTAGTACGGATTGGAGGAATGAACGACTCCAACTAGTCAAACTATTTCATTGCTACACCAAACTAATTGCCATCGCACACCTGACGCGTAAATTGAATTGCCTTGCACGAGTGCTGTAATGAATAGTCCAATTTTCCGCATTTTCGGCCATTACAGACATCCGGGCCGGTGACGTCCGCAAATAATGGCCCGTATGACCGGTTGTGGATTTTTGTAGATTTTGTGTTTGTCACCGTTCGTGGTCGGCATGGCAGGTACAAGGTGATGCGGGTAGAGTTACAGGGTTTGTTTAGCTGGGTTAAAGAATGTGGAGTTTTTGAGTTAGATATAAGCGTTCATCTATACATACATATATATCTACAAATAAATAAAATTGAAGTGTCTGTTTGTAATATCAAAATAACAGCTTTTTACTAAAAGCATATGAAAGAATATACGGTACCTATAACAAAACAACCATATTTAAAATTTCTGTCTGTCTGTCTGTCTGTTTGTTCCGGGTAATCTCCGAAACGGCTGGACCGATTATGACGGGACTTTCACTGGCAGATAGCTGATGTTGCAAGGAGTAACTTAGGTTACGTTTATTTTAGAAAAAGAATCAGCGTTCCGCGCAAAAAAATAAAAACCATGAAATCCAATATCTACACGCGGGTGAAACCGCGGGGCAACAGCTAGTTTTTAATATAGTACAGTGACGAAACATCCAGGCTGTTCGTGTGGTGATAAGCGTCGCGATGGTCCATTAAAAGGGCACTCGGAACTTTGAATTACAAAGTCCTTCACAGCTTTGAACAGTATTCGTCACTCTCAAGACTTCTATAACTTACTCTCCCTGCAAATTATTATGAGTGTTTGTCTCTGCCTAGAAATTAATCAATGGTTTGACAGAATTCAATTTAGATTTGACTATGGAAATGTATATCTATAAATAAAAAAAAACTTAACGTAACATTACAGTTTTTTTTATACTTGAGTCTAAAGTGTTTGAAGTATTATGAATTAGACCAAAAATTTTCAAAAACATACTTAAACTCTAAATAAAATAAAATAACGTTACATTTGATACATTTACAGATGCGCAATACAACAAGAAAGTATGCAAACCGCACAATTTACTAGTTCCCTTTATTGCACTTAAAGCTCACTTAATATCGCAATAAAAGCTTAACCGCTAACTTGAATTAAGTATCACATCGTCTGCGCTTTAAACTGCTCCTAAAGAAAGGGTTAGAGTATACACAAATAAAGAATTTAGAACAAAGAACAAAAAGGAATAAATAAAACGGGACCCATAAAGATATATTTTATAGTGATAACGTTTTGATATTATTACGCTTATATTGAAAGAGCCCTTACACGCTTTCAAATTCCAATTCACATGGGCCCCAATGGAGTACTCATGGCAGTTAAAATAGATACATATACGTGGGGCACTCAGAATATTTCTAGAAACTAAAAAAAAATGTTCTATAGGGTATAATTTTTTTATTAAATCTTTTCAAAGTACTCTCCACTAGTGTCTATACAAAGTTTCATGCGTCTGAACCAAATCTGAAAACATTTTTCTAGTCTTCTTCAGACACCTCTTCTACAGCCGGCTCGAACGCCGCTAGCGCATCTTCCGGCGACGAAAACCGTTGCTTTCAGTATTTTTTTTATTTTGGAGAACAAAAATAAGTCGCACGGCACCAAGTCAGGACTGTAAGGTGGGTGACCTAACAGTTTAACCGGTTTGTTATCCAGGAAGTCCCTAGTTTTGAGCGCCGAGTGCGCGGGTGCGTTGTCATTATGGAGCAGTAGCCCGCGGAGCCCCGTCTTCGGCCGCTTGTTGCTCACTGCCTCGAACACTTCTGGCAGGCATTTTGTAGTATGCCACTCAGCATTGATGCTACTTTGATTCCGTAAAGGAATTGACACCAGATACCCACTTAAAGTGAAATGACTAGCAATCAAAATTTTGCCAGCGCTTCTAGACCGCTTCACTTTGGTAGGTCATGGTTAATTTTGAAACGGCCACACTGTTGACTGGCGCTTAGTTTCTGGATCGTATTGATAAATCAAAGACTGGTCACCTGTGACGATATCATAAATACGCCGAGATGAGCCTGCGTCAAATTTAACCGTCATGTCACGGCACCATTCCACGCGGGCCTGTTTCTGAGCTTCAGTGAGGTTGTGCGGTACCCAGCGGGATACAATCCTCCTCACGCGAAGGTGCACGTGGAGAATCTTGTGAATGCTCCCCGATCCGATCTGCAACATCTGCTGAATGTTGTCGTATGTTATACGCCTATTCTCTCGAATAAATTTTTTCCCTGCCAGCACGTCTTCTTCCGTAACTGCCGTCACAGGGCGACCACTTCTTTTTTCGTCAGTCAAAGACAGCTGACCACGCTTAAATTCATTATACCAGTGGTAACGCAGTTGCTTTTGAAGGGCCCTTATCCGAAAAAGCCATTTGAAGTCTATTGCAAGATTTCTCCGGTTTTAGGCGACATTTAAAATCGTTAAAAATCATGGCTCGAAAATGTTCTCGGTGAGGTTCCATTTTTCATAGAGACACGATTTTGCAAATGAGCTCATATGAAAATATGGAAGGAAATTTGAAATTGGAACGTTCGAATTTTTACTTATAAATAATTATACTTTTATAATATATTACAACTGGCCAGTGTTTCAAGCAAAAAAGATGAGATTCTAGAAACATTCTGAGTGCCCTGGTATAAATAGGCTTTAACCATCTAAGCTAAAGAGACGATCGATGTTCTCCCCAAAATTCTTGAGCTGGTGACGTTGGTTCAACTTACAAGCCATCGCTTGTTTCATGTGTGTTCGAATTCAAATCGTTGCAAAGCGAAGTGGCAGACTAGTCTACTCATACTACATCTCTGACACTTTTTAAACGACTTTCAAAAAAAAAGTTCTTAACTCGCCTGTATTTTTTTTTGTTCTAGATTTCTCCGTCAATACTCAATCGATTTAAATGTTTTTTTTGTAATGAGTTGGCTTTTCTCAATGGTGGTACTTCTTCAATAAAGAATACCACACTTTAAGGTGGAAAAATGGCGGATGAAATTATAATATCGCGGTTTTTTCTCATATAAGCCGGTTCCTGGTTTTTTGCCATTTTTAGTGCCAATTTTATATTTACGGGTACAAATAAATCACATTGCCACATGTAGCATTGTCATTAACAATTCTGGTTGGCACTGCATTCATTTCGGGCAGGTGTAGCTTTATACCAGACGAACGAAAATCATATAAAAACAGAATGCAAAATATTATTTTACCGTAATTCAATTATTGACTCTAACAAAATAAGAAAAAACAAACAAATAAGTTAGCAAACTTATTTGTTTGGCGGTTACTTGGTGTTATCTGTAGTTACTGCTGCGGAAGAATATGAATATATTGTTGAAGAACTGTTCCAAATACTGTAGGAAAGACTGGGCCTATAATGTAGTTAACTAATTGTGCCAAAATAGCCTCAAACTATTAACAGATGAAACGGTAAGAAAGAAGACCACGCACGCGTAAAATGAGTAAAAATAAAAAAGTACTTCAAAATTAAACGCCTAATCGAAAATGTACCACACATCAGTAAAGAAGTATATATATATTAATAGAAGTAGTGTGATCTGTAAAGATCAAAGTGTGATCTGTAAAGAACAAAGTGTGATCTGTAAAGATCACACTATTTCTTAATTGGTTAAAAATACATTTACCTACCTATTCAAAACCAACATTTTGAGGTCGCTGTGAAGCATCAGATAATTACGCGGTTTCAAATCCCGGCAAATGGATATCTTTTGTGATTTACACATGTGCCACAGGTATTAAAAAGATACGCAAGTTTGACTGAAGTCGTTACCTCTAATGTAGCCTAACCCGGCTGTTATCATCACCCTTAATGTCGGCGCACCACCAATCATAGCGAGGTGAAGCTAACGATTTCCGATATCACCAGCAACCGTTAACGGCAGCGGTTGCCGCCAACTGCGAGATACAGCGAGTATCGAGGCTGTAATGAATTTCCTCTTTTCATTTGGCCCGTCGAGGCTTATTCTAGCTTTTGCGGGGATATTTTGCGATTCAAAAGATTTTTTTGACTATTAACGTCGTGTTTTTGTGACGGTTTTATTTAACGGTTTGTTCTTTTTTCAGGTAATTGATGGCGGACGATCAGGCGTTATGAGAAGACTAACACCTAGAAGAAACGCCAGTTTTTCAAAGGCTTTGTGAGACGAAAATGCTGCTTTATATTTTATACACAAGTCGAGTCTACATTACAGTAAGTTGTCAAAATACAACGAAAGAGCTTCAGTACCGCCTGCAATTTTCAGCCAAGAACTGTGAATATAACATTATATTTCAAAGACGAAAAATACTATGTGTTAGTTCAAACACCCTGTAATCGAATTTTCAGTTTTTGGTGCATAGGTAGTTTTGGTGTGATTGAGCAACAATCAACAAACAAACAAATAAACATTCATCAAAAAATCTTATACGTAGACGTGCACTTGCACATCACTGCGTTTTAATGTATGGAACTGTATGAGACATGGCGCACCGCTTGTGTGTACGTTGCGTGCATGTAGACGTAATGCGTACAGTTACGCATTGCAGCTCCCACCATGCTAGGGTTGCATTACATGCTGTTCTTTACCTGAACCTCAAGCTATCTTTTTTTAATTTGCTATAGGCTTTCGTATCGACCAGCTGATGAGCGGATCTGCAGTCAACCTCACTCCTTTCATTATTCACATTCACTCTTTTCAGTTTAAATTCCTTTCAGTTGTTTTCTTGGAATGGGAATCTAAAGCCATATAACTTTCATGAGTGCTCCCCTGGCGCCCATATGAATAAAGAACTTTGAATTTAAATTTATTTCTTCACTACTATTGAGACATCTTACAAGAATCTAATAAAAAAATGTCAAGTAGGTGTGGTAGTATGGTACAGCCCTAAAACATTGTTTGCTTGAGTTGAGGAACTTAATGAAAGGCAATAAAAGGGTTTGATTGCTTCCTTCTTGGCTTCTGTTTAAGCGGTTATATCGTCGCTCTGAGTTTGTAATAAAGTGGCCAGAATATATCTCCGGAGGGCTGTTCAAAGAATTCCCATCTTATAGGATTAACTTGATATCAGTTTATCTGATTTTAGCCTTAAAGGTTGTCTTTTATAAATGCGAACGCTTATGTGGGAGTTTGTGTGTGAGTCTATGTGCGGGTGTGCGCGTGCGCGCATGTGTGCGCGTGTGCGTGTATGCGTGTGTCTGTTTGCGAATGTTTGTTACCACATATCTCCGTAACAACTAAACCGACTTTGATGAAATTTGTAATATAGATAGTTTAGGTTTTGATAGGCAATAAAAACCACGCGGTCGAAGCCGCGGGCAGAGGCTCATAATTAATTATATAAGTACTGAACAACATTAGATTTCAATTTAGTACACCGCAAATGAAGACTACAAAGACAGCAAAGGCTTTTCGAATGGTGAGGAATTGAAATAATAAATATAGGTGACAAAAACCGTTAAGTTATTAATTTTTTACAAAGATAAAAATAATAAAGTAATGGACAGCTAAAGAGGTTACCAGGAAAAGCTTTTTAGGCTTGCAACTCAACTTTATAGGCTTGCGTTTGACTTTTTTTATAAATTGCGTGCGTATATCAAAATGTGGTCATTCATTACAATCATCATCATTACATTTATTACAATCATTCAATATTCTCATAAAAATAAGGTTTATACAGAAAACGTAAATGTTGAATATAAGTGATGAGAAAATCTACCATTGAGCTTTAATATACCGGTTATATTTGAATATACCCGTTAAAGCGACCCTTTTATTGAATGATGTCAAGAGTTTTATTTTTAAAAAATATGTTTGGTTTTGCACGGTTTGTGTAGGTATACAATACAGTATTAAAATAACTTCCATTAAATCATGTCAGGTACAGATATCTGCAATAAAATGCACTCTTAAGAATAGGTCAGAATAATAGATAGAATTGACAATGTTTGTAATCATTACAAAATATACGCTGGCCATAAAGCTAAGTAACGGGTCCACGAATAATAAGCTCGTGGACCCACTGAAACTGATCAAAATTAAATCTCCAGTGCAGTGGGACTACGGGGAATAAAAATTACCCTTGGCTCACCAGTGGGACAAAGCAGTAGGACCACGGGAAATACCTACTTTCACTTCTATGTAAAAGTATACGTAATTTAGTTTGAAACTAAACTAACACTGTTTAGTTTACGTTCATGTTTATGCCGAATGGAGCTTCGAGACGGAAATCAATTTACCGAATATCCCCGAAGTATCCGCATTGCATATTAAATAAAAGAAAGTTAACAGAATGTTTCTTTGTCTTTACTGGCGGTATTGAGGTCACGACCCGAACTGGATATACTGAGGTACGAATGTTCCAATCTGCGAGAAGAGTATTATGTTTTAACAGGAAGGACTATGGACTAAATATATGGACGAGTTGTGATTCACCGGGTAAGTACATTCTACTCCTTCCTACCTTTGTCCCATTATTTCAATGGGTTGGCTCAGTGCGTCTCTACAGACATACTACTTTTAAGTTTCGGCAATTTTTTTACATTTTTTTAAACTTTCGCGAATTGGATTCATTGTATTAAGACAAAAACGGGTCTTTTCGCGCACAAATAAAATCAAAATATAATTTTGACTAGCCTCGACGTTGATGCAACGCAACTTGATCGAAACGTCAAGGTTAGTCAAAATTATATTTTGATTTTATTTGTGCGCGAAAAGACCCGTTTTTGTCTTAATACAATTTTTTTACAGCCGGCTACGTTACACCAATCCTCATAGGGAATTTTGAAAGTATGGGCCATAATGCATCACGCGGGTTGGTGGATGTCACACATGTCTTTGATTCACGCGAGTTTCCTCAAGGCTTTCCGTTATCGTTTTAAAATTGGTGTGATTTCAGCGTCACACTGATCTTTATGATGATGCGAAAATGATGTATATAACTTTCAGACTACGAGGACAGTTGATCGACTGGATCATCATGGCGTACGAGCCAATTGAAATAAATATGATAATGGTGATATATTTTTCTTCGTGTTTGCTTTACGTGCATAGGTAAAAATTAACAGGAATTTTTTTATTTAAATTTTTGAATAGGTACCTCATTTTGTATGGTGAAGATCATCTCACAATGTACCAAACTATCTTACTTTAAAAGAAATATGGCGTGCAATATAATAATCATATTAATGACAGAACTTATAAGTTACGGCAACCTCTATGGATAAGAAAATCAAACCGTGTTCCATCTTCTCTTCTGTGCTCTATACCACCTGCACAATGAACGACTTCAAGGCGTAAACGGGAACGCGGTCATTCGGTGACCCACTTAGCAAACCTAATTTAAAGAGTCAATGACACACCAAGAAGTTGCTACGTCTTTTCGTGTTAGGCCTTTTATAAAAAGAAGTTTATGCTTATCTATACAAATAAATCAAATTGAAGTGTCTGTTTGTAATATCAAAAAAACAGCTTTTTACCAAATGCATATGAAAGTATATACGGTACCTATAACAAAACAACCATTTGTAAAATTTTTGTCTGTCTGTCTGTTTCCGGAAATCTCCGAAACGGCTGGACCGATTTTGACGGGACTTTCACTGGCAGATAGCTGATGTTACAAAGAGTAACTTAGGCTACTTTTATTTTAGAAAAAGAATAAGGGTTCCGCGCTAAAAAATAAAAACCATGAAAGCCATTATCTCCGCGCGGGTGTAACAGCAGCTACTAACAAATATGTAGTGCCATTGCTAACAAACATAAAAAAATATTATACTCCATATTTCATAGTCGCGCATACATACGCTATGAAGGCGTGTTGTCGCTTTGATTTTCCGCCGTTCTAACCACGACTATTGATTTCCAAGGGGAGGCGCTCTTTCCCGTTTTAATCGCGGGACAAGGATTTGTGGTCGGGAAAGGGGCATTTGGTTGCCAAGTTCATACTTTGTAACGAAGTGGGCTATCAGAATTTGGGCTACGTAGGGTTAGGGATATATGTGTTTTGCCCCGAAAACATAAGATATCTCTCTTCAATGTATCCAATGTTACAGTATCCATCGGTGTCTTGTAACTTTACAAGTTACATCCCTCTAAAACAGGCGCACGGGATGTTCCAGAATAAGTACGATGGTTCTTTCAGAATGCACCTCCAAGACATTTTCACCGCCGCGTATTATTCACAATTACAAATTTACAAATACCTCAATGCTTTTTTTTTTTCAAACCAACAAACATACAAACACACTTTCGTATTTATTATAGTAGATACGGATATAGGAAAGTGAAACACGGCCCACTTGGCCCATATTATAATTATGATCCTCAAAATCATTATCACTCCCACAAGGGACGGTTACACAGTAGACGAGTCTTAGTCATCAACACTACGAACAAAGTTCAAGAACTGAATTCGCCCGTGATCATGGCGGGAGAAGAGATTTCTCCTGTGATCATGGTGCTTGCAACAGTGCGGAAATATCAATAACTCAATAAAAATAATATACATGGTAAATATCCCGTTAATTCTGATTTTGATCGCAGTAGCCGAGTCTTCATTTAAACCTAGCCGCGTGGTGCCTAATCAACGTAATCGGGCCCACCCTTTGTGATAACTTCTCGACCGTTTCTTGGAATGGAATCGTCATTCCAAATCGAGAATGGTTTTTTGCTCGTCTCTGGAATACGAGATGAAGGATGGAATAGGGGAGTATCATTCCGTTTTGTGAAACTCTCGGCGTAATTTAGATATAATTGTGAAATCGTATCTCCGAGTGTGTTTGACTATTAATGTATACTTTTAACGAATGCTTGGGGTTAAAACAAATGTTGGTTTTTGCACTCAGCTACAACTGTGTCTATTTTCGTGTGTTCTTACGGCACTTATAGTAATGTCATTAGCAGATTGTGTCTGCGTGTTGTTTGACAATTGTCTTATACCAAACACTAATATGATCTTGTTTGGAGTAGTTCTCATCTCTGGGACGGATCAGCTAAGTACTAGCTTGAGGCACTTGAGTCAATTGAGAGAATTGTCAAGAAACTCATTAGCTGATTTAGTGGTTGAAGCTAGGCTGCCGAGCATCGCTGTAGAGATTTTTGTCGAATACATTTCGGCGAGTGTGCTTTGTAATTACACAAACCGAATTCCTTCAACCTCCTTCCATCTTCGGACAACCAGACATATACTGCGAAGCGCCATCCCTTAGATTTTCCGCCTTTACGCACGAAGCTTTTCGCTTCTACATTTATGCGTACCGCTCAGGAATAGAATTCCTTCTGAGTCTGTGTTCTCCGTTCGCTATAACCTGAGCTGCTTAAAGGTACGAGTGAATAGATATCTTCTAGGCCAGCTTGATCGTCAACCGCATGACGATGCGGTCTCGCTATCGGCCCACTATCTCTTCTATCTCATCCAGATGAGATAGTGGCCTATTCTGAATAAGAAAAAAACTTCTAATTCCCGAAATCCATAAATAAATTGGAAACGTTTTTATTTGTTCACATTTAATAGTTACCATGATGAAAGCAAATTGTAGTAAATCGCAGTATTCAAATTTTCTAAGTGCAGTGAGCATCGAGCATCAAACTAATCACAGGCAGTGAGTGAGAGTTTTGGGAGTACAATTTGTATAATATACAATTATACATACCATAGTGAAATATACTGAGATCTATGGGCAGTCCCATAGTTGCAGGTCAATCAATTTCGGGGAATTATATGAAAACTCAGGATTAGTCTATTATATTATATGTGAGTCACGAAGCACGTTCTTTGCTCTCGATTACAAAATTACCATCGAGAAAAACTATAATAAATATTGGTTTATGTAGAAGATCAGTCCATTATTTTAAATTTAATTTATTATTTGCACACAGCTGTTTTTCTCACGTCATATTTCACAGTAATTAACCTTTACTAACACTTCCATTAATTATTATTTTGCACCAACTTTGCAGTTAAAATTAACCTGAAATCAACTAACATTTTGAACAGCAGTGATCCAGCAATTAGTCCTATAAATCACTCAGAGCTTTACGCCTATTGAAATAACTTTCCCAGGAAACTTTTAACACTTTCGCTGGCTATTAAAAATTCAATGGCAAATAAAAGGCACCTCCTGAACTTCCGGAGTTCGGCGCAAATGTTCCCAAAAAGCTGTGACGGAAAACGTACTAATTGAATCCAATAAAAAAATAAAAAAAACAGATGTACTTAGTGTTTTAGTAAAAAAAGGAGCTAGCGAAAGTTTTGCAGTTTGGCTAGAACGCCAACTGAATTTTTTCAGTTTTTTTAAGTTTCTAGCCAATATCACTGCGTTGTGTCGATAATTCCACATATCACTTGTTCTAACAAATTTTACAACAGCTTTTTTTAATATAGGTCTCGTGCGACTGTATCGAATGGCCGTGGTTAATAAAACTACGTTTTCAGAATGAAAACAAAATCTTAGAACTTCCTTGAAATACGTGAGTTTCCATTGTGCTTTTCCCTATAACCTGATATAAACTGTTAAAGTAATAAACAGTTAAATTTAAACGAGACGTAAGAATAACAGTTAAAATTTTACATTGTTACCACAAAAAAAAAACATTTTTAGTCGCCTGTTTAGCTAGACAGCGTCTAAAGATAAACGTCTAAATGATTAGAAATGTCACAACAGAATTGTGTTAGACAACGGTTAGACACTACTTAAATCAGGATTTGTGTTTGCTTATATTTAATCGTGCGACTAAGCCATGTTTAGTCGTTAAACAGTGATTAACACAGGTTTAACTTGCGTTTATTTTTTTGTGGTTAGACCCCTACAGTTATTAAACGTTAACTAAAATAAACGTTTCCTCACCAAAAAGAACCTTTTGCAAAAATTTCGTTGATGGATAAGCATAAGCTGTAAATATTATACTTCATAAATTACGTGAGTGTTATTTCTCAGTTTCTCATTTTCCTTTTGCGTCATTAAACAACGAAATCACGTCCCGCTTTCCTTGTTTACCGATACACAAAAACAATACGCGTCTCAGCGAAATAGAGTCGACCCGCACCGACATCAATCTTAGTCCGAGGCCGCTCACTCATCGCCGAAAAAAAAAAATCAAAAAGCCAGCGCAAAACCGACCGGAATACAGATGCCTTTTCAAGAATCCGAACGAAAAGACTTCCGCTATTATCGACTTACTCGTACCCTCGCAAATAGTGCACAATCTGACGTCATAGTTTGAACAGCAATTCAGCGTTGAATTTGTAAATATTGGTACGTTTTTGAGGGATAGAATCGACAAACGATTCTCTTAAATGGAGTCATTTGTATTGTACGAGGGGTAAGTTACATTGAATGTTGCAGTTATTGACCACTTTCAGTTGAGTGCTTGTGGGTTGAGAACGGCTTTGTCAGCGGTGTGTGCGCCGAATATAAATTTGTTTACGCTGCAAATACAGACAGGAATCGCCCAGGCTGTTGAAGTTGTATGCAAGAAAATGTACCTATTACTTCCCTTATTCTCACTAGTCGCATTATCGTTGAAAAGATTCTCTGAAGAGCTTCCTTATCGTGAAACTTCTTTTATTATGTAGGTCAAAACGCAATTTATATCATTTTTTGTGGGTGTCGTTTGCATTAATTTTGGAGGGTGGCATCTGCGAATAATGGCGTCTTCAAGTTCGTATATTATTATCATTTTATTGAATTTATCAACCCGCAAAAAATTGCTTGTCTAAAATTCGCACTTGTTGGGGGAACGGTGTGCGTGAGAAAAAGTTAATTGCATGTTTGCAAGTCTACTTATATTACAGCGTTACTTTCTGCGATCTTTAGATATGATAATATAATGATGGCTAAATTTATCTTCGAAAATTTCGAATACTACAAGACCTACAAATCTGAAATTAGGCATGGTAATTTTTCTTGCGTGTTAGGTGCTCTCTAAGAAATCACTATACAAAAAGTGCAGATTTTTTTATGCTATTTAGTAACGAGACGAGCTGGTCGTTTGCCTGATGGTAAGCATAACGCCGGCCCATAACAATTGCAGTACCACTCAGAACTCTTAGGCTGAGATTCAGAGACGAATCTATGCGTGGACTCACGTTTCCATACGTCAAAATTCTATACAGTTTTGACATATGGAAGCCAAAGTCTACGCTTAGAATCGTCTCTGAATCTTAGCCTTAAACACAAAGGCCTGCGCGGCACTGCAGTGCGCTCTTTACCCTGAAACATTAGGTATTAAGTCTCATAAGCTCAGTAATTTCACTTGCTACTCTGCTCATCAAACCGGAATACAGTAATGCTTGTACACTACTGCTTGGTGGCAGACTCCACGAGTAAAGCGGTGGTAACAACTCAGACGGACACTCGCAGAAAAGTTAGTCCTCCCACTAACTTGTAATTGTATTACTGAATTTATTTTGCGAAATTTTTACGAAAACTAAACGAAATACAAATTTTGAATTTGTATGAGAGGCCGTGAGGCGTAACGTATGATCCTGTCACAAACAAAACAACTTAACATATTGCTATCAATGTGAGTATATCTATGTCTGTAACTGTCGTGCAAGTGACAGACCCTCCTTAATTCAGACGATGACAATAAAACATAAAACATTTTATATAGACGTGTCTTGTCCATCCTCGAGTTTAAGTGGCTTAAATCTCAGTTTAAGAAGAATTTTTTTGTTATAAATATTAGTTTCTGTTATTGTTGATAAATCTAGAATAACTTTAGGGGAGTGTGGTTTCTGGCCGTTAGTTAGTTACTTTATTATTATATACTAACCGTGAATATTGATACATTAGTAACAAGAGAAAAAACCAACCGTAAGACTGTTTTCACTCTGCCGGAAATTTTAGCAATGCCGATCAAAGTTATAACTCACAACACAAATTATATAAATTTGTGTTAACTTCCTTCACGTTGATTGTAACAGTTCACTTTTAGAATGTTCTACACGAACATGTATCTAACATTCCGAGAATCGAACCTGTTGCGTGAAACTTGGCAGATGTCATTAACATTTTGAAGACTTCATTACAGCCTATGCTCTAAAAGATCTGTAGAGTTAGCAAACAAAATAGTGCCCAATAATCGCATACTAACCAATACTGAATTTCATTCGTTATTTTGGATGAAAAAGACGGAATTATTTAGTAGACTTCTTGTTATTATTGCATACAATATAACAAATATATTCAAGAATGCAGTCCTGAATGTGAAACCAAATGTACCAATTTTGGTTATGTCTGCTATAAGGATATCTTGCAAAATGCAAATTAATCTCTCAAACGATCATTTTTCTAACTACGATGATAATAGTTGTAAGATTTTTGGTCGATGAGCAAGTCGAGTGATCGAATTCCTCAATCATTAGCTAGCGTACTTGCACCGTTAAGTAAAAAAAAAAACAAATCTTCAAGCACGCACCAGTGTATTTTAAGAGTTACATTCTTTTTCACGATGTATCTTAGAACTGTCACTAGGCATCAGAAGAAATAATTGAGTAAACATACCTTAACAGATATTTCATTTTAAAATCGATTACGATTTGTATGCGGTTTTGGTATCAAATAATCGCACCCTTTAACCTTGCCAAATTTCTTTTTTGTGACCGGCTTCATTTCTGCAGTAGCACAAATTGTACATTTTATATGTGTAACAAACAGTTTTGTAAATGTGCACATACAGCAAATGTGCTTGTCCAACCAAACGTATTGTAAACTTAATATTCCGCAGCGCACAAAACTGGCGCTCGATTGTCTGCAGATGCTATCTCTAAATTAAATAATAGATGGACTTTTATTTCGAAAACATGTCTGCTCCGGACTTACATTGAATTTTAAATTTTGTTTTTGTTCTGAAATCACGAAGGATCTTTTCTTGCTACCCACACGTGCTCTGCTTTAATTTGTATCCAAAATGTATTTTTTTCCTAATTTTAGTTGGTAACATTAGGGAACCATTTCATTAATTGCAACTATTTTTACAATGAAAAATAGTGAATGTTACAGTAATTTGTCAATTTTTTATTGTGTCTTTTTTGCTGACGTTACATAAAGCATTTTTCACATTGACCGCGTGACGCCGCGTCGGAAAAGATCATTTCGCAACGCAATTAAACTTTAACTTCATTAATGAAAATGACTTATTTTCTTTTCAAATAATGGGGCGGCATATTGTTCTCAGCGAGGCCATTCCATTGTGCACAGAACAATAAAAGGCGTATTTCACTGTTCGGGCAATTGAAGAGGGGCCGTCACAGTTTTTCTTTTAATTGGTACACGTCACAAAATATTAAGTGCCCTCGTACAGAGCCCATTTATTTTTTATAGCGGGAGGTTGTAAGTCGAACGGTCTTAGTTTTTCCATTAATTTTATTGCTTTTCATCGTGTTCCGGTAATCACTTGAGCCGGTAATTAGAATCAGGGTTAACTGCTTTAACTAGTTAATACTGTTAAATGTTTAGTGGGCCGCATCAGAGTTGATATAGTTTGGTTGGATCGTCGATTTTATGCGAATTTGGTGGGTCTGATGGGGCTTCCTTACAGTATAATGTGTTAGAAACTGATCACTATGAGATGAGGTTTCCTCATAGTTAAAGTTCACAATTATTATGTACTTAGGACGCGAACAACTTCAGACCCTCCTGGCGAGTACTCTGATAACTTACGCAGGCTTAAATTTGTTACTATTGCTAACATAGTAAAAACAATGTACTTGAAACAATTATATGTACTTAATTTAAACTAAAAGAAACACACTTTCATCTCCTGGCTCTATCATCAGAACCTCGACACCAAGTGCAATCTATTGGACTATTCAAAACGAATCAATGAGTCTAAACTCGAAGGGGTTACTTGTAGCCAGTGGCTAACATGCGCGCCACGACAAAATTTCGTCTACTGTTTTGTCTCGCTCTTTCTCTCGCGAACATGAGACAAATGCACGACATAAGCATCGACAAAATTTTGTCACGGTGCGCATGTTAGCCCAGCTGGGCCTCGGTCACTCCATGTAATCCATCCGAGATTCCCCACACGCGGGCAGTTTTTAGAACGTTGGATTGGAACAGTAATAGACCCGCGTCTAAATTGTTATCTAACTTTACAACCAAATGAGTTTTAGATTGGTTAATTACGCTTTTTATTTCTTTAGGCGAATAAAGTCAAAAAGAAAGGCGCACAAAGCTGAGCGTGAGGTACGGCTTGCGCCACCCCCGCAGGGCCATGGTGGCCCTTTTGGCCATACGGTAAATATGCCCCTGCTTGTAGCCACTGAAGAATTCCACAATTTCCTATCTGTGGCTCCATCATCAGATCAGCTCCATGATACCAAATTATAGTTTTGTCATCCGATCTGCATACAAAGTTTTATTTCGATACGACGCGACGTTTAGAAGTTGGTTACAATTATTGACTTCTGACATTTTATTACATTGTTTGTTAGTTAGTTACAAGTGAAGCTGATAAAAGTGTGTTAAAAAGAATGTCGAAGAATCTGTCCCTTCTCGAACGGTTTTTTAAGTACCTATAGTCATTTGACTTCTTTGAGCACTTTGAGCACTGTTCTGTCCCCCATGCGGATAACGAATTTTAAATTTGAATTTGCAGCAAATTTATTCTTCATAGTGTTTTATAAACGTCGTAACATTAAAAGCTAGAATACATGCGGCGTAGTTGTTGAAAATGTTATTTTTCATATGAGAGAGCTACTCGTATCTCCCTGACAGGTGCAACTGTAGACGCGATGTGTTTGCTCAAATAACACACATTGCGAATATAAAACCGAGGGAATTCATAGCGCGGAGACTATGAATTCAAATAAACCTACGTCTGAATGGTCTTGGTTTTTGGTATCGGACGTCCATGATAACTACTAAGATTGAATGGTAGTGAGGAATATCCTCAGCATAGTAAACTTCTATACAGCGTATCTGTAGTGATTGCTGGGCCATATTGTGACCCTTTGAAATTATACGACCTTATTAAAGTAGAGTTAGTTTAAAGGTTGATGCGACACGTAACCAAAATGCTGGTACTTACCTATTTGGCTCAACGGATCAGCATTGCGGTTCAACGAGGCAATGCCGTCAGCATGCTGGGTACGCTTCCAACTGGTAGTGGGCTAGAACATTTGGATTATCTATAGGCCTACTGGGGCTTGCAGATTATCCAACTGTTTTTGTAGTTAGCTAGGTCAGATGTAGTGTTTATTTATGTATTAGCTAGTTAATAAGTACCAGTTATGTAAATTTTTTAACCTGTTTATAGGTTTATATTTGAGAATGCGTCTGGGTTATATTACTAAATTTGCCCATATAATTTATCATTGGATGACTACACTGACGATATGGCTTTATTGATACATTTCACACCGTGAAAAGCGAAGTGTGAATGATGTGTCCACAATCCACATCCATTTTATGTACCTAAGGATTGAAACTTTTTGCTTATGCCAGTGTTTTCTGATTATTATAATCTGGATATTTTTAAAGACTCAATGGGTTCGATTCTATCATCTGATACCTAAACCTAATTTTAGTTTCAATCTCTCTTTCTAAATTAGAACATGAGAAAGAGATGAAGTATATTTTAGGCCTGTCAAATAAATCCACTTGTTTGTGTCTTGTAAATTTAACGGCAATGAAGTTAGTGGCGTCTAATTTATCAAGGATATAATTTGAGAGCTCTAAAACTAAATTTAGATCTGTCAAACATCTTCCATCTCTTTCTTATGTTATGTGTTGTAAAGGGAGTGAGAGTGAAACTAAAATTAGGTTTATGTATGAAACGACGGAATCGACACCAATAAGTATTCTAGGCTTTATCGTCGACCATACCGTCATTTCGTCGTTTATTGGCTTCGTGAAAAATTTGGTCAAGTAACCCTGCCTGCAAAGCGATGAGCCGTGGGTTTGATTCCGGCTGGGGCAAGCTTTGTATGGTGACCATAAAAGATTGTCTTATAAATGTTTGTTTTTCTCGGATCGTGGATGTTTTCTTTGTGTATCTGTTTGTGGTCATCCTACTTGGGACAGTGCAAGGTTATGAGTGCGTAAGCTTTTTATTTTTACTAAAGATCAGCTGATATATTATTAGCTGGTGGTATGCTTACTATCAGGCAAACGACCAGCTCGTCTCGTTATCAAATAGTATAAAAAACCTTGTGTAATGACTAAGAGGTTCACATGCCTACAAATCTACATGGTTAAAAGCAAAAAACACAATATTTTCTTCTTAAAAAGTTAGGTACGCAAGCTGTTAAATATAGACGTTCATAAAAGTAACATCTCATCAGGAAGAAATATAGCTCTCGCAACTGAAACTAAAACGAATACCGACCAAAATTCCGAGTGAAAGCACGTAGATTTATACCAGCGCTTTATCATGAAAGAAAATATTGGGAATATTTCCTGATTTCGTTTTTTCAGCAACGTAATTTATCTAAAAGCCGTAAAACTAGACGGCTGGAGGCAGACACGTCCGTCTCCGTATAAGTACCCTGGCGAAATGCCAAGGGTGAGGGTTATGGGCCTCGGGTCATCTCCGCAAGGATCTAGCAAATCGCCAATAGAATATCCACCCTGACAACAGCTAATAACGCCCAATTTCCGTTGACACCGTGTTTCGCTTAAACCTTTTCGTATTCACCTGAGCCCATCGTGCTATCACCACGTCATCCAGATTGAAAACCTTCGTGAGCTTTATTGGGTTAGATATAAGATTGAGATTCGCTTGCGATTTTTTGCCGATATTGCATCAACCTGCTGGTTCATCGGTGTCTTCGTTGTATTCCGTGTTCTTGTTTTGGACGGAATTATGTCTATGTACGATTATTGCTGAGACTTCGTCTTTCCCGCTGCGGTATTTTATTGTTATGAACTTGTGAAATATTGCTAACAGATTTTCTTCTCCAATTTCTTTTAAGACAAACCTGTTTGTTAAAACAGGTCTTGTGTCTCGCTTTTGTAACTTCAGCGGCTTTACCGCTTAGTAGTTTTTACTCGCTTAAATTGTCTAGGACCTAGTTAGAAGCGGTTACTTCAGCAATTTCGTTGGGCCAGTGTAACCAGGCACCTCTTTGTGAAGTTAACTCTTTGTGCCGGAGCTGTAATTAGAGTCGAGGCACCGAGGAAGTCGCCTTACGATAGAAAACCTTTTTCTTTAAACTGGATACGGAACGATTTGGTTCTCTGTCCGACTTTTTATTGCGGTTGATGACTGTTGGAGATTCGTTTTCTTTTAGTTTGATTGTGTTGGAGGTAAGTTGCTTTTGTGATGGTCCTTAAGTATGAAATTTGATAAGGGAGTGTGATGGCACCCCCTAACTTTACAAACTTGGGATTATTCTCTTCAATCTGGTTACTAGCTTACATTATATTTGAATTAACATTAGCTTTATTGCTAAAAGCTACTAGGGATAACAATTTTTTAGAAAGACAGATATTATTACCTACTATTATTATTATATTATTGTATTACCTACGTGTCTGTCTTTAATTGTACGTATCTACTGGTCAATGATCATAGCGTATACAGACACGTGCCAATTGAGCGATTCTAAGTCACATGTTTAGCTCACTCGATCTAAAATGGCGAAAGAAAACATCGTAAAGAAACCCGCATGTTCAAGGACCGCATAATTTGAGAACATATTGTGACATCCACCAAACCGCACTGAGCACGCGTGGTGGATTGTGGCCCATACTCTTTCTCTCTGAGAGAAGGCCTGTATGTTAGCAGTGTAAGTTTAATAGACTGATAAAGATGAACCACGTCTGAAGTCCATAGTGTATAACCACTATCTTGCTCTCCAAAACAAAACCACAAACTGAGCAAATCACTAGATTACTTTACCTAGGGTACCTATATTTTATTAGATTATGTATGTATATATGCTATTAGATTGGTTCGTGTTTTCTTATATTTGTATTTTTGTATGTACACATATGTTACTTCTCCATACAAATTTTACTTATCCAATAACTATGATCTGCACTACCTTGTAAAATCACCACATTACACCGAGGTTAACTGGAAGATAATGCTTTATAGCATTAAGTTCGCCTATGTACCTTCAACTATGATTGTGCAATAAAGAATTTTCTATCTATCTATCTATGAAATTTTTGAGTTTCAAAGAGAAAAATCCTAAATCAAATAATTAAGAAGAAACTTGTATCAGCAAAGATAAAGTTGAAGCTATACCTAATCGCCAATTGAACTTTAGTTCGCATATCCTCCATTATAACCAAATGAAGTTTACCATCATAGTCAAACGATGTAATTAAGACGACCTTAGGCTGGTAATTTTCAGGAAAATTGTTATTATCACAGACTTCCAGTGGTTTCATGCCGTCGTAAAATGAACCTTCCACCCGTATTTAGTATAATAGGACTCATTGAATCTAAATTGTTATTAAAACGATTGGAATTTACGAAGGCGCTTACTTTTATTTTGTACTAATTTTCGACCAGCCGCCGAACTACAACAATTTTCTTGATCCTCTAAGATATTTTCTGCTCCTCTAAATTTTTACTCATGTTGTGCTTCACACGTTTTTGCAATTTTTTGTGTGTTGTATTTTAATACTAGCTGCTACCCGCGGTTCCACCCGCGCGGAGATATTGAACTTTATGGTTTTTATTTTTTTGCGCGGAACCCTAATTCTTTTTCTAAAATAAAATTAGCCTAAATTACTATTATAACATCAGCTATCTGCCAGTGAAACTCCCGTCAAAATCGGTCAAGCCGTTTTGGAGATTACCCGGAATAAACAGACAGACAGAAATTTTAAAATAGTTGTTTTGTTTGCATTTATTAAAAAGCTGTTATTTTGATATTACAAACAGACAATTCAATTTTATTTGTATAGATAGGTATACATAGCATAGAGTATAAATTACTCATTATATTTTTAATATTTAAAAAATATAAATCAATGGGTTTGCTAGTTCCTTCCTAACTGATCTTGACTCCGAAGCCAAAATCTATTTCAATACCAGTAGTAAATAAAAAATATGTAAAAAGGGGCACTCAAACGACAACCAGACACACCTGCCATCATCGTACAACGATGTTCTCTGAAATCGGCCTTATTTCCAGCAGAAACAATTCTACTTTATTTATATACGAGAAGAATATTGGAAACAGGACAGCATCAGCAACACATTTGAATTCAAAATGTTTTGGGAAAGCGTAATTTTGGTCTTAAAACGGGAGTGTGTAAGGTCGAGTTTCGATTGTTTTTGTTTGCTGCTTTATAAAGTATCTGTGTAAATATAGTGTCAACTCTGAGGTTGGTTATATTTAAAGCTAGAACTTAGAAGTATTTCTAAAATAGCATAGAATACATTTCCCATGCATCAAATGCCGTGACAAGCGTTACACATATACTATTATAATAATCTACGTAAATAAAAAAACATTTTTATGTGGTTATGTGGGACGCTTATTGCATACAGAAAAATGCACGGTTCCTGTGGAAACGCAGGTGAAACTGCGGACAGAACCTAGTTAAAGTATAATTTTTCACAAGCCTACTTGTTAGGCGGAAAAGTAGGTTTTATTACAAGTAATGAGTCCTTATTACACCAGTAAATAAAAAAAAAAACTAGCTAAAGTTCTCTCTAGAATATTCCGACAGGGCTTCGAGAGCGTCCATTTGTGAGCGGCAGTGTACCTGGATGGCTGCCAACGGACGTGCTGCCCTCCAGGCTCACGGTGCCCGCAACGTTTTATCTATTCAGAATTGAAAGCACTGATAATAAAATTGTCTGGCTACATTTACAACGTCCGCAGATGCGCTGCACCTAATAAGCTAAATTGTTTAGGTTTCCCTATCTGAATTAGTTCGTGCTGAATTTCTTCGGGACTTGAATTAGGTACCTTTTAGAAGACTAGAATATTTAGTACTTTAGTTTCTCCGATTGTTCCGTTTGGTGTATTACTTAGACATAATAACCTAACCTAACAGGGTGCATATGTTTACGCTTAGTATAATTTGAATGTATGTGTGCAATAAAATAAATAAATAAATAATTAGTTTCATGCTATTGGTATAAGAAATGAGCGATTATTTGCCTGATAATAACCGTAACACCAGCCTATGAGAGTTGCAGTGCCACTTAGGTATTAAGTCTCATAAAAGCACTCAGGGATAATGTAGCCGTCTATTAGTGAAATAATTTTTAGAACCGGACCAGTAATTCCATAGATATTAGCGGTAACAAACAACAAGAAACTTTATAACAATATAATAGATTAGTATATATCTAGTTTTGTTAGTGGGAGGACTAACTCTTCTGCTAGTGTCGGTCTGGGTTAGTACCACCGCTTTCCTCGTGAAGTCTGCCGCCAAGCAGTAATGTGCAAGCATTACTGTGTTCCGGTTTGATGAGCAAAGTAGTCAGTGAAATTACTGGGCTTATGAGACTTTATACCTAATGTCTCAGGGTAACGAGCGCACTGCAATGCCGCGGAGGCCTTTGTGTTTCAAAGTTCTGAGTGGCACTGCAATTTTTATGGGCCGGCGTTATGCTTACCATTAGGCAAACGACCAGCTCGTCTCGTTACCAATAACATAAAAAAACAAAATCTAGATATAATTTATCACGAATATCGTCGAATTAGACCGCTGTGGTTTCAAACCTCCGTGAGTACGATCAGATCCCACAAAATTAAGGGACCTCCAAAGCTCCTATTTATAAATGAACTCATTACCGTCAACCGCAAATTGCACCTCACATTATTCGGTGGTATGCACATTTACCATTATTAACGCACCCCCAGAGACTGGGGAGGCTTTAAGGCACATACATACGAGCGTTTTTATGGGACTAAGTGATGAGCCAGCGTTCGGTCACGCTCTGTTGGATTTCCTAAACATATGGCAGTATTGAATTGCTCAGGTTTCGCTTAGATCGATGCAAGATTTACGATCAATAGATGAATACGATATCTATTTGCTAATTGAAAATCAGTTCCTAGGATACTCTGACGAGGTTAACATCAGAGCAACCTTTGCGATAGAAGTTAAGAAGTACATAATATTTGCATTAGTTAATTAAGCATTACGAGTACCCATTGATATCCGAAATTAACAATTGTGATTTAATTACTTAATAACGCTTACACATTCATACACCTCCACTAGGAATTCCTGTGTCGCAGGTGGCATGAAAACATATAGATACAACAGCACAAACATTCAAGACCCAAAAACAACCTTTATGTTCACCACACAAAGTTTGTCCCGGCTTGGGATCGAACCAGGGGCTTCGCGCTTTGCACGCAGAGATTTTTTTATACTATTCAATACTGAGACAATCTGGTCGTTTGCCTGATGGTAAGCATAACACCGGCTCATACCAAGTGCAGTGGCACTCAGAACCTTGAAACAGAGTAAGCTGGATACTCTGCTCATCAAACCGGAACACAGTAATGCGAACATTACTGCTTAGCGGCAGACTTTACTAGCAAAGCGGTGGTACCAAACCAGACGGACACTCGCAAAAGAGTTATTCCTACCACCCTGCCACCTAGGCTTATTATAAACCAGATGCTCACACTAAGCTCTTTAGTGCGTGGAGCCGCTAAAGACAATACAAACGCACAACAAACGCAACTCTAATGCCACCACAACGCACCCCAGAGACACGACGCTCTTATACGTGATACACATTTTAATTCGGGCACAACACGCGAAACATACACTGGAATTTAATTTCAGTGGAGTAATTTATTCGCGGTCACTTCATTGGCGGACGTTCGACGAAATTATGTTTTTTGGTTTGCGTCCCGCGGGGTGACGGTCATTTTAATTAGGCTTGGAAAAGTACGTAATTTGAATGAGGAAATCGTTAAAGGTTTTTTAATCTAGCTGATAGGACGAACTCTTCCACGACTGTCCAGTACCACCGCGTTGCTCGTGAAGTCTGCCGCTAAGCAGTAATTAATGTGCAAGCACTACTGTCTTTCGGTTTTATGAGCAGAGTATAGCCAGTGAAATTACTGGGCTTATGAGACTTCGCATCGAGCAACGAGCAATCTGCAGTGCCGCGCAGGCCTTTGTGTTTCAATGTTCCGAGTGGTACTGCAATAGTTATGGGCCGGCGTTATGCTTACCATCAGGCAAACGGCCAGCTCGTCTCCTTATCAAACAGTATATAAAAAAACTACGGGGAGTTTGGTGTTTTGATGTATTGGATGGTAGGAAAATTGCGATCTGACAGCCGAAGCTTCGACGATCGATTTTCGGAGTAAGTCCCCTGAGATCAGCGAATGACACTTCCGCTAGTGGCTATATAAGCAAGCTACTGCATAAACACTGAGATACATACACGTAATTAATCTATAAACATTGCTCTAGAAAAGCGGGAACTATTAACTTTGACGAAAATATCGCGATAAATATGAAAGTTTATCCTCCATTTTTTCAGCCTTAGAGGTAGTATATTCTAAATAAGATATATACATAAGGGTAATTAATATATTTTTAGCTGGAATCCATGAATAAAATTTATTAAAATTAAAAAAAAATCGTCTTTTTTTACGTCTGACATCCGATTACGTCTTTCTTGAAATTGTTTTTATACGACTTCAAGAAAGGAGGAGGTTCGCAATTCGTCAGTTTTTTATTTGTGGCGACGTTATTCGATGTTACGCCGATGTAGATACCCAACTTGAAGTCGTTTAAAATCGTCCAGTTGTTATCCCGTCTGTAGCCTTTGAGTGGCATAAAAAAATCTGATTCGTATGAGAACAATAATTGTATTATTTATTGAACGCTTCTTATCCCGCTAAAAGATAAGTTTCAAATAACATTTAAACCGTAAACCATCACTTATTAAATCGAAAGACGTTCAGAACTGCGTCTACACAAAATTTAAACGAGTAAAATCAAAATCAGAAAAGGACTGCCTAAAATTAGAGCAATTTTTGGCAATCTTTCCCTTTATCTCGGAAAACAATTAAATCTCAAAGAATACAATCAGTTTATATCGATTCAATTTGTGTCGGAGTAGGGTCCGCTTGCCAAGACCTCAAGATAAACGGATTATGTCAGCCTTGTCAAGAGAGCGGGAGACCGCTATAACTAGTAGATACATTAAACAAATATTAAATGATGAATACTTTTAAATTATGCTAGCTATATATATATATAAAGCTATATATTATTTTGTATAAGTTGTACTATTGGGTAACGAGACGAGCGGGTCATTTGTCTGATGGTAAGCATAATGCCAGCCCATAACAATTGCAGTGCCACTCAGAACTTTGAAACGCAAAGATCCGCGCGGCGCTGCATTGCCCTGATACATTAGGTAAGTCCAGCAATTAGGAGTGAATCCTACCACCTGATAAAATTATTATTAATTATTTACAAAAATACTCAGGTAAATTTCACTGATTCGAGAAATTGGATGAGAATAGAAGTGTAGTTAGTCGTTATGAATCTGTGCGTATTATAGTTTTGTCCCCAAAATAAATTTTCAATACACAGAGACGGTAAATTTAGTGGCACCAATTTTTTTTTGTAGGGCTTTTTCTTAGTTACTGGCTACTTTTTTTGGGACAATAAGGTAAATATTGAAAACACAAAACAATTTACTCTAACTAGTTATGAACTTAACATAGATTTCGAGTCTCAGTTAATTAAATACTACCTACCATTGTATTTGGATCTCCTCATTAGAATCAGAAAGTGGATATATTTGTTCTCAACTTACGATTAAACTTGCTGTTTGGTTTACAAAGCTCTCGGAAATGATATTATTTACTGGAAGCAGCATAAATAACATTCGTTAGTAATATACCGCGATACTAGCTATAAAATCGTAATTATATTAGAAATTATATAATAAATGTCATTATCATTTGACCATTGTGTCGCATGATCTTTAGTGACGATATGGTTGGAGATAGCGAATACTCTAAACCTGGGCCACAATTCTATTAAACAAGGTGTATATGATTGTGGCACTAAATAACGTAAACTCGTAGCTTACATTTGTTTAGTCTATCGAAGCAACCGAACAAAACAGAAATCCCAAAAATATTTTCAATCCCGTTCCGTCTCGGATCTTTTGGGACAGAATAAAACAAACCAAAATAATACATTGCCGCGCTATGGTCTTACATTCCGTTCCACGTAGGCTGCAATAATGCCGACGCCATTTGTTTGGATAAACACGCTGGCGTAAGAAAAACTGGGTGTGTATAAGACAAATAATAGGTCGGGGAAAAAGTTTCTTCGTATTTTTTAAGAAAATTCAAAACATTTTTTAATATAGTTTATTTACATTTAACTAAATTATGTAGTTACCATTTTGTTCGATAACTTTTTGCCATCTTGTAGGTAGGGACATGATCCCATTGCTATAGAAATTTTGGGACTTCTGATCAAAATACCGCGACAAGTGGTTTTGGCAGTCCTCTCGTTATGTTAACCTGACACTGCCTAAAGAATTCTGAAGAGACCGAAACAGGTGGAAATCTGAAGGTGCAAGGTCAGGACTATACGGCGGATGCATTAACACCTCCCAGCCAAACTCTCTTAATTTTTTCTGAGTGGCTAAAGATGTGTGAGGTCTAGCGTTATCATGAAAACCCATGAAAATGAAAACCACACCCCTTCTGTTGATTAATTCCGCCGCTTTCTCTCAACTTCTTGCTTTAATCTCATCAGTTGTTCGCAGTAGAGTTCAGAATCGATGGTCCTGCCTGGTGGTAACATCTCATAATGAATAATGCCCTTCCAATCCCACCACACACACAGCATCACCTTGTTGCGAGTTAACCCGGGTTTCGCCACAGTCTGTGAAGCCTGACCGGTCTTTGACCACGACCTTTTTCGCACGTTCTTGTCGTACGTGATTCACTTTTCATCACCAGTTATCAGCTTCTTCAAAAATGGTTCGGTTTCATTATGTCGTAGTAAAGAATCACAAATGAGTACACGGTTCATTGGCAATTCATTAGGTTTCTTTCAGTGAGCTCGTGAGGTACCCAAATATCGAGCTTTTTTGTGGACCCAGTTTTTTTCAAATGCGCCAAAACTGTTTTGTGGTCAATTCCCAGTTCTTCAGCTACGTCGTAACTACTGACATGCCGATCTTGTTCCACTTTTTCAAAAATGGCATCCATTTTATCCGTAATAGGGCGACCAGAGCGACGTGCATCTTTAAGATCAAAATTTCCGGATTGAAAACGCTTAAACCAAATTTGTGCTACTCTCACAGACACTGCACCAGGTCCATAAACATCGCAAATTTTTTTCGCGGCTTGCGTTGCATTTTTACCTTTTTTGTAGTAAAATTTTAAAATGTATCGAATTTCTTCATTAGATTCACTCATTTTGACAGTACGAAAAACAAATGAAAATCACACATTTTCCTAATTTGAATTTGGAATTATGTTCTTTAAAATTTAAACTTTTCAATGATACCAAAACCAGCCAGATACAAATAGTATAGCCAAAGAGATTATATTACAAGTTCATACATACTATAATGCGAAAAGACTTTTTCCCCAACCAATACATTTTTCAGTGGACTTGTTTGTTTCGCCTGTTTTTGCTGGTTTTAATTTAGAGTTGGCTGGAGAGTTCCTACTAACTAGTGTTTGGTTTTACATTTTTCTTAACTTTTAAATGCCTGAACAGATTTGAATGTATGGGGTATCGGTAGAATCCTTACATCATCCGGAGTGACACTGACTAGGGCAGTCGTGTTTTTTAATTCTTCTAATTATCATTAAGTACGTGGTGTATTTATGATTTCTTTTGTGAAGGACTTCATGCCGTAGAATATTTTTTAAAACCATAAAAGGCTTGCCAAACTCTGGCTGCATATTATGCCGTCTAACCCAAAATAAAGTTGGTAATTCACTCCTTTACTGCTGTAAAAGCAAAACCAGGGCTCAGTTTTGTAAAAAGTGACTCGGGCGGTCGTTTGAATTTAGTTCCAAAGTTGGCCGCACTGTGGTTAGGCGCTCGTGTGCGAATTAAAATAAGCTCTTTTTGCATGAAAGTGGTACAGTACGTGCTCAAAAAGTGTTTATAAGTAAATAAAAGTTGCGCTGTTTTACATAATTGATCACCTGCAGTCTATTAATAAGATACCAATTAAGATTTTTGTAGTTTTCTAACTACAATGAAGCAGGTATTAATTAATCATAATAATAACCACACCTCATACTTTTATTATTAAAAACTAAAAAGGAGGAATCTTAATGTTATTTTGGATCTATGATTATAGCTAATAACTAAGCATAAACTTTAAATTGGAACCAGCTAGCTAAATTAAAACTTCGTACAAGTTAACGGTTTCAATAGCTTGTAACAGGAAATTGGATAGCAATAAAAAACATATTAAAAAATATGCAACAACGCAGTCTGTTTTTTCGCGCATCGTAATTTTTGCAATCAATATTGTATGCCGAGTAACACTGGGCTATAACAAAAGGCATTATATAAGTAATATTTATGCATATTGCAGAGAATGAAACAGTATACAGTAAATAGTATACTGAAAAATGATTTTTTCTTGTTGTTTTATGCTAAACATGATTTTTAATATTGTTGCGCAATAATGTTTGTTTGATTAATTTAATTAAAATAATAATTAATAATGATTAAATATAGGCACAGAATATTGATATTTAAAGCGTCGCGTCGTGGTAGGAAGGTAACATTTCCTTATACACACGTCACTATGAGCCCACATACACGAGTACTCCAATCCACAACATTCCAATCCAACATTTAAAAAACCGCCCATATGTAAAACATTTCATATAGATTACGTGAGTGATAGAAATATTAGAAATTCAAACGTTCCAAATCCAACGTTCCAATTCATCTTTGGTGGCCGATACGACGATCCATTTCGCGCTCAGTTCGCCGTACTCGTGACGCAGAATCACCGAAATATGGAGCGGTGGTGCGCACGGAATGGAGTGACCCCATCTTTGTGCTCAAAATTGGAACATCGTTCCACTCAATCCACGACGCGCGGAGCGATGGATTTGGAATGCTCGTGTATGGGGGCTCTATAACTGGTCGGAGCTGAAAATCAGTTCATAAACAAGTAGATCTGTCTACGGCATCGGCATCACAAAAGCTGCCTAATGCATGATAAAAAAATAGTAATTTAGTAAGTATCTTGTTTTAAGCTATAGGTATAGTATATAAAAATGTATAGGTACTGTTACGGAGATGGGTTAAAGGAGAACTCGCAGAAACATTTTTTTAATTTTCCACCACTTCTAAGCGTTTTCAGCAGGCTGAAACAGGTTTTCGGGTCGTTTCGGAGGAAGGCCTAACACATATCAGTTAATCAAAAATTACTCCTAGTTAACGCCGTTTTCAGCAGACTGAAACATGTTTTCAGTGCGTTTCAGGACACAAGCAATTACATGGCACCATTTCCTGAAAACCCATTTTCAGGCCGTTTCAGGCCAAGTTACACCCCTCCGGTCCGCGGAACATTCTCGAAGGTGTGTGAGAGGGACAGCCTATGCGTGTGAAAGAGAGAGACGATTAGGCTCGATCATGTCTCTCGAAACTTCCAGAAGAAAGTGTGAGCAGGATGGCTATATGCGCAAAAGAGAGGAACAATTTTACCTATTACCTAACCGAATGTTCTAGAATAATGCGAGAGAGAGATAGCTACACGCATGATAGAACGAGATGGACATAATCTACTACCATCTGGAAAGTCCTCGATGTGTGTACAAGGGACGGTTGTATGCGTAAGAGAGAGATGTCCATATTTGACCTTGAACTAGATCATTCGGGAACTTGGTAGCACAATTTGCGGCGCATATATAAGCGGATCGAGACGCGGCCAGCGACAGTTTCAATTGAGATACCAAGCGATACACATCGGAGTGAGTTCAAAGCGACTAGTAGTGATTGTGATATCTGTGACTCAGTGAAATACTAGTGATTGTGATATCTGTGACTAAGTGAAATACTAGTGATTGAGATATCTGTGACAAAGTGATATACTAGTGATTTGTGTAGTGAATAGTGTTTCAAGTGATTCCTTTTGAATTCAATAAAGTAACTGTTTGTTTAACGGCTTCTTTCTATCAAACGTTACCCTATAGCTCGTAACATTTTGGTGTCAGAAGCGGGATAGAAAGATGCCTATAACACCGAGGGACGATCAAGAGGAGTCTGGAGGAGAAACACCAGGGATACAGACGCGTGCACAAGCAGCTCGTGACGCCGCTCGTCGTCAAAGTTTTGATGCCAACCGCACCATGAGCGAAAATCAGGATTCTTCTAACTTATTACTGACTCTGCAACGCATGATGGAGGAGCAAGCCCGCCGTCAAGAGGAGCAAGCTCGCCACCGGGAGGAACAGACTCGTGGCCTGTTGGAGGAGCAAGCCCGCCGCCAAGAGGAGCAGGCTCGCCGCCAAGAGGAGCAGGCTCGCCGCCAAGAGGAACAGGCTCGCCGCCAAGAGGAACAGACTCGTAGTTTGTTGGAGGAACAAGCTCGCCGTCAAGAGGAGCAGGCTCGCCGTCAAGAGGAACAGACACGTGGTCTATTGGAGGAACAGGCTCGCCGTCAAGAGGAGCAGGCTCGCCGTCAAGAGGAACAGACACGTGGTCTGTTGGACGAACAAGCTCACCGCATTGAGGAACGCTTGGAGGTGATAGGCGTTCAATTCAAGGAAAAAGTAGAGAAATTGAAATTAGAAGTGGAGAACCTCGATGACAGAGTTTCCAAGCACGACAAGCAAATACTTGGAATAGAAAAGGAGGTCAAATCTTTGAAAATTAATGGAGTAGTGACATCTGGTGCTCCAGCAGGTAAACTAAAAGCGCCTCCATTCGACGGTACTTCCTCTTGGGGGGCTTACAAACTTCAGTTCGAGACCGTATCAAAGGCGAACGGTTGGACCGATGAACAGGCTGTAACTGCCCTTATGTTAGGGCTGCGGGATCAAGCCTTGACCGTATTAGACACCATGTCGGGAGAGGTGACACTAGAGCGACTCAAGGATGCCCTAGAATCGCGTTATGGTGACTCACACCTGGAACATGTCTACAGGGCGCAATTAAAGGACAGAGTGCAGCTAGCTAGTGAGAGCCTGCAACAATGGTGCCTAGAAATTGAAAAACTGGTGAGAAAGGCTTACTTATCTTCACCATCTTTGGTTGACAGCATGTTAGTGCAAGCATTTATAGATGGGATTAGAGATCGGGAAGTCAAGACAACCGTTAGCCTCGGTCATCACAAGATCCTAAAAGATGCTCTAGCCCACGCGTTGGAAGTGGAGGCAGTTCGCAGAGATCCTCGGTCTTACCGCGTCCGAGCGGTGACAGACAAAGTAAAATCTAGAGGCGGACCCACATGTTACGCGTGTGGTGAAATAGGGCATATGAGATTTTCATGCCCTAAGCGAGATTCAAGGAATAATGTGGAGATTCGGCGCCGAGAATCGGAAGCAACAGATGTTGTAACGGGCGCTGCCGCAGAACAGCGGCAGGGAAACGAGTAAACGCCAGGACCGCGGGGCGGGTGCTGGCCGGTAATGTGAGGAAGGCCCCAAAAGTCATGATCTCTCAGACTCAAGACGGGAACACCTTAGTCATTGACGGGGAAGTCAATGGGACTAAATGTGAGTTAACTTTGGACACTGGAGCTTCGCGCACGGTAATCAGGTACCAGCTTCTGAAGGATTTTGATGAGAGATATTCACCCTCACGTGGCCATATTCAGCTCCTGACAGCTACTGGCCAACACATAACCGTCCGGGGAGAGGGTGTCGTTGAGTTCAAAGTTGGTGAAAGTTCCTATCGGCATAAAGTTGTGATTGCAGATATAGTAGATGACTGCATCATCGGTTTGGACTTCATGAAGAACCATAACTGCAAAATTGATTTAGAAAGCAGCATCTTCATATGTGGCGTAGAGAAAGTCTTTCTTAAAGGTAGTTTGCCCAGAGGTATCTATGATTTCCATAGAACAATTGTCTCAGGAAGCTCACAGACACATGACAGTGGCAAACAGCAAGTGGTAGAAAAAGTAGATAATTCCAAACCTTGGATTTTAACCCAAGCATTACTTGAAGGATGTAAAGAGACCTTATCAACAGAAGAGTTGTCAAAGGCAAAGAAATTGTTACGGCAATTTTCAGACATCTTCGCCACAAATGATGAAGACCTAGGAAGGACTGGCATAGTTAAACATAAAATTGAGACTGGTACAGAAACGCCGATACGCCTGCGACCACGCAGAGTTCCTGTGGCATACGAAGGTGAAATAGAGAAAATGGTCTCGGAAATGGAAAGAAACAATGTCATTGAACCATCATCCAGCCCTTGGTGCTCTCCTGTTGTTTTAGTAAAGAAAAAGGATGGCAGTCTGAGGTTTTGTGTTGACTACCGCCGTCTAAACGACGTTACAAAAAAGGACAGCTACCCACTGCCAAGGATCGACGATACTTTGGATACACTAAGTGGAGCAAAATGGTTTACCACGTTAGATTTAAAAAGTGGTTACTGGCAGGTGGAAATAGATCCTAGCCACAAAGAGAAGACGGCATTTTCCACGGGTAAAGGACTTTGGCAGTTTAAAGTTATGCCATTTGGACTTTGTAATGCGCCTGCCACTTTCGAAAGGTTAATGGAAAGAGTGCTGTCAGGACTAATTGGAGAAGCCTGTCTAGTGTATCTGGACGACGTGGTCATTATTGGAAGGGATTTTGATGATCATATCCGGAATCTGCAACGGGTGCTTACTAGATTGCGTACGGCTAATCTCAAACTAAGTCCAAAGAAGTGTTCGTTCTTCAAGAAGGAAGTTAATTACTTAGGCCACCTTATATCTGAAAATGGAGTTCGAACTGATCCAGAGAAGATAGTTGCTGTTAAAGATTGGCCAGTACCTAAAGATAAAAGCCAAGTACGCGCCTTCTTAGGATTATGCTCCTATTACCGAAGGTTTGTGAAAAATTTCGCTGATATTGCGAAACCTTTGCACCGACTTACCGAAGAGAAAAGGCAGTTCATGTGGGACGAAGAGTGTGAAGCTGCATTTAAAGAGCTTAAGAACCGCCTATGTGAAACTCCGATACTTGGTTACCCTGACCAAGAGTGCGAGTTCATAGTCGATACAGATGCCAGTGGAACTGGCATTGGAGGAGTGCTATCCCAAATTAAAGGTGAACGTGAGGAAGTAATAGCCTACTTCAGTAAGTCGTTATCGAAACCGGAACGGAACTACTGTGTCACTAGAAGGGAACTACTAGCTGTTGTAAAGACGCTACAACACTTTAGCAAATATCTGCTTGGACGTAAGTTCCGTTTAAGAACAGATCACGCTGCACTGAAGTGGCTACTTCAGTTCAAGAACCCGGAAGGACAAGTGGCTCGATGGATTGAACAACTGCAAGAGTACGACTTTACAATTGAACATCGCAAGGGCAGATCCCATGGAAACGCAGACGCTTTATCCAGAAGACCGTGTCCTGCCGACTGCAAATATTGCGTGAGGCACGAAGGAAAGGAACTTGCTCACGTTAGGCTACTTAGGACAGACACCATAAGTCCAGATTGGTGTGGGGAAGCGATTCAAGAAGCACAACAACAAGATAGTGACATCAAGCCCATTTTGGATTGGATGAAATCTTCTGATACTAAGCCACGATGGAGTGAAATCGCTTCCACAAGCACCACAACCAAGAGTTATTGGGCTCAATGGGATAGTTTAGTTCTGCACAATGACGTGTTATGTCGAAAATGGGAAAATGCGCGTGGTGACGTATCCCATTTACAGCTAGTTGTACCAAGATCCAAGATCCGCGATGTATTGGAAATGTTTCACGATGGTTCATCGGGTGGACATTTGGGAATAAAAAGAACCCTAATGAAAATCAAAGAAAGATTTTACTGGATACACTGTCGTGAGGATGTAGAAGACTGGTGCCGGAAATGTACAGCTTGTGCAGCTGTGAAAGGACCGCAAACCAGGAGTAGAGCTGGAATGAAGCAATATAACGTCGGAGCTCCGTGGGAAAGAATTGCAGTTGATATAGCTGGACCTTTTCCATTAACAGAAAAAGGAAATAAGTACATAATGGTAGTGATGGACTATTTTACAAAGTGGCCTGAAGTATTCGCCATTCCTAATCAGGAAGCAATTACGGTAGCGGAAGTACTAGTGAACGAGGTATTCTGTAGAGTTGGGGTGCCCCTAGAGATACATAGTGATCAAGGAAGAAATTTTGAATCCCAACTATTTCAAGAAATGTGTCAAATAATGGGAACCCACAAAACTAGAACTACGCCTTACCACCCACAGTCAGATGGAATGGTTGAACGGTTTAATCAAACTTTGGAAAGACACCTGGCTAAATTAGTGGATAGTCATCAAAAGGACTGGGACAAGTATATCCCATTATTTCTATTGTCGTATCGATCTGCGGTTCACGAGAGCTCGAATGTAACACCTGCCCTTGCCATGTTCGGTAGGCAGCTTCGTTTGCCTGCAGATATCATCACTGGTCGGCCCCCAGATACACCAGTGAGTATAACAGAATATGCCGCAGAATTAAGGGAAAAATTGCATGAGATCCACGAACATGTTAGAACATCTGAAAATAAAATGAGTGAAAGAACGAAAACTCGATATGACAGGAAGATGCACCATGTAGACTTTAAAGAAGGTTCACTAGTCTGGCTTCATAATCCAGTAAGACGTAAAGGAAAATCTCCGAAACTTCAAGCTGATTGGGATGGTCCTTACACAGTGATTACGAAGATTAATGACGTAACATATCGCATAAAGAAGATGGGTAGTGCCAGGAACCAGCCTAAAATTGTGCATGTGAATCGATTGGCACGTTACAATGGATCTAATGATGCTCGGGACGAGCATGTCTAAGGAGGGGGCAGTGTTACGGAGATGGGTTAAAGGAGAACTCGCAGAAACATTTTTTTAATTTTCCACCACTTCTAAGCGTTTTCAGCAGGCTGAAACAGGTTTTCGGGTCGTTTCGGAGGAAGGCCTAACACATATCAGTTAATCAAAAATTACTCCTAGTTAACGCCGTTTTCAGCAGACTGAAACATGTTTTCAGTGCGTTTCAGGACACAAGCAATTACATGGCACCATTTCCTGAAAACCCATTTTCAGGCCGTTTCAGGCCAAGTTACACCCCTCCGGTCCGCGGAACATTCTCGAAGGTGTGTGAGAGGGACAGCCTATGCGTGTGAAAGAGAGAGACGATTAGGCTCGATCATGTCTCTCGAAACTTCCAGAAGAAAGTGTGAGCAGGATGGCTATATGCGCAAAAGAGAGGAACAATTTTACCTATTACCTAACCGAATGTTCTAGAATAATGCGAGAGAGAGATAGCTACACGCATGATAGAACGAGATGGACATAATCTACTACCATCTGGAAAGTCCTCGATGTGTGTACAAGGGACGGTTGTATGCGTAAGAGAGAGATGTCCATATTTGACCTTGAACTAGATCATTCGGGAACTTGGTAGCACAATTTGCGGCGCATATATAAGCGGATCGAGACGCGGCCAGCGACAGTTTCAATTGAGATACCAAGCGATACACATCGGAGTGAGTTCAAAGCGACTAGTAGTGATTGTGATATCTGTGACTCAGTGAAATACTAGTGATTGTGATATCTGTGACTAAGTGAAATACTAGTGATTGAGATATCTGTGACAAAGTGATATACTAGTGATTTGTGTAGTGAATAGTGTTTCAAGTGATTCCTTTTGAATTCAATAAAGTAACTGTTTGTTTAACGGCTTCTTTCTATCAAACGTTACCCTATAGCTCGTAACAGTACTATAAAACACACTTTTTCATTTAGAATAGTACTTAGATAGCTGACGGTTATTGTCCATTTGTAGGAGTTCGTGACCTTTTATTAGGACCAGTGAAGAGAAACGTTCTGGAATTACTCATTACGGTCGCTTAGCAACCGAAATGAGCATTCGCCACCTCCTTGATTAGTTGCCAGAATAATAACACGGCAAATATTTTGTAACTGTTTGTTATGAACAGAATGTACCTACTATATTCCAATTAGTGCCGTTCGATAGGTTTCACGCTTACGCAAACACTTTGTTATAGCAACACTGTCATTTAGGTAAAAATATGTCTATTTTTGTAAAGATTGGTTTTCAAAGAGGCGAGTAACCGACCCAAGTGGCGGGTGAGTATCCGATCCTATAGGGGAGACCTATGTTCAAAAGTGGACGTCTTCCGGCTGATGATTATGATGATGATTCAGTAAACGAAATACTGCTACTGCGATAATTCAGTGCTTTGTACCCATTTTTTTATTTAATGGTTTTAAAAATTTCTGGAACTTTTGTCCAGAAATACCCTTTGCTTCCCCTTTGAGTGCCGGAAGGGGATTTCTGGACAAAAGTTCCAGAAATCCCCTTATCATTTATTTACATTGATACGTTTTTAATACATTTTTTATGTTATTGGTAACGAGACGAGCTGGTCGTTTTCCTGATGATAAGCATAACGCCGACCAATAACAATTTTATTGCAGTGCGACTCAGAACTTTGAAACATAAAGGCCTGCGCGGCACTGCAGTGCGCTCGTTACACTGAGACATCAGGTATTAAGTCTAATAAGCCCAGTAATTTCACTGGCTACTTTGCTCATCAAACCGGAACACAGTAATCCTTGCACATTACTTCTTGGCGGCAGACTTCACGAGCAAAGTGGTGGTACTAACCAAGACGGATACTCGCAGAAGAGTTAGCCCTCCCTCTAACAAACTACTAAAAAAAACATAGCAATATCTATAAATTCCGATTTTAATAATCATCACGACACCCCAACAAATATTTTTGGCTGTTCCAAAATATACGAATAGTCCATTTTCAAATTCAGCAGACGATTAATCTTGATCTAATCCTTTAAGTCCAAGTAATTGATTAGGTGAACGAAGGGAGGATTTCCTTCAACATTTTTAGGCTATAATTTTCTTAATTGGTTTTATCTGTTGTCGATTAAGTAGGCTTTTTACTTCTTAGTAAAATTATAGTGAAGTCTAGCTGCTGCCCGCCGTTTCACCCGCGCGGAGATATTGGATTTCAAGGGATTTATTTTTTGTGCGGTACCCTAAGTCTTTTTCTAAAATAAAAATAGCTTAAGTTTGCTTATAACATCAGCTACCCGCCAGTGAAAGTCACGTCAAAATCGGTCCAGCCGTTTCGGAGATTACACGGAACAAACAGACAGACAGACAAAAATTTAAAAAATTGTCTTTTTGTTATTATATAGGTACCCTATATAGTTTCATATGCATTTGGTAAAAAGCTGTTATTTTGACATTACAAACAGACACTTCAATTTTATTTATTTGTATAGACAGATAGATAGTATAACTGTTAGTGGGAGGACTAACTCTTCTGCGAGTGTCCGTCTGGGTTGTTACCACCGCTTTGCTCGTGAAGTCTGCCGCCAAGCAGTAGTGTGCAAGCATTACTGTGTTCCGGTTTGATGAGCAGAGTATCCAGTGAAATTACTGGGCTTATGAGACTTAATACCTAACGTCTCAGGGTAACGAGCGCATTGCAGTGCCGCGCAGGCCTTTGTGTTTCAAAGTTCTGGGTGGCACTGCAATTGTTATGGGCCGGCGTTATGCTTACCATCAGGCAAACGACCAGCTCGTCTCGTTACCAAATAACATAAAAAAAAAAGATTTTTTGGAAGTTCTCTTTTGTAATAATTCTGAGGGGATTTAGTTAACTTAGATGATAAAATCTACAAGGTAACAATCGCCAAAAGTCAGGGCCATTACAAAGTTAAACGACAATTTTTTGCAGCGATACATAATAGTGACACAGAATAAGTAATAGTCGAGATAAATTCGTACCTTAGTGTCTGTTAGTGGTAGCACTAACTCTTCTGCGAGTGTCCGTCTGGGTTACCACCGCTTTGCTCGTGAAGTCTGCCGCCAAGCAGTAAAGTGCAAGTATTACTATGTTCCGGTTTGATGAGCAGAGTAGCCAGTGAAATTACTGGGCTTATGAGACTAATACCTAATGTCTCAGGGTAACGAGCGTACTGCAATGCGACGCAGGCCTTTGTGTTACAAAGTTCTGAGTGTCTTCCGAGTCGTTGGATTAAAAACTTCATACAAGTGAAATGTAGTTAATGATTAAAGTTGCAGGTTACAACAAAAATCTACAGTCCGATATGGATATTTTCGAATAAGGATGACATTTGTCTGAACTGAGAAATATTGTATAATACTACTCAGTACATACTATACTTTATCTTCGCTATAATACTGTACCTAGTGCAGAGAAGTTTTTGGACCAATGGAAAGCGGCAAATAATGACGTTGTCATGACAACGGCGTTACTTCCATCTTTCAGCTACGTTCATAAAGATCCTTGTCAAATCCTTGTCAAACTGTATTAGACAAGTTTCTTGTGTCACCTGTCAAAATATAGACTGTGAGCTAGGGATGTCCACCACAGTTGCGTTTGCACGCTAGTGATGAGCCACTGAAAAGCGTGGCTGATTTAGTTTTGTTTTTATTTAGTTAATAAAAAAAAACAATATAAATTACCGGGCGACCGGATATATGAACAAAACGGACACGCACCCAAACGGGCTCTTGTAGAAAAGTTTGTACCTTTGAATAACGACTAGTAAAAGGGTTAGCCTCCTCATAAAGGTCCAAACAATTTTTCCTCAAACAAGTCACCTAAACCAGTGGGTGTATTTTTAAATGAATTTAGTGAAATAACTCGTGTGTTATTTAGACGAGTCGAGGTAATTTTGTTTGGTTACCTCCAGACGTACATACATTATTTACATCAAACAAATTAAACTCATGAATGTGTCATTGACCAATTGATGAGCAGAATAGTCAGTGAAATTACTGGGCTTATGAGACTTAACACCTAATGTCTCAGGGTAACGAGCGCACTACAGTACCGCGCAGGCATTTGTGTTTCAAAGTTCTGAGTGGCACTGCAATTGTTATGGGCCGGCGTTATAGCTCGTCTTGTTACCAATTAGCATTAAAAAAAGAGCTTTTCGGTGAAGGATAACATCCTAAAATATAACCATATTTTTATTTTTTATGCGCAATAGGCTTGCGTTTGACCACTATCTCACCTGTAATTGGTAACTGACGATGGAGCTCGCTTACCTAGAAGATACCTATTCACTCATGACTAGAAGAAACTTAGATTATAGCGATCGGGAAACAAACTCAAGCAGTGACTCCTTAGCGGTAAACATATGTAGGTACCTACAAACGCGAAACGCTTCGTGCGTAAAGGAAGAATATCCACAATGTAGTGGTGTCTCTTCAGCGTTTGTCTGGTTGGTTCTATATTTAGAGTGTTTTTTCAGGCGATACAACCTTTCTAGTATTTTTTGTTTCAGGTAAAATATGATTGCTTCCACAATCTACATCAACACAAAATTGATTACGTACATAGAAGCGCGAATCTATCCTAATCCTTTGGCAATGTCAAAGAATAAATTAACACAGAGGTGTCAAGCCGGTCAAGCGCTTAATGCCAGCAAAGGGCACCCGGGCAAGGCAAAATTAAATGAAATGGAAAAGTGAATAAAAAGGTAAAATAGGGACACAAAAGCGCTCCTTGACCCCTCGCTCGGGGGGAATGCTTAAGTTATTTTTCTTTAATTATCAACGAACTGGTGAAGGTATTGAGTATCGCCAATTACCTTTGCAGTCTTTAATTATAAACGTGGGGATAATTGCCAATGATCTTGTTTTGGCTGTCTTGTTTGAGCTTTTAACATTACTGTGATGTTAGCGTAGATTGAGATTCTTTGAGCTCAGTTATTAAAACTTTAATAAATTATCCTTTTATAGACTTTTTTTTAATAATTTGCGAAGTTCAAAAGGTGAATTTTGTGTTTGATATTTTGACGTGATCTAACTAAATGGCAATCTTGTGTCAGGTATCAAAGTATGTACACGACCCTTTTAATACAATTTTTCAAAGTGATCTATCAAACTTTCTAGTCTGAAGTTCACGCTGAAATAACAAAAATCCCTGACTTTGGTGTCCAAAGTTATAGGTGCAAATCTGTTTCCCTACATGTCTCGTATCGCATCTCTACCTGCGCCGCTTATCTTGACAAATGTTGTTCGCATTACGCATCGCTAGTGACACCAGGCTTTGTCAAGAAAAAAACAGGACAGGAAGGAACAAAATGTTTTAGAAAGGAAAAGTGGGTATTTCTAACTAGTAAGTAATTTTTATACTTGGTTCTTAGAAATAATTAATGTTATGCAAACATAACATATTTACTACAACATAACATATTATAGGCTCATATTTATTAAAAGGTAGGTCTACTTTTTTAATATTTGAATCATACCGTTGTAAAAGCAATTGTGTAGCTACGAGATGCTATTTATCCGTGGGATGAAAAAATAAAGCGATTTGGTTGCAATGTCACGCAAATTTCAATGTGCGGTTTTTCCGACAAGATACAATATGGGGCTCTTCAAAAGAAGGATGAACAGAGTCTTCAAAGGTCGGCAACGTATCTGTAATACCCCGAGTGTTGCAGATATCCATAGGCGACGGTAGCTGCTTACCATCAGGCGGGCCGTCTGCTTGCTTGCCACCTATGGCATAAAAAAAAAAAAAAAAAAAAAATCACGAAGTTCAAACGCGTGATTTAACATTATAATCTTTGACAGTTTGATGCAATCGTCGCATTAGAAAGTTTTTTCTAACCAACATCAAGTCATCAACAAGAAGTGGTTCCCACTTTTTAAAAGCAATTTTTCTTGTTAGAATTCACCGGATGTCCAGAAAAACACGAATTCTGGCCACACTACACGTAAACCCGACTTCTGAAGAATAATAAGACATTTGTTTGGCCACTGAATTGTGTTTCTCTATTTCCGTATCTTTTTCCTCGAAATACGGTTGCGATACTTTCCCAGCAGGTGGCGCTGTTTTTCACATTATTTTTATAGTTGTTTTTATGCCACTGTGCTATTATGGCACTTGTTTATTATATTTATGAAATATGTGCCTACTTTATTCGGATAAATCTTGATTGTTCATGTTGTTTTGTCATGGCTAAAGAAATTAAGGTTCGGATAACAAAGCGGCTATGGTATTAGTCAACGTTCAAGAACCGGGTCAGGTTTTTTAGATAGATGCTGCGTAGGATTTCTTTTATCTGAAGGAGTGTAATGGCAGGGCCTTATGGACATTAGTACATAGTCTGATAATGCACTTTAAACGCGCATGTAAAAGCCATTTTGTGTAAAACTTTCTCCTTCATTATCTGAAGTGTTTATAAAAAAAATATTTTACTTACATACAACTTATTATCTATACAAATAAATAAAATTGAAGTGTCTCTTTGTAATGTCAAAATAACAACTTTTTACTAAATGCATATGAGAGAATATACGGTACCTATAACAAAATTTCAATTACACATAACACTTCGTATTTCGTTAAGCCGTAATTCAACATTATCCAATTGCAACTTATATTCAAACGTTGCCACCATTAAATTTCAAATCACATAACAGGCCATTTATACCAAAATTTAGTCCCATTTGTGTTTTAAGGGCTTAATTTATGTCCATACGTAATCCAAAATGCTTATAAAGTTGTACTGCCCGGGATTTATAATTTATGGGGCCTACTACAACCGCCGAGGGTCCCGGGATCGATAGATCAGAAGTGGAGTTACTTTGGGTACTGTACGATAGGTGGCGTAGCGTTAGTGAACTTTCATTAGTTTCGGAATGTAACATATTGCTAACGTCAAGATGGTAGGACTAATTCTTCTGCGAGTGTTCATCTGGATCGGTACCACCACTTTAGTGAAGTCTGCGGACAAGCAGTAATGCACAAACATTACTATGTTCCGGTTTAATGAGCAAAGTATACATATAGGTAGTCAGTGAAATTACTGGTACAAAATCTTATTGACTCTATACCTAATACCTCAGGGTAACGAGCTCAATGCAGTGCCACGCAGGCCTTTGCGTTTCAAAGTTCTGAGTGGCACTGCAATGGTTATGGGCCGGCGTTATGCTTACCATCAGGCAAACCGCGGCTTCTGCACTGAACTCATGTTCAGCGCAGTAGTTGCGAAATAATTTTTTGAGTATAGGTCGTAGAAGTGGCGGTGACCGTGGTTTTTCCATCGTTTGCGCATGGTCCGTGATTGATGCCTAACCATCAATCGTGCATTAGGATCTGATGTGCCCCTTAGGCGAAGCATTCTTCGTACTATCATGACTGAGCATATCGCGACTCTATCGATGCGACGACTTCATCACGTTTGGTTCAAGTGACATCTTTAAAAGGAATTGGGGCAAAGGTACTTAGCGCGCACTCAGCGCGGACCACTTTTTATGTGTATGGCGTCTATATCGCGGTCCTTGTCCAATTGTATCGATACTTCAACGCTGTAAAAACTCACTGTATATTATGACTCTGTACCCTAATAAATTATACAAATACTTAAGCTCTTATCACTAACTACTATCAAGCTAATTGCCCATCTCAATCGATATGCAATAACTCAGCGATATCTGCATATGCATACAACAAGGGCAATAAATTGTATAAGTTATTTGTTAATGGAGAATGGTAATTGAAGTCAATTAGTCGTAAATTCAATGGATATTGTTACATTGTTAACTATGTGGATTAGGTGTTTGATTTCTAGGTTATTTACAAATAGATAGACAAGACAACAAGATAAATGTAATGTGCTCGTCGTGTATTTGGAAACTTAGAGAGGCAGAATTCTGAAACCGAAGAATATCTATAACAACGGTGTAGTTACTAGTAAAGTCCTAGAGTAGTAGTAGTAGTAGTAGACTATACTGTAAGTCTTATACAAACTTGTCATTCACTACAATCATTTAAATATTTTTTGTAAGCTGAATGTCTGCATCCTAATCCTCAGCTGAATCCCTCTCAGGGGATAGCGTTTGAATAGAATCTCACATGAAGGCTCTATGCTAAGTGAGTTTAGCAGTTTATTACAACGAGAGATCAGTGGGTGACCTTGGTACGTAAGAAACGACAACCTCCATCGAGACCTAAAAGTAGTGTTTGTTGATAGCATTATTAAAAAGTATGCAGAAGCTCATCAACATAGACTTCATCATCATGTGAACGTCGAAGCAATCCAGCTTCTCGACCACACGGAAATACTGAAAAGACTAAAAAGAACAAAACCGTTCGAATTAGTGTAGTGTATAGTGTTAAAGTGTTAGTGTTATGTAGTACAAGTGATATATGTAAAGAACACATGAACAAAGTGTCTTCCCCTTAATAGAGACAATAGGAAAAGTGTTAATGGACACTTTCTTAGACAGTTGATTTAGAAGTTAAGTTAAATTTAAATTACTTATTAGCCCAATTTGTGGCTAGATTGTATTATAAAAAAAAAAAAATTGGGTGACCTGACTGAACCTCAACACTTCAGCTCTAATCACAAGCTCTAATGTGGCCTACATTACCTACACCAAAGATTGTTTCAAACTCTTGAACAAAGATTTCCCACCGAGTAAAGACAGTTTTAGAAGCAGTGAGTAAAATTGCCTAGACTTGGGAAGTCTATAAATACGTTAGTAAGAACATTACTTACACAAGAACGTTACTAAAACAATAAATTACCCACATTATATAATATCTTATTTAAAAAGGACTTCCGCAAAGTAACGCCTGATTCCATCAATTATCTTAAGTCTATAAATATTTAATATTAGTTCTTAGATACGGAATCTAGACATACGTATACAGAATGATCTTTGCTATGGAACTATATTAAGCAATATGAAGTGGGGATGCATTTGAATAATAGCTATAGCTATCCGTAGGTATATTATGAATGAGAAAGTATTTTGGTTGGTTTGTCCTTCTTTCACTCAGCAATGGAGCACGTGGTTTAGAGATAGTTTATGGGCCGGAGAGTAACATAGGCTACTTTTTTACTAGCTTCACTTATAACCAACTAAATAACAATGTAATAAAATCTTAGAACTTATATAATTTTAACCTACTTCTAATTGTCGTTTCGAAATGAAACTTTGTATGTATATGTGTTTGGATGACAAAACTTATAATTTGGTATCATGAAGCTGATCTGATGATGGGGATTTAGGGGATTTTCCCACATTGGTGATGGAGGAGGTGGGTAGTGGAACTCTTCAATGGCTACAAGTAAACCATTCGAGGTTGGGCTCATATGATTCGTTTTGACGAGTTAAATAGATTGCATTGGTGTCGAGGTTCTGATGATGGAGCTAGGAGATGGAAGTGTTTTTTAGTTCATTAAACTATATTTATAATTATTAATCCGGGAAAATTCATTGTTCCTGTGGGAATCACCACACAGGTGAAACCACAGGCAGCTGCTAGTTTACAATACAATAACTCTTTATTGCATACCCATCCATACATGAAGTATACAAATTTTGTATACAAACCATATTGGGGCTATAAATATTTTGTTTGGATTTTTGTACCAAGTTCTAGTTTTCATAGTCGACAGGTAGATTAACTAAGACATTTTATAACCTACATAGCTCAGTACGTACGTATCGCAGGTTCCTATAGATTTACCGTACCAGTACGTACGGCTAGGGTACATGTACCAATTCGCGGCAAGGCCGGCCATGAATAATTTCGGGTATGTTACCCTGTCACTCGTGCCATGCTCGTGCCAAGCTGCGACGCCCACCGCGCACGTACAACCCTGCCACAAATAGGGCGCCCATATATTATGGAAAGGGATTTTGGGTTTATGATTTTAAGGTTGCTAGTAGGATCAATCAAGGTTGTTTATGATATTAGTGGCCATAATGTAACTTACAAAACTTGTAGAACGTAGTGACGCGCTTTGTTTATAAATGTGAAAGTTAGCGTTTCTTCTTATTTCTTTCTTTCATCTGATGAAAAGTGATGGTCAAGCTTGTATTACGATTTGTTTTCTTTTTGTAGTTCTCAACTAGCTAGTAAGCCAAGCATCTATCAATATTTTCAAACAGGTACAATTCTAAGACAGTCTTTTTCTAGGTTTGACATGAATTTCTCTGTCGCTGATGTCGTTTGCGTACCTACGACAGTCGCGCGTACGGATATACGAGTACGTTGTGTTCTATACAGCAGCACCAAATGTTGACGCTGGCGGTCAGTAGGGCATGAATTGCTCTACGGATGTTTTTAACCGACTTCTAAAAAAAAGAAAAGATTCTCAGTTCGGTTGCATTTTATGTCTGTTTATCAGATCTCCGTCATTTATAAACTGATTTAGAAAATTGTTAATTAAAAGGATTGGTCCCATAGAAATTTCATCAAAATCGGTTTAGAAGTTTGTCATTGAAGTCTCATAAAAAAAACATTTAAATCGTTTGACAACTGGATGAGCAATTGAATATCGCCCAAAAAACTGATGAATTGAGAACTTCCTCCTTCGTTCCTTCCTTCGGTTTGATGAGCACCAGTGAAATTACTGGGCTTATGAGACTTAATACCCAATGTCTCAGGGTAACGAGCGCACTGCAGTGCCGCGCAGGCCTTTATGTTTCAAAGATCTGAGTGGCACTGCAATTGCTATAGGCCGGCGTTATGCTTACCATCAGGCAAATGACCAGCTCGTCTTGTTACCAAATAGCATAAAAAATCCTCCTTTTATGAAAGGCGATTTAAAATTTACTTCTTATTTTCGGTTACATATAATACTTTTAATTTCGCTCCACGTTAACTTTTAGTATACTACTACTAAATTGAAACTAATCTTAGTCTATATATGGAGTTAGCTTACCTAAAAATATCATACTAAATGAGTCCCAGAATACTGTACGAGTACATGCCACCGCTATGGATTTCCATTCCTTCCAACTTCGAATGCCAAACGTGCTAGCTGTCTAAGGAAAATACGACACATGGCTACCCGATAGCGTACAGCCTAAACAGTACGACCACAGAGTAATAAATATGCCGCTACGTCCGCTAGTGTACCTGTTAGATTACTGGTTGGAGACATGGTAAGCGAATTAATGTTTTGCATGTTGTGGCAAGTGGAACTGCTTAGCACAAAAAGAAACACTTAACTGAAGAGATAGTTATCTTAACTAATAATTTTCTCGAACGCCTTAAACATTCATTTTCAATTGTCTTTAAATTGCGAATGCTTAAAAGTTACTATTCGTTTTCAAGCCAGATTCTACAATGTCAAATACAGTGCCTACAAGCCTTACTATAAGTTTGGGCTACGTGGACTTGGTTCCCTACCCTTGGGGGATACAAGGAGATTCTGTTAGTGACCCCGGTCGGGGAGATAATTTATCTACCATGCAAATTCACAAGTTTTTTGATAAAACTTGGGCTTTTAGCGATGGAAAACATTGTGATGGAACCAAAATCGATCGTCGATGGAATCATGGTGATTGACCAAAGGTTAAGCAAAGCTTAGGCATTGGAAGAGCATTGTTTAGTGATTGCTACCACTGCACCCTTAAGTCAAAAATGTTTTTTGATTTGATTTGACAAGCACCTATTGATGTGTCACTCCGTCTCCGCCGCCCTCAGCACAACTTGGTTGATCCAGACATCCATACATCACGGTTGTTATTTGGTAAATCGCTAGACCACCAGCAAGGTCCAAAAAAACGATGAGAAAAACAGCTTGAAGCAGTTGTAGTTGTGTGCCAGCACTACTCATGTTTAAACACAATTTTTTACCACTATTGTGGTAAAAAATTGATTGAGATATTTCTCGTGATATGGAGATGTTATCTGACGATTCTCATTCCTCTGTACGGGATAGATATCTTAAGGTTTTTTTAACTACATAAAGCTATATAGGGGAGTGTCGGGTGGCACCGGATAGTTAAGGTAAAAGTACCGTCAATTAATCAAATTATTATATATTTAAAAAATCAATATCAATTTATCAACGACTGTTCATTAGTCATTACTTTAACAAATAATTATTCGAGATTAATTACAATTATAGGAACTAGAACATATTTTATTTAAAAATATAAATCCGTATTCACCTTTTACCTATGGGTAAAACCGGATACGCATTTGTAACTAGGGGGGGTGGATACGGTTCGATACTAAGAGATAAAAAAATGATGATACAACAGCTCTGTTGAAGCCCATTGCCCAAAGAACTCTTGGGTACATTATATGTGTTTGCGGCTCAAAGGTATCCCATTCTGTCGTCCATAATAGAATTGAGAGCCAAAAGCATGTCTAACTCCGACCATTGCAGCCTATTAGATTTTTTCACGTATATATTCGTGGCATAACTTGGTCCTTGTACCTAATAATAAAAATACATCATTTATAAAAAAAAATTAAAAAAATGCATATAACATTGTAGGTAACAAATACATTGCGGGTGAAACAGGATACCCGAAATCACCCCGTCCGAACGTACCCCACGGCTGCGATATTGGAACTATAATTTGCACACACTTTATATTAAGCCTAGCGCCTACAATTACTGCAATTTTCTTAGCTATGATATTCATTATTATAATAAAAAAGCCTAACACCAAGATAGCACATGTCAAAAACCAATGAGAATACGTCAAAAATTCAAAAATATTAGATTGCTTACGTTTGCTTTCTTATTTCTCGTGTTGACGCACGCGCTGAGATTCAATCGTGGTCACCATTTGCTACCGTGCTGAGCGTGCACTCCCAAGTATTTGACGACTGCATAGAATAAGACAGCGATACCCGGAAAGGTGAAACAGTGACTATCTGCTCTTACCACCTATCTGTTTTCACCCCTCTTTCCCCTATTTATCGAGCAAGCGTGTTACGCCTTCGACCACATCGTTGCTTTACTAAGAAAAATTAGTCAGCATTAAAAATGTTTCAGAAATAAAACTAAGAAATAATCAATCATGAACTTATCAAGAATATAAAACAATACTTACGTTTGGCAATCAATCGCAAAAAACGATAAGCCCTTTTAAGCTGAAAAAAGTGTTGCATGCACATTACAATAATACGATCTCTACTTGTACACTGTTACTCATTGGTATAACAGTTGGCTAAGTAAGAAAAAAGAAAGAACTTACCTAAGATTTCACGCCCGCATACAGAAAAGTAGGTCTATTAAAATAACTTCACTTGTAACAATGTATCAAAATCGCATCATCCACAATATAATATCACGACATAAGGGCCGGCGGTCATTAAAACGAGTCTGCAGTAAGGGTCGGCGCACACGGGAGATTGAGAATACAATTATCCGGCTGGCCCGTTCCAATGGATTAAATTCTATGCCCCGTTGGAACTGGATTCCGGATGATTTTGAATAGTAGGGATAAATGTGCGCTGACACTAATTGTTATGTTCAAATTCTAAGAATGAGATAGAATCTCTCTTATCCTTATTTGAGAAGATAATGTCATAAAATTGGCTAGTTTTATCTTCGTGTTTGAAATCCATTCTTTCTTGGAATATATTATTTCATAATATCTAACTACACATATAAGATACATATACTAGGAGTGAAAACTTAAAGTAAAAAATACTATCTGTCTATTTGTTTCGGCTAATCTCCGAAACGGCTGGACCGATTTTGATGGGACTTTTACTGGCAGATAGCTGATGTTATAAGGAGTTACTTTATTACGTGGGTAAAACCACGGGGCACAGCTAGTATAATACTTTCTATAATGTTATAAAGAAGTAAAATTTATTTGTAAGTTTGTTTGTTACTGCTAATCTCTGGAACCAAAAGTGTTCCTGTATCCTGTATCATGGTTGTCCGGGTGTGAACCCGCAGGGAAAAGCAAGGGTAACAATGACGACTAACGAGGTATAGTATAATCAGCCAATTTTGTGCTGTCAGTTGTAGAATAGTAGTAAAATTCGTCTGTCAGTAAATTTCAAATTTAAGCTACAAAATATGTGTTCTACGTGCGGTCCTCGTCTTAGTTTAATTTTCTTTTTAGACTATTAGGTAACTAGATGAGCGGGTCGACTGCCTGATTTTTACCACTTTACGCCGGCCTATACCAATTGCGATGCATCCCCAGGCCTTTGAACCTAAAATACATGCATGGCACTGCATTACGCACTTTACCCTGAGACCTAAGAGAAGTATTTTCATTGACTACTTTGTTCATTAAACCGGAAAACAGTAATCATTAGGTACCACTTGGTGGCAGACTACACGTGCAATGTGGTGGTATCCACCAATCAGACAGACACTAGCAGAAGAGTTAGTCTTACCACCTGGTAAAAGTGTCTAAATCATCCAACATATTCCAAATGTATCCCATAAAAAGACATCAAGACGTCTTTCTGAAAGTAGGGGGTACTTTCTACTTCTTTAATCGCAGCAAGACTGTCCTAGCATCAAAAATCGCTCACAACTGCACCACCCTTGGTCCATTGTTCGTGCCTTGTCCTACCCCTTTGTTCTTCACAAATCAAACATGGCCGACTCATTGTTATGTTACCAGCCCCTCGGCGGTTCTTTAAGGGTAACTTTAGCATTTCGACTATGCTCCCTTTGTGTTTTTCACGTACTAAGCTTGGGAACAAAACTGCTTTGTAATTAAGATAAGAGTGGAGAATTTTGTGAATTTTATACGTGCTGGTGGCTGGTGTGTTATTTGTGGTTTCCGGCTTGCGGTCGTTTAGAGCTGTTCTGTGGTGATTCGAGGTAAAAGAAAACAATAATGCCCGTTTTCACCAACGCTAGGATATGCCTAAATCGGATGCCTAAATACTTAAGAGTTGCTATATTAATAACTCAATATTAATCATATTTTAAGCCTTTTTGCTCGTAACTGAAAGTTATCTACGACAGACAAAAATACTGCACAATCTTACAAGAGTTCCATGTTTAACTACGAGTAAAATAAGCATTTTTGGTCCTAATACACAAAAATGTTCTACTCATTAGAAAATTTATAATAGCTATTGACCCACCCCGGCTTCGCACGGGTAAATAGTTCATATTATATTAACTTACGATAGCCCTTAAACCCTCTTAATTAGGTCCTATCGCAAAATCCGTTTTTAGCTAACGTCTCCTACGTATAAACTACCCACCTGACAAACTAGTTTCATAGGTCAAGTAGTTTCGAGATTTCGTGTTTAGTCAGTGAGTCAATTTGAATTTTATATAATACGTAGATTACATATAAGTACGAAACACGAAAAAAGGTTTCACAGATTAAGATAATTGTAAACATCTCAAAAATTTCGCTGTTCAAAGCGTTTACTGGTTATCTAGACGCTTTAACCATCTAAGCAATGGGAGATAAAAGATACCCTAATAATCTGCTAGACGATTATATTCCATCACAGCTACCTACTGTTTCTATTTACCGAATTACCTCCACTAACGGTCCAATCCAATTAACTAACCTACCACTCTACCTCTAACTATTATCTCTCGAAAGGAATAGCTGGAGTGTTGCAATCTCGGCGGAATCGAAAACCCCTCTGTCTCATTTACACCGGCTGTACTAATTCAGTAAGGATAGGTAGTACGCAATTTTTCGCCCGTTACCTCACACCCCGCACCCCTCTATTTACCGCTCCACGCCCCCTAGCGGACGTGATTCGAAAACAAATACGTACATCCGTAGAATACTGGATTTGTAGCGGTGGAGACAGTATTTTAGGTTCGTTAAAACAGTTGAATTCGATTTACTTAAACTATCATTTTTTAAATTCTATTTGATAACGCGACGTGCTGGTCGTTTGCCTAATGGTAAGCATAGCGCTGGCCCGTAACAATTGCAGCGCCATTCAGAACTTTGAAACACAAAGGTCTGCGCGGCACTGCAGTGTGCTCGTTACCCTGAGAGATTAGGTATTAAGCCTTCTAAGCCCAGTAACTTTACTGGCTACTCTGCTCATAAAACCGGAACACATTAATGCTTGCACATTTGGCGGCAGATTTCACGAGTAAAGCGTTGATATCAACCCAGACGGACACTCGCAGAAGAGTTAGTCCTACCTCCTATACTATGTACCTAATAAGACTCCACTTTGGTTTAAACATGCTCTGTACATAATTTTTGTAGTACTACCATTAACAGTAATTACCGTAAAGCATGTAAAGCCTACTGGACTAGGTCCCTTCGCTTAGTACGTACATCCCTTCCAATATTATAAATGCGAAAGTTTCTTTAATGGTTCGTCCTTCTTTTACGCAGCAACAGAACGACGTGATTTTTTGCATGGGCCGAAGAAATTCATGGTTCATGTTACTTCTAAAAAAAACGTGTCGATTCGTGCGTGAAAGAAGGACGAACCCTTTCGCATCATTATAGCATTAATATTATAAATGCGAAAGTTTTTGTGTGTGTGAATGTTTGTTACCACATGTTTGTTACATAACTAAACCGATTTTGTTGAAATTTCGAATGTAGACAGTTTAGGGTCACCACGCGGTCGAAGCCACGGATAGAATCTAGTCCATACATACAGATAAATAAAATTGAAGTGTCTGTTTGTCATATCAAAATAACAGCTTTTTACTAAATGCATATGAAAGTATATACGGTACCTACTACAAAACAACCATTTTTAAAAATTTTGTCTGTCTGTCTGTCTGTTTGTTCCGGGTAATCTCCGAAACAGCTAGACCGATTTTGACGGGACTTTCACTGGCAGATAGCTGATGTTACAAGGAGTAACATAGGCTACTTTAATTTTAGAAAAATAATTAGGGTTCCGCGCAAAAAAATAAAAACCATGTAATCCAAAATCTCCACGCGGGTGAAACCGCGGGGCAGCAGCTACTTTATAATATTATATTATAGGGACAGTATTATTTAGTTTTTAAATGAGAAATAGATAGAGAACTGATACTGTCTAATTGTACTCTGCGTTTTGAACTGACTAACTCAAGCAAGAACGTTCTTCTGTCTCAAATACGATGGTCATTGTTCCTAAAGGAATCTTGTTACAATATAATAAATGTCTTATACCCTTTGGGTGTATTAGTGAATATTTTATAGCACACCAGCAAAGGAACGTTCTGAATAGTAATATCGATATCAACTGGTAGTCGAAGACTAAATCATTTATTCAGGACTTACAAGTAGTTACAACTTGCAAAAGTGATTTTATCCTGCGAAAATTTGATCAAAAAGCGATGATAGCTCATATGTAAGTATTGTTACATATATTTTTAAAATATTATGGTCACCTTTGCTAGGTAAAAGCCACAAAATAAATTAGAAAAAGAAAAAAGTCTCTAGAAATGGGATTTTCTACTGTAAACCGAGCTTGAAAATGTAACGCATCGTATTCACATACATATTAAAACATTTGTATATGTATAGAGTTGTAAATACAAAGGCAAACCTAATAAAAAATTAAATTCGACAAAGGTACGGCCTCCAAATAACTTCTAACCCTCATGCGCCTACACTTTATGCTAACAGAGGATAGTTTATATCGCTTTCCTATACACAAAACCTTCCCCCGTAATCCAATTACAGAACAAGTTATTGGGTAACATTTTCACCATTTTCCTACAATGGGAACCTATTTCATATCTGCGTGGTGTAATTATTATTGCTACCATTGTTTCGGTTAGCAACAGTAAACAAGGGAGAGTGAAATATGCGGTGCTATCATCTCTAGATAATGTCCGTTGATGGTGCGATTACAACTTTACTGTCTACGTTATTAGATAGTTAATTGCTTGTTTAGTATCATTTAAAATTACATCGCAAATTGAACTCTAATTAGTAGACCATATGAATGTAAAGCACGTTTTCTCGTAGTTTGGAATAATAACAATGTTATGTTTGTTTACGTCGTTTGCAAACCATCAGGGGCTATTTTTAGTCATGCTTATTCTGAATATGGTTTTCTTAGTAGTGGAGTGTCTCATAAAGTTGAGATGACAAATGAGGTTGATGTTTTAAAACGGCGCGGTACACGAAACTAATTCCAGCATTTGGGTATTAAAAGTTTATTAAATATATTAGTGTTAACCGAATCACCGCTCGACGCATATCGTATACCGTCTAAGGTGGTGTTTGGTAGAAATCTAGTCCGAGCGCTAACCTTACCACGTTTAGTAGTGGAAGAGACACACATAAGCCGCTTCTACGATCTCTATTAAAAAAAATGACAACCCCCTGCGTGTTCAGTGCAGAAGCCGCAGATACGCAGTGGTGCGCAAGTGATGTATGTAGCGTAAAGCGGAGCAGTTGTCACTTTGAGCCCAGGCAGGGACTGAAAGCACTTTCTGGCTGTTTTGCTGTTCTTGTCTGTTTCATGGATTTTTGATTGTCTTACTTCAAGCCACGCTTGCGCGTGTGATACCTCATATTCTGCGCGTGTTGCAGCACCGTATTTATTTTGACAGCAAAACTCAAACATGCATTTAAAGCGTATGGCCGGCTTCGGCCGCCACGCATTCAGCCCTGCACTGCTCCGCAAACTCCCTATAAACCGGTAGCGCGAGACTGCGGGAGCTCAACCCCCATCATACAAGGCAAACATTCCATACGCCCCTCACCTGACGGACAGTGCTTTATTAATTAAATGTTTGTTTTTTGTTATAATTTATAGTAGAGTAGAAGTTTCCACACTCCAGATCCCTACAAAGATACGTGTCAAATTTCTCACCGGCCTGTCACGTCCGCTGAAATTTTCCGCTGCATCTTCGTAATTTATTTAGATCAGAGATAGCCTCGCAAATCACCCCACCTGGGGGTGGATAATGGCTATTTTTCAAGAAAAGATAATGAAGAAGATATTAGAGATTTCTTTGAGGAACTCAGTTGTTTTTGGGTAAAAAGGAAAGGAAAAATAAGGAAAGGCTGTTTATTCAGGTTAAAATATGGTTGTATAATTAGATTATGTAATTGTATATTTTTGTCACGGAAATAATACTGGCATCTGTTACTATAATACATACTTATGACCCAGTCAGTTGGCTTCGTATAAATATGCTGATGTTATTATCTCGTTGAATTGCAGTGCTTTTTTGTTAGGGCAAACCCAGTACCATTTTGTGTACCTATAGGTAACTATAATTTTTTTTTAATATATAGTACTGGTAATGTTGTCTGTTCAGTAATACACAGGAAGATAGTTTTATTGTAATTAATAAATGTATATAATACTTAGGAATAACAATGATCAATATCGTCTATTATGGTATGATAGCTGCATGGCTGCACCGATTCCTACAATGGACTTCTTTTTGGAGTATTGTTCGGCATTTTATTGTGCTTGCTACCACTCTCAAGTTGAAAATATGTCGCTCAATACAAATTGGTGTGTTCTGGCAGCTGCACTTAAGAGGCAACCCAATTTTATATGTAGCGCTAGGTTAAGGCGCATCCTTGAGCAAATGACCTTCTCCGTTTGAGAGACGGCTGACCTACCTCAGCGCACGCCCTTCGGCTGAAACTTCGCATCGATTTTTAGTGATTGGTTCAAAAAAATAAATAACAGGTTATTTTAAAAATTTTAAAGGTGTAATAAATCAACTTTTTAAGGGTAAATCCAAAATTAAACCAAATTTGTTTTAATTTATACGCAGATGCAAGAAATTAGCTTCAAAAATTCCAATTTCAGTAGTCTTTAGAAGCTAATTTATTAGGTAATAATTACTATTTAAATATATATAGGTATTATATTATATTACTCTATATATAAAAAATTTAAACGTGCAATTTGTTGGGAAACTGTTGGAGATTGACAGGATATTCTTTTATTTTTTCACCGTCCTTGAAATAATGTGATGATATAGCTTGTAAACATCAGGTTAAAATGGTTTTTCGCGGCATTTACTAGAGGATTCACCTTAAATTCAAGTCACACAAATCCGGCCACTTCTTAGTAAAGACATTTTGTAATCGACATTGTGCGCCATCTAGTGTTTACTTCCAACAACTCCCCACATCCACTTACCCTCAGTTTTCATGCTCGTAAATATAAAGACATACAGTTAGGGGTCAGCAAAATAACAAACTGGCAGCCCAATACATCCTTCCCGAGATTTATGAGTCCTAATTCAAAGTGCAAAGGCAGTTTGTCTCCGCTACTTTCATGTGCACGTAATTGTATGTCGAGTGGAGTCAACAGAGATATCCGGAATTTATCTTTGATTGTAGTTTGTATGCCGGTTGCACTATGCAGGATAAATATTATCACAATAGTCGATATGGGACAATTATTTTGGAAAATAAAAGTATATTATATATTTTTCTTCAAGGGTAGGCGTGTTACATCGTCGACAACATTGTCATTTACTATCAGATGAGATAGATGGCCAAACGCAAGCCTATAACGGGTAAAAAATCGCCTATTTTCAGATATTGGATGGATAGATTATTTAGTTACATGGAAAATAGTAGGCAAATAGATGAACTTAACCAAAGAATATATTAAATTGCGATTTTATCTTCCAGATAATATTGATGTAATAATATGGTGTTTTTGTTACTAGGAAGGTCACTAATTTATTAAGACACGAAAGTTACAATGTCAAAAATGACATTCATGAACTTAAATAAAAAAATCCTTTAGTAAATTTCTTTACGTAAGTTTTACACATTTTGGTCAAGAGAGACGTCAATGAATTTTCTATTGTAATTTATATAATTAAATCGTTGTACTTAGATCTCCTTTTTTGATAATAATTATTAAATAAAACAAAGAATTATACATAACTAAGTAACACATTCAATACAAGTACAATGTTATGATATCCATTTGGGAAGAATATGTAGGGTCTTGCCTGACCTTTCATTCTCCATAAGTCAAACAAGGTTCCTCCATTATGTTCACATGTGTATTTGTGAACTTATTATAAACAAAGATTAACTTATACTACAGTATTTTATATTAGCAGTTAGGACATACACAAAATTAATTTTTATCGACACCAAACAACACAAGTGAAATTGCTTTAAAAAAGCGACGATTTTATGTAACTTTTGTACACTGACTTGTTAACTACTATTACTTATTATTATTTTATGACAATATTGCTGTGGTATTTATTTGACTTGGTTATTATATTGGTATTTATATGACTGTGTGGTAAATTTAACATCTCAAAATTAACGCAATGAGAATTCCCGTTTCTGATTCTGAAGTTTTTCCGAATTTTTTTTTAATGTTTACAATAGGTTGCTATTCCAAAATGCCCTTACTGGTAAAATGATATGTTTGCCATAACGAACACAGAATTAGACCTCTCCAAACTTCCCGATCTGGAAGTGCTATAAACTGTCTGCTAAGTTTGCTGACGGCAGGTAAGCAGCCGCTAAGATTATATCAAAGGCATTTGTGGGAACTAACATGTTTGTACGGACAAATAAGTTTCTTTTGAGAATTAATTGACTGGAAACGGCACTAGCGTGGTTGAATAGAACGCAATTAGTTTTGAATAAATAGATCGGCTGGTTAGTTTGTAGAAACTACATCGTCGATTGAATGACTGTGCACCAGTGCTTCGTTGGCGCTTCATTGTACAAAATAGTTTCTGCTAATATTGGTCGAGCTGGATACTTGTTGTGTAGTTCTCGGAAACCTGAGTGCTAAAGATTTTCAGTACAATATTATATGCTCAGTATAATATTTCAAATAGATTGGCAAGCATTTATAAAACTTATATTACTAACCTTTTTCAAGACAATTAATTTTTCTCAGTTTTTATGTCCTTGGTTACTTAGTGCGTTGAGAAAAACGCTCAAAAATCAGTATAACAAAAAGAAGGCATATCTAGTTCAGACTCTACAGCCACAATCAAAACGCCCTGGATGCAGCCACGTCTAATGAATGCGATTAACTTTCCCGCCGGCCGCTTTTGTTGCCGACTGTACTCAGTGCGCGTGGCAAACTCGTTTGTGCCGTCAAGTGTTATCTTTGTGCTTACTGTTGTGAAAGTCATGACTATAACTTATAGATATGAGCGGTTCTCTTCCATCTGTGAAAATGTTTGATTTTAATGTTTCCTTCTAATTGTTTCAGGTACTTTATTGACAACGCTACATCTGGCTACATGGCAAACGTTTTTTTCTTGAATATTAACTAATTTCTTAGTTAATCTTCAAGAAAGACTTTCTTCTTCAAACTATTCGGAAAACGTAATCGGTATAAATAATGCAAAAAAAGTAAAGTAAAAAGTTATTGACATATGAAATACTAAAAATTTTAATGAATCCCTAGGCTCCCGAACTACATAGATGCAACTGTGTTTCAAAAGCCAATGGCTTCTCCTATTATGTCAGACTACGATTATAATAATTATGTACCAATGCGTCATAAGTAACAACTTAAGTTATGCACATATAATATATTAATTATTATTAATATTGTTAGTGGTAGGACTAATTCTTCTGAGTGTGTCCGTCTGAGTTGTTAACACCACTTTGGTCGTGAAGTCTGCTGCCAAGCAGTAATGTGCAAGCATTACTGCAAAAACAATCAAACGCATGACAAAATTTTGAAAATATTATGGGCTTCTAATCCCATGGACCCAATATTTCAACACCAAATGATTCAAATATGCAACCGCTCCCGAGGTTAGCATGTTCCGTTTGTTATACATAAGCAAAGGCTAAAATAATCTGTGTACATAAGTAAGTACTTATATTGTATAGTTTACTAACATTGTTTATTCAGATAGTAAGTAGGTACTTACATTGAACCCTCAAAAACACTAAAGACACCGAAATTACGCCAAAACGTAGCGCCATATCCCGAAATTATCACAAAACGGAAAAGTATTTCACGAAATTATGACGTAACGGAATTCATAAAATACCCGTCGTGCGTTTTCGAATAAATCGGGATATGATAGCAGTGACGATCCCATGATTTATATTCAGTAGCAATTCGGTAGCTCTTTTTATTGCGGATTCGTTGCCATACAGCTGTGCCAAATACGCGGCGAGATGTACTTTGCAATCGATCGATAGATGAATGGGAAACGGAAATGTATTTTGATTGATATCATGTTTTGGGAAGTTTACTTTTTGTGATGTACCCGCTGATTGCTTTCGGATTTACAGTGCATTGATGCCTTAGATAGTAGTTATTATAAAAATAAGAGTTGAATAAACTAACATTCAAATGCATTTATTTGTATGTGCAATGATTTTATAATTATCACTTCGCACGATCAGGATAAAATGTATCCTATAGCACTTAAGAATAATGTAGCTTCCTATACTAGTGAAGGATTTTTTAGAATCAGACGAGCGATTCCAGAGATAAGCCGTAACAAAGAAACAAAAAACTTACAAACTTTATTTTTTTTCTCTCAATCTCAACATCGATTCTTTCAAACCAGTGGGATTTGAATACTCGATAAATGTGCAGTCAGAAGATATGAAATATCCTTGTGAAATATTACAATAAGCTGAGCAGTATATGACTTACTTGCGAATAGTGCGCGAATGACTTTGTTAACCAAATATGAGGGTAATCCTGCAATTTTTATGGGCATGACCGCATGAGTAACTCTTGCTATCTGTGAGATGCTCATTTCGTGAATTAATAATAGAAAAGCCTCTCCAAACTCTTCTGTGGTAACGAAGCTTTTATTTCTTCTAAGATGTTGGGCTCAGTCGGCACTTCCGTAATCACACGGGTTTTCCGGACCTTTTACGTCCATGTGCCATTACTTGATGCCATTTGAAAAATAATAGTGACATGCTTTGTTATTGTTTGTTTTCAGCGTGCGTTTCTGTAGTCATCTATGATTAGCTGAAGTCTGTCAAGTCATTTCATGTTACGTGTACAGTTATGAGTGGAACGTTTTAGAGAGAGATTTGAAATTGAGTTTTATATATGAGCGGTAGGCACCGGATGGATTGTATCACAAATATTCCTCGTCTTTATGTCATCCACACATCAGAGTATATCAGCAGTAAAGTGTTAAGGTAAGTGCGTTAACTACTTAATTTTGTAAAAACATACAATGATCACTGTAGTGTATCTTGAGATTGTTATTACTCGGGTTGCATCGCTGTTTAGCAAAAGTTTTTTGGAGCACATGAAATGTGTTGCTACGAGCGAAGAAAGGTAGCAAAAAGATCAATTATAAAATATGAAAAAACGATCTTAAATAAAAGGCCAAGATTACCCGTGCCTATTGACACATTGACACTATACTTTATATTTCTAACACAAAACCTAATTCATACACCTCATTAAATCCATCTTCATAAAAGTCGTAGAGCACGAACAATATAAAACCTCATTACGCGACCTTAAATATTAAGATGCCGAAGTCACAGTCAAGTGCGGCCTCTAATTGTCTGCGTTCGTTAATTAGTGTCGCGAGAATGCGAGCGATGTCGCGAGAGTTGTCTCGAGTGTCGCTAGAGTGTATACTTGCGTTACATTTACAGAGACCTCTCGGCAGATCGTTACACTTGTTACATACTTATAGGTGATGGATAGATAGATTTTTAGAGCTTTGGTCAAACGGTATTGCAGTATGTGGTTATGGCTTTCAATATCTGATACTTCATACTGCACTGATTCTACTATGGTTTGTTTGTTACTAAATGACGTCGCACCTATTTACTATTTTTTTTACTTTGTCGGACACAAAAAGTATACTTCTTATCAGAAAATTCACTGTTTCTGTGAGAAAATTTACAGAACGAGCGAGCGCTTATAAAAACTACACTTTAAAGCATTGGTTCCCATAGTGGTTCAGGTGGACCCCCAGGGGTCAACGGCAGATTCGAAGGTGGTCTACGTTGGCGAGACAAAAAATGAGGGTTCTCTATTTGTAAGCGGGAGTCTACGAAAAAGTATCTGCTTTCGATATTGAAGAACTAAAATGACGGCTTGACTTCACCTATCAGTGTAGGCAGATAATATTTTAAGAAGCTCAGCGACTGTTACTTGTAAAAACTTGCATATTCCATTGGCATTTCCAATATGGAATATGCTCAGCCGCAACGCAAATTTCCATAGTTAGATCTAATCTTCACATTTTTCGTTGAGTTTTGGGAATATAGTAGAAATGTAGGTGCAGTGGTACTTTAATCTCGTGTCCACCTTCCGGCTTCATCAGCAGGATCATGGACATCATCTAGGTTCAAAGTATTGTAAACACGAATCAAAAGAGCCTAAACTCGATGGGGGTTACGTCGTTTCGTTACAGAGTTCCTATGGCCACCTTCCGGCTCCATGATCAGACTAGCTCTGTGCCATCATTATATTGCATTGTCATCCGATTTACATATGTATGTGAAATTTCGGCTCAATCGAACACCGGGATGTGTAACATAATTTAGCTTGCAAAATTTGACCTAAATAAAGAAATGTATACATACACACATTGCAAGTTAAATAAAAGGTTCTTAAAACGGTTTTATGAACCACCAGAACGGGATTCGAAAATTATTATAGCTAACGCTACAAAGCTTTAAGTTACCTCAAACGAAAGGAGGTTAGGCCTGTCGTCTTATAGTCATAAATAGCTTGTTATCAAACTCCCTTATCACGGCCCGCTAAAAACAAAACCATGATTTCCATAATCAACTTTCAGTTTTAAATTAATCATCCTCCAGCGTAAACAAACAAACTTTTCACTCGCAGGATGATAGACGCCAAATTATTAAAATACTTTTTAAACCTCGTTTTTAATAGAAGCATCCGAACTAAGTTTTATCTCGGTAATCCTGGCCACAAGGCAAGTTTCACGAGTAAACGAGTTAACTTAAACGATTTCCTTGCGACTGAAAAAAGGCGAAAAAGGAGGAAAGTAGAGGAAAGAACTCAGAAGTAATGGCATTTCCCTGAGAACTGCTATCTATCTGGTGTTGAATGAAATTGTATGCGAGGAGATAGCATGTTATGATTTGTTAAGGTTCTAAAGTTGTTTTCATTAGTATGATTTGATTGTTCTCTTACTTATCCTGTCTTACAGAATTGTGACTTTGCCAATGAGTAGAATTGGGTTGTTGACTGTATTCAAATAAAAATATAATTTTGCCGCGAATCGGTAGTTTTTGTGACAGAAATCCTATTAAACACAATATTTTTGTTTATTTTTAAGGAATTTAATTTAAATTAAATAATCAAAATGTAATCACATCAATCCGAAGTCACGTGACCTAAAACGCCCGTGACGTCACGGTTTCAATCGGAATGAGTATATTTTTTTTTTGTTTTTTTTTTTGGCTCCACGTGATTTGCGCATCAAGTTGGAGTTTATTCATATTCATATTCATTTATTTTGCATAACTAAGTGTATGTACAAAGGTCTTATTCTACTTATATGGATAGAATACGAAAATACACGTTTTTCGTCTTTGTACTATTTGCCTTTCACTCATGCAAGCTTACGAACACTTAATGGTTAATAATCCACTATTATTACACATTAACACTCTATAAAACAAAGGTTTTAGTAAATAACACAAAATCAACAACAGCACATTTTCGCATTCCCGCCAAAACTCCAATGAGTATATAGCTCGTTGCGCTTAACTGCTTAGTATTTTAGAGTGATTTCTGTGATTATTTATCTGTGCTGTGAATTCCGCGCCTATTTTTCTAAATTTATTTCGACTCTTGAATATTCTCCCATGATGGAAAGTGGCTTCATAAAGGCAAATAATTCCAATTTGCCGAGAATTGATTGTTTTACGGTGGCCAATTTCTTCTCGACAAACGATAATTTCTGCTCTGCTGAATTTAGAAATGTGAAGACCTCCGTGTAAGTACCTACTTATTATACCAAAAATCATTATTTCTATAACCAACAATGAATATATAACAGTAATCGTAGATTCTAAGATCCAAAGTGTATTAATTAACCAAAGCATATATATAAATCAATAAGCTCAAAAAACTTATAACTCATATTTTAATACATAACAATACATACACAGAAAGCATCGAATGAACTTGTCACTAAACGTAGCACAGACTAGGTAGTAGTGGTTATATTCTCTTTGCTTGTCACTTTACAGTGTTATAGAAAATTACTCTGTGGTAATTGAACACGTGACGTCACTGCCGTTTTGGAGCAAAATTTAAAACGGCATTTAAAATACATGATAATTAAAATATTAGTTGTTTTAAAAAGTAAATTTAAATATTTTGGGTTATATTAGGCCCATACGCATCGTTTTAAACACTTTCCCAAAATCAGTCAACATCCCAATTACGCAAATCAAATCAAATCAAACATTTGTTAGTGGGAGGACTAACTCTTCTGCGAGTGTCCGTCTGGGTTGTTACCACCGCTTTGCTCGTGAAGTCTGCCGCCAAGCAGTAGTGTGCAAGCATTACTGTGTTCCGGTTTGATGAATAGAGTATCCAGTGAAATTACTGGGCTTATGAGACTTAATACCTAATGTCTCAGGGTAACGAGCGCACTGCAGTGCCGCGCAGGCCTTTGTGTTTCAAAGTTCTGGGTGGCACTGCAATTGTTATGGGCCGGCGTTATGCTTACCATCAGGTAAACGACGAGCTCGTCTCGTTACCAAATAACATAAAAAAAAAAAAAATTATTTGCAAGAATACATATTATTACTTACATATTTCAGATGTTCCAAAAATAAAGTCACAGTATTCAACCTGCAAGCAGGCATGCAAATATTAAAATAGTCATATTAATGTTATTTCACTTAAAGTTTAAATATTCTGCTATGCTATAGAAACAGTTTTGTAATAGCCACTTATACAGTTTTTTGTTAAATTGATTGCCATTTAATATTTTGATGTCCTCCGGTAATTTATTATATACTTTATGACACATATTGTACACATTTCTTTTGTAAATATCTTTATGACAAGGAGGCTGATACAAAAGGTTTTGGAATCTGGCTCTTTTCTGTCGTGTTATAATTTCATTACGCAATATATCTAATCATAGGTCACGCCCTATTTGACGATCTTTTTATAAGACCTGTCGCTTAAACTGCGTCACTATTGTGCTGTATCTATGTTATGGGTTTCTGGCGTGTATCTGAGCAAGTCCCTGCTACTTACGATACAGACAATCCTGGTACATGAGAATGAATGTGAAAGCATTATTTATTTATAGCTTGTGCTAACTACGTAAGAAAAAATATAGAACTATGCTTTTCTAGACTTGTGTTTTGTGTGGATAGCGTAATATTATAGTTATATTTCATAAGCTCCATTCTTCAGATATAGTTGTAAATTATTAGATATTTACACCACGTAGTCCTTCTTTCGAATGGAGCTATTCATATAATAATGATCGAACTTCGCTTGTGAAGTTCGTTTGATCATATATTATTAATTATTGATAATCTATACAAATAAATAAAATTGAAGTGTCTGTTTGTAATGTCAAAATAACAGCTTTTTACTAAATGCATATAAAAGTATATACCGTACCTATAACAAAAAAAAACACTTTTTAAATTTTTGGTCTGTCTGTCTGTTCCGGGTAATCTCCGAAACGGCTGGACGTATTTTGGCGGGACTTTCAGACAGCTGATGTTACAAGGAGTAACTTAGGCTACGTGAGTGAAGCCGCAGGGCACAGCTACTTGATAATAAAAATGCAAATGTATTATGTTATAGTTTACTTTATTTAGCTTTGCCCACTTGAAAAAAATTAGTATGTCATCTCATAAAAATGAAAGTAACACGAGAAATTAGTTTTAATAATTCACAGGACCCCAATTAAATTAAATAAAAAGCACTTGGGAATGGCGAATGAAATATTCCGCTATTATTTTTCATGGCTAAATAAAGGAGGGACTTAATTAAATGAATTAATGAAGTGAAAGCATTCAGACGATGACTTATTTAATCCTCCACTATGGATAAGCTGCACAAGTGGTCTGTTCATTAAAAATATAACGTTCAGGTACTCTTAAGATATGTACATAGCTAATAACCTATATATTATTACAATAGGTTTGTTAGTGGGAGCACTAACTCTTCCACGAGTGTCCGTCTGCGTTGTTACCACCGCTTTGCTCGTGAAGTGTGTCGCCAAGCAGTACTGTGCAAGCATTACTGTGTTTCGGTGTTCCGGAGCAGAGTATCCAGTGAAATTACTGGGCTTATGAGACTTAATACCTAATATCTCAGGGTAACGAGCGCACTGCAGTACCGCGCAGGCCTTTGTGTTTCAAAGTTCTAGGTGGCACTGCAATTGTTATGGGCCGGTGTTATGCTTACCATCAGGCAAACAACCGGCTCGTCCCTTTACCAAATAACATAAACACAAGATTCATATGTAATAACTTATATATTATGTTTTTCGTGATGCTGATATATGCTACAAGCTGGTAACCACGTTTTTAAAATTATATAAAACATAACATTATATATTATTATTTAGTAGTCCTAAAATGATATTTAGTACTAGCTGCAGCCCGCGGTGTCACCCGCGCGGAGGTATTTGATTTTCATGGGCTTTATTTTTTTGCACGGAACCCTAATTATTTTCTAAAATAAAAGTAGGCAAAGTTACTCCATATAACATCAGCTATTTAGGCATAGGCCATAATCCACCACGCGGGCTCAGTGTGGCTTGGTGGATGTCACATGTCCTCGAATTTTGTGGTTCTTGAACATGCCGGTTTCCTCACGATGTTTTCCTTCACCGTTTTAGAGCGAGCGTGAATAATCCGCACATAGCTTGATATAAGTCATTAGTGCGGCCCGAGTCGAGATTTGAACTATGGTGCGTCGGATTGAAAGTCGCAAAATTTCTCGCTCGGCCACACTCGCTCTATCTATCAATAATACTAAATGTGTTTCTTTTGAAACTTGCACTCACAGAAGTCCTCGCTCCGCGATTCTGTCATAGGTATATATTTCGTTATGTTTACGAAACATAGACACATCTAAAGGGAGTTTCCGAAGGTGTTTCTAAGACAGCAATATATTTTCAGAGCATTTAAAATACACATATATAGGTTAAAGAGCGAAACTCATATTGCATTGCTGAAAATAAACCACTAAAATGTGCTGCTTATCGTGGCAAAAACATGAAATTTCTCGCATTACTTTTGAAGGGTTAAAAGGCTATAAATATGAGCGTATCTTGCGATCTCGCCATAATCATGCCGTTTATCTTATACCGCTACATTAAGTACGCGAGCTCCTAACATCTTGAAATATTCCCTTCACTGATATTAAGATTCATTAAACTTTTAGTTTCTGAAGATAGCCTCATGAGACAGTAACTTTTGGCAGATGAGATGTTGGTTTATTTGCAACTTGCAGCGGCTGGCGAATATAAGTTTAAGTAACTTTAAAAGGTTGACGCATTCCAGCATCTTAATCCCAAATTTATGCATTCGTGTTAGTGAAATTACTGGATCTATGAAACAATATGTAATGTCTCAGAGTAACGAGCGCAAGGCAATGCCACGCAGGCCTTTGTGTGTTAAATATCTGAGTGGCACTGCAATTTTTATGGGCTGGCCTTAGGCTTTAGCATCAGGCAAACGACCTGCTCGCCTCGTTACCCAATAGTTTAAAAAACCGGTCGATATGCAAATCGCGACCCACCGATTCTAATAATGATTATATGATAATTATTTACAACATTATTTTTAGATGGTAACGTAATAATTAAGCAAAAAAAAAAACATCAAAATATAGAGCAAACAAAATGCAAAAAGCAAGCGAAAAAAATAAAGCTCAGGGCTACAGATAAGTTTAGTCAAGTTGGTATCAAAACTGAGAATTATTTTAGAACAAACAAAGATGTAATATTTAATGAAAAACAGCCAGTTATATCTAGTCATCACCAATGCTTCTTGATGTGTTTCTCTGCCAAAATTTTAATCTCATTTCAGGATCCAAGTCCACCTACGGCTTGACAGGCAGTCTCTCTAACTCTGAGCTATCATCGCTTCAAATATACAGAATTATTAATAATAATCACTTCGCAGATCGAGCTTCACTTTCTTTTTGATGTACAAACAAAGCACCTTTCTACTATATTGTAACAATCTCCTCTGATATTAATTTCTCTCGTAAAACTTTCCTTAGAAACAAAAAAGTTGAAAACCTAAAATTCTACACAGTATTTGAAAAACAAACGTAAGCTTGAAGTTCAACGTAAATCTGAATTTCAAAGCGTTTAGTCAAGTCGTTTCGTCGAAACACGTAGCCGCTCACTTCATTAAATGTAGCCAAAAAGTTCATCGCGCTGATTTGATATTCAATTTTTCGCTTTCGGGGATCCTATAAATTTTTTATGGGGACATAAAGTGCGTCTGCTTGTGGATCTCTTTTTTGATCGTACGGGCAGGAAAACGTGGACTTTCAGGAGTTGAGAATTAAAAGTAAATTTATTCATTTGACCGCATTGTTTTGGTAGGTTTTAAGTACAACAAAATTCGAGGACATGTGACACCCACCAAGCCGCACTGGGCCCGCGTGTTGGATTATGGCCCATAACTCTGTCTCTGAGAGAAGGCTGGTTTCGCAGCAGTGGGAGCGTAAGAGTCATAATGTAAAGAGGTTGAAGCTTTATAAATGATCAGTAAAAAACGTCATCAACTATTTTTGTTATCACAAGAATTAAAACTGTCATATCCTAGCGTTTATTTAATGGTGAGCGCACAATACATTCCGTAATCCGACCTCATTTTAACCGGGGTGAGGGTAGACGTAAAAAGTGCACCCTCATTATCGTTTTCCGGAGTCGCGCCGGTTTCTCAAGTGTTGGGAAACAATACAATTCCGCATGAAATGCTTGAATTTACCGAGGAGTTAAAAAAAACTTTTGTTTTATGTAATAGTCCAATAGTGAGATTAAAACATCCGTCGTCTTTGTGAAAGTGATTACACAGCTCGATTGTTCGTCGGCTAAATTAAAAATATCACTTTTAACAAAACTTGTTGTTTGACATTTTCTAATATTCATCTGGCTACTTGAACGATGAATGATATTTTGCATTTAAAAAATAGTGTAGGTACGTATTTATTTTGTGTTGGGGTGCTGTGACGTATGTGTGCAGTTTCTGATTCCGCAATGGATACAGGGTATCCTACTTATAAGGTCATGACCTATGTTATAATACATTGTATAATGAGTGGATTTCTTTTATAATTCCCTCTTTTGCACTCTTCCTAGTACAATAAAATGTTAAAAAAATAATCATTAGGCGTTATATAGGTAACAAGCTGCTGTCCGCGGCCCCACCCACGTGGTGACTCCCACTCCCGTAGATTTTGTCCTGGGTAGCCTAGGTATGTTATAATTCTCCGGGCTACTAGCTATCCATACGAAGAAAACCACATAATTATACTTTTACATTGACAATATTAAGATTTGATAATAAAATATATATTCATACGTTTTTTATTTTTCTGCTGGTAAGAAATATTTTCGTCCATTAAAAACACAGATGTTGCAGTTCCATCTCATCTATTACTCAATTGTTATACTGAATATTTTTTTCATTAATCAATACCGATGTATTGCCAGTCATCGTTGCGAGGGAGGAAACCGGAAGTACCCGACCGGAAGCGGAGGGACTAAGCGCGCCGTTTAATTGCGCGAAAGCGAAGCCCTTCGAATATAGAACGATTATTATTTACGAAGTTTTGAATATCGTATTTACGAGTACTCATTTCGAAATCGATTCTTGGAACGTAAATAAAAATATTATAATAGCTTCGCTCGATCCTATATTTCCACGAAACATCTTAATTTGGTTTACATTAGTAACCTTCATTTAATGAAATTTTGCGTGTGTTTTCATTTATGTGTTGATTGCATGAAAATGTATTCGAACGTATTTTGGTTTGACAAACTTTGAATGTCTCTTAGAGAATTATACTAGCATTGAATTATTGATATTGTGTTATGGAGTGGTAGAAAATGTTGACACGGCCTAGCTTTTGCCCGCTGCTATGCTTGCATGGAATGAATTTAAAATTATCATTTAGGAATAATGACACTAATGGGAAGTTATTTCCGTTAGTGAGAAGAATTTTTAGAATCAGACCAGTGCAAGTGGTTTCAGAGATCAACGGTGAAAAATTGACAAACAAACTTTATCTTTTTTTTATTGGAAATTGGCTTGCGTTTGACCGCTGTCTTTTTTTTTACATCGGACTGGTAAAGCGTTTGACCACAATCTCACCTGATGTGAAGTGACGATGTGGTCGAAGATGTAGCACGCTTTCCCAGTAAATACCTATTCACTCTATTCTTAAACACACCCGGATGATAACGTTCAGGGAACACAGACGACGGCAAAGCATTCCACTCCTTAGCAGTTCTTATTATATAGGAAGAGGCGAATCGCTTCGTACGAGTTGGTGGTATTCTCTCGCCTGGTGTTAAGCGACGACGCGGTCAACAATGTAGCGAACGAAGAACTGCTCCACTTAGACCTTTCGTTATCGTAATAAAGCTGTCTCATACACAATCGAATCCAGAAAGTCCAATAGGATTCGATTTACGCGTGCATTTAAGCTGTATATTTAAATATGTACAACTAACTTTCACTGGGAATTTTATTTGTTTTACCGTTGAGTTAAATGATTAAGGCTCTTATTAATAAACAGTGTTAAACGATTGAATAGTTACTCTTTCGATTCAGTTTAAAATTGTCAAAGAATAAAAATGACAAAACATAGTTAAACTAAACCAACGTTTAACGCTGTTTATTAATAGAGCCTATATCTTTCCTGGTGATAAAAATAGGGTAACGTCAAGAGTTCACGAGTATGTGTGCTTCATCTTTGTAGAACAGGGCCAGCACCGCAATGCATTTTATATTGACACACAGTCCACAGGTGTCGTTGACCTTTTCAGGCCGTTAAAATCATTTTCCTGCATATTGCAATCCATACCCGAACTTATTAACAACCTATTTGGCCATATTCGTGTGGTAGGCTTTGTTCCCTAGCATCTCATTACCGTGCGACTGTCGTGGGTTAATTCTGCTCTACGAATCCGCCGAAATGCACGCAATAAATAGAGCTTACGGCTCCGTGCGTGTATCAATTTCAAATAATATGAAATTATTATGATTTCGATCGTCGTAAATTTGACAATAGTAAGAGTGGTGTAAGCTATTATAGCTCAGTATGTTTTTTTTCGTAATCGGTATCCATTTATTTTCTCTTTTATAGTGTATAGTGAACTCGAGGTATGGTACAACGCTTTATCAATTATATCAGCCATTTACCATTTTCTGTCATTGTCTTCACATTGGTTAGAAACAAGCGGCTACACGGTTGGCAACGGCGATCGCCGACCGCGGTCAGCAACGCTCGCCCGTCGGTGAAGGTAATTGAAAGTCAAGTCGGACAACAACTGTCTACACAGCAGAAATGGGCATCTCTTCAAAAAAGCTTGTTGACGATCGTCTTGCACAGTCTTATTATGTAGCTACACGCGTGGACTCCAACCGGTCGCCGCGCATGCACTAGCTGATGGACACGTCGGTGGGGTTTAGCTTTACCCAAGGAGTATACATTAATAAAACCAATGTGCTTGCATGAAGTGCTTGACGTACCTTGGCATATGTACTCTTTCAATCTCAACGAGGGTTTTCATGATGGTACGAAAATATAGTAAAAGTAGTAGCAAGAATAATATGCACTGAAGATGGATCGCTTGATAATTTTATCCACTCTAGAGGTGGACTCTTTTTCTTTGAGATAACAAAGTAGGGATATTTTTAATATTTAATTATATTCTGCACCATTCGAAAAATGTATTCTACCGTATGTCATCCATAGAAAAGCGCCATGCTTATCTTAAAAGTTAAACCCTGTTCCAGCATTGGAGACAAACGAACGCACAACCAAAAAAAAACATTCGGGGAATTCATACAGACTTGACACACATACAGTACGGAACTTCACGCAAACACGTACGAAAAACACGAGTCACATCTATTTTTGAGGTTAACTCGGCGGGAATACAAATGAAGTGTTGTTTGTGGCAGATTAATCATAATCACTGCTGGTGATTTATGAGTTGAGTTAGTATAGGCTCCTTGAGTTAGGGAAGTATTTCATCGCACGTCCCATCAAGGTCATCGTATGGGACAACTTCCTATACAGCCCACATTATAAATTGGACAACACAATACAAACTATTTGAAATATTATTATTTTTTTGAACCTGCAGCCGCAATGATATTTGTTGACTAAACTAATTTCAAAAAGGTATTTTCTAGGTGGTAGGACTAACTCTTCTGTGAGTGTCCGTCTGGGTTGATACCACCGCTTTGCTCGTGAAGTCTGCCGCCAAGCAATAATGTGCAAGTATTACTGGGCTGGGCTTCTGAAACTTAATATTTAATGTCTCAGGGTAACGTATTGCAGTGCCGCGCCGGCCTTTGTGTTTCAAAGTTCTGAGTGGCACTGCAATTGTTATGGGCCGGTATTATGCTTACCAGCAGGCAAACGACCAGCTCGTCTCGGTATCAAATAGAATGAAAAAAAGTATGCAGGGTGGATTTTTGAGACGGGACAGTAAGGGCAGGTTGCTCTCTTAACCAATTGCTATGTATAAGTTACATGAAAACGTTCCAAGGAGACCATCCATAAATTTTTTAAATATTCTGAACTGCATTCACAGATTTTGGAAAAAATGTACAGTCAGCAAGAAAATGGTAATTTTACAGAAATAATTTTTTTGATGCTTATCGATCCTATTTCATGTAGGGCTCAAAATACTCTATGGAACCATTTACGGTATGAGTACTAGAAATGACAGAAATAGCTTTTAGAAAAAACTTTTACCATACATTTTGTACGGAAAAACGTTTAATCAACTCGAAATGTTCTTTGTTGGCAAACGATCCTATTTATTACTGTGATCAAAATACTCTTTGAGGCCAACTGAAGTTTGAGTACAGACACTACGACAAGTCACAAAACCGGGTTTACACACAGGCACCTTATGCATAAGATAAATTTTACAGTTTTTGTTAAGTCGGCCTCGTGGCATACTGTACCTAGAAGCAAAATTGCCTACCTAAGTAGAAAATCATAGATGCGTCGATAATCTTCTACAACGTTAGAACTAAAACTAATAAAATAATTTAAACATGTATTTTTAAACACGCAGTTATCATTACAATCAATAATGAAACTAAAATATTACTAAAATTTTGGTATCTTTAACGCAGGCTTCTCGCAAGGTGTTAGGGGATATTCTAGAGCTTCCTAATATTTTCTTCCTTAGCTACTATATACTCTAGACTTACATAATTAAAAACAACCTAGCGGAGCACGGTTTTTTGTGATCTAAAATAATTTAAGTACGTAAGGAAATATTTTCATTTCTAAAGTTAATTTTTGGACTGAAAGCCTTGTTTATAAGTCAACTGGGTCGAACTCCACAACACTTACAAGTCAACAAAGCAATTTATAAAATCAGCACTATTTACAGACAAATATTTTCATTCCATACGATATGCAAATGTAGTTTAATTCCACCCGAGTGCAGTCAACATGAGTCGACGCGAGTGAGCGCCTCGCAACATTCACACTTTTGTAGCCTTCCACTTGACCCACATCCTCTCTACGTGTCTCCTTTTACAGGAAGCGGTCACCCCCACCTCTCCTTCCCCACACCACCGGGCCAAACAAACTCTGCGAACACAAAAACACTCCATCACACCGCAGCATAAAGATCAAACTTCCTTGAACGATCGCCGCCTCAAAGGCGACTCCCCACGCAATTTAACACTTTGTTTTTCCTTCAAACATGGCAGAATATTCAATGTCGGCGGAAAATGAGTTGGATGTTCCTATTTAGTGATTTGCCACTCACTCACTCCCGTAATAAGATTCATATTCAAATGGCAAGGTGTTGGCTTGTAATGAATTTTTTATACTGTTCGGCCTACACTAGCAGCAATAATACGTGTAATCTACGTCCTATTCGCTGCGATATGTATATTCAGAAAGGAAATGTATTAAAAATGCATAAAAAGGAAGATCATTACCATCGTTTACATATTTTGGAAAACTGGTAAAAGAGAATTCGGTCAAAAACAAAGTTATAGAAGATTTCAAAATCACTTTTCTTTTCGCTGGAAGGATTTTTTTATTCATTTCTTAGAAAGAGGAAGAAGAATGCAAGGGTGGAGTGAAATAGCGTTCTCTCTTCGTAATCGTATTTGGCTTAGCGTACATACTTTTAGTGGTTGTAGAGCTATTAGTCCTATAACGGTTTATATCTAGGTACTAATGTGCTTGTGCAGTTTTATTAAAAAAAAATTCCATCAAAGAAATTTTGCAAGGCTTTGTCCGGTTTCTCGGAAGAAGTAGCTACCTAGAAATATTATTGCCGTATGAAAGCATTATTCATCAATCTATATTTTAACGTCGTGAATTGAAACATAAGTAAATCTCACGTCATTCATATTTATTCCATTATCTTATTCATAAAAACATGTGAAAGATGTTGAGTAGGAAAATTCCAAATCAAAAACGTGTTCTTAAAACTTTTTACGCATTTATGAATTCGAAATAGCTCAATGAGTCGTAATCTCGCATTTGTATAAACGTAACCCTTCGTTTGCGCAAACTTTGAATGAAATTTGTTGTGAGTTGATTCATTTATTGTATCAAACTTTTAATTGGTTTAATAAATTCGCGTTTTCTGATCGCAATTTAAGTATAAAATGTTAACTTTTTCAATTATAGTTTGTGAAGTCTCGAATCCTATGATTGACGGTTTCTCTTTGCTTTGTCGGTGTTTTTAATTAGATTTTATCATTGAGATGTTGAATTATTGAGATTTGTGGATTCTATTTCAATTCGTAGTGGTTATTTTTTTTTTCAGACTTTAGAAATTTATTTTTTGTTCTAATGAAGTCACCAACAGATCTTTAAGATCAAGCAAGGGTTTAAATCATACAACGAGCTAATGCCTACAATATTGGGATAAATGTGTATTTACAAAAGAAATTATTTGTTTCGTGTCTGGGTACTGTGGGACTACGACCTTTATAATTCCTGAATCCCTCAACACAGGGCATCCTAGTCAGAGGTCAGGTACAGTTATGGTAAGAATACTTTCGGTATTTTTCAAATTCTTTTCTTAATCACGTAAGGACATTTAGTACCTTTTGATCTTACGGTAGTTAGCAGACTATTTTATAGAATACTAGTATTTAATGAAAATGCGATAACAAAAGTTAAAATAGCATTCACCTTTGACCAATGTCTAGTTTACATCAACATTAAATCTTCTTACTAGCCTGGCAATTTAGGAAAATAAATCTAATTTGTTTTATTTAACTGTCAAAGTCAGTCTCTATTAATTTTTTCTTCGTTCGTAAATCTTATTATAACAGAATCGTTGTCACGGTAACGCAATACTGGCATAGATTAGACAAATAGGAGTCTGAATACAAAACAACTACTGCGCAAGCAAAAATAGACCATAAGGTGACGAACCTTTTCTTACTATGACTGTAAATAAATACGTAGGATGTATGTATCTGATCATTGGACGTTAGCAAAACAAATGACAACTTCACTTTAACCTTACTTTATACGTTTTACCAACATTCATCAATCCTTTAATGCATTTTCGACGGTCTTGCGCTTTCTTTACTTTGTATTGCTTCAGTACATGTTTATAGGTAAGCTTTGATTGAACTTGGCGTTTGCTGCCAGATAATTTTATTTACCTAATTTTAAATTTATGTTATGTTTGTATACAAACATTTGACACAAAAACAAAAGTATACTCTTTATAATATCCGGATAGGTAACCTTTTCAATCGCCAAATTTTAACCTTTGTTTTTGCTTTGAGTTATTTATTGCCTCAAAAGTACAAAGTTGCTCAGAGGCAAAAGTTAACCCAATTTATATCAAAAACAAAATCGACGGCACAGCGCTTACCCTTGCGACACACATGCTCGAATTTATCAACTAACTTTCAGGCCAGTGGTTGAGTCTGTATTTGCACAATATATGAGTAAAAGAGTGAATAAGATTCACACGAACATCACCTAACGTACACTTAATATATTACCACAAGAACGTTAGTTTGAATGTTTCACTAACAGTCTAACTGCTTATCTGCAGACTGAAAAGATTTACTTATTAATTTTAATTATACCCGCCTTTGGGCATAATATGATCCACACCAATCATAAAAATGAAAGGTTGTTACCAATTTCGATTAGTAATAATAATGAATCAGAGACACGATTTAAAGAATAATTAATTATTATAAAAAAATGGACAGACAGCATGGTAAAGTTTTATTAAAATAAAAGAAAAATGTCGTGTAATTCGCGGGCCAGTATAAAAGCGCCTGGATATTTAAAAAAAAAAAACAAAAAAAAGCTATTTGGATACTTTGGCTACTTTCTTGGCCAATATTCACAGTGTCGTCGAACTCTTTCATCAAGAAGTTGAAAATTGTGTTCTTCGTGAATGACTGCTCAAAGCTTAGCAACTGTTTCTTACGTATACTAAGCTAGTTCTGAATTAAACCGTAATTAGTCAGGCCCGGTGGCCTTCTGATTTATTGCAGTTTTTACGGGGACCAGCAGCACTAATGTTATCACCCACGCGACGTTGGGTGCGGTAGAACTTGCGACTGTCAGATTTGTTTTGATTTTGTTAATGAATGGAAGTAGCGTGCGGGAGCAATAAAAATGAGCTTGTGAATGGAAGGAAGTTATTTTTGGAACTGATAGATGGTCATGTTAAAGTTGATGGGAAGAACGCTTTAGCGTCCTAAGTTTGGAAATAAAACGATTGTTGTTTACGTTAATGAGGCGGAACCATATAAAAGTTTTTATCACGATATCAGGGTGACGCTAGAGGCTATTATTCCGTATCAGTCTTTAAATTTTAGACCTAATAATTACTTGCTGCTGCCCTCGGTTTCACTTGTGAAATTTCCCACAGCAACCGTGTTTTTTCCGGGATAGTAAACAAATGTTACTCTCCGATCTGGCAACTAACATATGCATAAAATTTAATGATTAAACGAACTTACCTGTAAGTTAAGTTCTATCATAATTATGTGAAGTAGTGAGTTTGAAGAGATTTTATATATACACTTGTAGTAGCACGCATAATGTCGCCTTGTCTATGCACTAAGTTCAGAGAGAGAAAAAAAAATATGTAGGTAGACCGCACAATTTCATTATTTCGTGCGGTCGGCTGGTTCTTCATTTAGTTCAGAGCTTATCAGTTCAAGTAGATATTTCACTATTCGGGACCTATGAAATAGGTAATCTGGGTGGGCGGGATGCTATCTCTTCAAACTCACTACTTCACATAATTATGATAGAACTTAACTTACAGGTAAGTTCGTTTAATCATTAAATTATGTTACAGTATTGAGTTTGAAGAGATTTTATATATACACTTGTAGATGTTGAGAGAAGTTGTGAAATATCTATTTCAGTTGAAGGTATTACAGAAATAAATATATTTAATATTTCTTCAATAATTGACATAATAAATGTACTTAATCACTCAATTAAAAGGTAATGTTTCTTAAATAAACTATTAACATAATAGCTACAGTAAATTTTAGCATAAATCAACCATTTTTACTTCTAGCAAAACAATGATTTGATTCTGTATATGCTGTCTGTTATATGCCTGTTATAAAACTTGGCAAATATTGTAGAGCCGCCGGACCAACCGGCAGTCTTCCTGATAACATCCAAATTCACACCGAGCTTATGAGCTTTTGAGGTGTCTAGTACTATGTGCAGAGTACTGTGTGATATCTATTCCACAGACCCACAACGTATACTCTTTATCCATCTGCTAAGTGTTTGGGGAGAAACTTTATTGTATGGTTTTTTATAGAAATAAAAATAGAGGTGTGATGATCACGTAATGCCGCTACATTACTTTTAAATAATCCGTTAATAATTAAGCCGGACCTATGTCAGGTCTGTCTCGAAAAATTGGCAGCATCAGCGTTGGCTGAGTTGCGTTTACACTTGACGTTTTTATTAAGTCAGGGATCCTAATGGAAATATCATTCCGCCAATTTTGAAAATTTCGGATATCTATTTTTGAAATAGTTTGTACTCTATGCGCTGTTACCAGCGCCAGCAGGGTAACTAGCTTCTTTAGTGATTTTTTCTAAAGAATGAGATTAATTAGGAATCCAAGTGGCTAGAGTTTCAATTACTAATGTAGTATCCCAGTGGATTCATACTTGGGTAAGGGAGGGCGAAGCCTAAATATACCCTTAAAACACAGTCGTCTGTGCTTATCTGACTTCCTAATACTAAGGAAGGTGTAGATCTAAACCCATTTAGAGTGCCGTATAGCGCTCCCGATTGAAATAACTCTGTTAAAACATGAATAATAACTGGAATGTGTAAGTATCATATTACTTAATTTAATTATCTGACAGAGACGCTATTAATGTGTCTAAAGACCCGGGAGGGAGTTTTCTTATTAGAGACTCCCGCACAATACTCCGGCATCCAGGGTAATCTGCCGCTGGATCTGGCAGAAACTGGAATGAGAGATTATTAGGTCCTCAGAAGTTTGAAAAAACCAGTGGTTTAGTTTGTAAAAAACTGGTTAAATAGGGGATACCAAGGTTCAGCTGGCCATGTTGGCCCGACCAGTATGCACTTAGCTTTGTCGCTAATAATTTTCATCAATTTTTTTTTTTTTAAATTATTGAGAAGGAAGGGAACCCGTTTTTACGGGTTCCTGGTTCATGGTATTTTTATACAATTTTGACCAATTCACAGAGAAAGCGTCAAGCATCAGGGTCTTTGTGCCATGATATGTATACAGGACATTTTTTATTTATTCAACTAGCAATCATGTCAATCTCTGGTAGCCCGAAATTGTTAATTATTAGCTGAAAGGCAAGATCAGATAGTTCCCATTCAATATCCGGGTGAATACACCTTGATTCAGTATCTGCTATAGTATTTTCTGTAGATGGAATGTATAGCGCTGTTATAAATAGAATTCGCGCTTCACACCATTGTCGTATTTCTTTGGTCAGTTTGTGAGATGGGGGAATTGGATTCCTCCCATACGATTAATGTAAAAAATCGCAGTTGTATTATCTATTCGCAAGATAATATGACAATTGGATAAATCCTCTAGACAAATTTTTAATCTTATGAATGTGAAGTTTTCTTTATTCCCGACTTCAGCTACCGCTTGCCGTTTTTCCCGCACAGGCTATCCCCCAACCCCCCATAGTCGAAGCATCTGAATTCGTCAAATTTAATTTGATTTTTTGGATTTTCGATAGATTTAATCCACCAATCGAAATCTGACTGTAAACTTACAGGCAAATTCATGTATGTACTTTTCATTTTTGTAATGTTATCCATACATTCGCTATAGCTATGTGATATTAGACAGGTATCGTTAAGATATATTCTCGATAATAATCAGCACAGCGTGGCATTCTGACCACCGTTTTCATTATTTTTGTGAAGACAAAAGGTGCCGTATTGACACCAAACGGTAGGGCATTAAATTCATACAAGTTACCGTTCAAACTAAATCTTGAATATTTTTTAGAGTTATCATGAACTTTCACTTAATAATATGCGTCTTTGAGATCAATAGTTGACTTGAGACAACATCTTGAGATTAGTTTGATCATTATTCTAAAATCTTCTAATTCAAATGAACATGTTGAATGAACTCGTTTAGCTTTTTCAAATTTAGGATAAAGCGTGTTTTTCCGTTCGGTTTGGGTAAAAAGATATTGGATATCCTCACAGGGCTCACAGTGAGGTATAGCACTTATAGAAATTAAATTATGTATAGCTTGATCAAATTCAAGTTTTTCTGAGTGTGCATAATTTCGGGGTTGAGGTATACAATGCTGATATGGAGTTTCAGTGAACGGAATTTCATAACCACGTATCCACGATAAAATTATTTTATCTGCGGTTATTTGTGACCATTGGTTGTAAAAAACAGATAGTCTACCGGCGTAATTTACCGTATTGTCTAGCGGCGGCCGCGACTGAAGTTCAGTCGCGATGTCCTCGATGATGGCGAGTGCTGTTGCCTCTGAGGTGCAGACTCCTTCATCTTTGAGGGCACCGATGGCTGCTGTCTGTGGTTTTGAACCGGAGCCTTCCCGTTTCAATTTCTGTTAACGACTTGATGCTTTGGTTTTGTAGCAGTAGTCTTGTTAGAGGTGGAAGCTTTGAAATTCAGACCTGTTTTATTGATCGCTTTTGCGGTCTTTAAAGTTTCGGCTAGTTCTTGGCTACAAGAAAACTATCTATTATCGTGAGCAGCATCTGATCTTTCAAGTCCTTCTTTAGTACAGCCAATATGAAATTTCGCCTCGTTATTGACTCACTGAGTTGTGTGTCACAGATGATGCGCCCAGCATCAATCAGCAGCTTTAGAACAGTTGGATCTTTATTATCCTTACTAAGAAGAGTCTTATAGGCTCGTCAAGACAAGCAATACCGCTGCTAATTTTGCCTTAGCTTGGTTCTGTTCGTGGAACATCCTCACTGCTGGAAGCACCTTTAATCACTGGTGGTGGAGATACATCCTCCAGTATTGTCACGTAGGCTATATCCAGCGAACGATCGGAACTCGCGTGTAACGCGCTAGTCGACGGTCTTGGTTCGCGTAGCTCTTGATTTTCGTTTTCAAAATTAACAGCAAATTGCAAATTTGTGTCTAATATACGTAATTATACGTATACCTTCATATTGTTATCATAGGATAACCTCAACAAGTTGCTATATGCATGGCGTATTAGGTACGCATAGGTATACAGCGAGTAAGATGAACTCGTGGCGTTGCATCGTGAACTCGAGTAAAAAATAGGTTAAGTAACAACTCGAATCGTTGGAACGTGAAACCTCTTATACATTATTATCGGTAAGTGGCAACTCGAATTGTTGAAACGTGAACATTAGAACTTAACTTATATAGTTAAAATGTTACCTTCCGGTTCGTTTCATATTATTGTTATTATAGGACAACCTCAACAGGTTGCTACATGCATGGCGTATTAGGTACGCATAGGTATACAGCGAGTAAGATGAACTCGAGTAAAAAATAGGTTAAGTAACAACTTGAGCCGTTGGAACGTTAAACATCGTATGTATTTAAGTGACAACTCAAACGTGAACCGAAGAAATTGCAAATTACTTAAATAGTTAAAATGTTACCTTTCGGGTCGTTTCATCTTTTTATTATTATAGATAACCTCAACAGGTTGCTATATGAATGGCGTATTAGGTACGCATAGTTATACAGCGAGTAAAATGAACTCGAGTAAGAAGTAGGTTAAGTAACAACTTGAATCGTTGGAACGTTAAACTTCGTATGCATTTGTCGCGCAGGTTTGCTGTTAGGGGGCGGTTTCCACCTAGGTCGCGCGATCTACTGTTTTCGGAGAGAGGGTTCATTCAAAATCCGGATATACACGGCACACCGATTTATTCCTTTTTACTATTCTTATAACATGTGTCCGCGATGCGGTTCTGGAGACGACTGCCGCGGAGGGGGGCGCACGGACAGTCGCTCTACAAAATTGCTTACATAAGCTAATGTGCCGCTACAATATTCCTCCCCTTATTTTAAAAAAAATCAATTTACTAAAAAAATATAAGTATCTAGGTTATACCTTAAAGTTATAACAAAGCTTGTTCAGCAACCAAGCTGAGTACCAGTTCGCTAAAGCGCTTAGTCAGTCATTCTTTACCCGATGCAACGATGTAACATAACACTAACTTGTGCAAGTGTCTATGCTACCTACTTTCTGTGCGCTCGAACTAACTTTACAAACAAATTCACTTACACAATATTTTTGCGTACACTTACATTTAAGGCCGTCTTTAAAAATAACTAAAAGAGTTATTGCCAAAATATGATGCTAAGGGTAGCTACTACGGGTCCTATATCACCGTAGTAGCGCCATGAAAATTCACGTATGCCACAAAATGTAAGTATATTGAATAAATCTAATCAACTGCAATAGCAAAAAAACTGTAAATAAAGATGTAAAAAAAACTTGTACACCTTTAACATTAATCCAAAAGGAAAATTACCTAATAGGTAGGAAACGAAACTGGGTTACGTACGGCACGACACAACACACACAAAAAAATTTTTCACACGTCACGCGTACATTGCTGCGGCAGCGGCAGGCGCGGTGTTCTGGACCGCGGCTGGTGCTGCTGCCGGCGGCGCGTGTACCTTCACGAACGTGGGCGCGGCTGCGTCAGGAGTGCTGGCTACTATTTGCTCGCGGAGCCAGGCTCTCGTGCGGTTGCGGAACTGTCGCCACAGGAAATAGGCGACCACAAGGATGAGGAGGCCTGCGATGGTCATCATCAGCGTTGTCTGCTGCGTCATGTGCGCCTCCACTTGGCTCCCGTTCTGTGCTATTACCACGTGCTCTTCGAGCTTACTTTGTTGCTTGCCCATTGTAAAGATCATAAAAACTATGTACTGGTTATAAGGAAACCAAAATGTGCTATGAAAATTTCTGAAATTTGTGCGACTATATAAATACTTATTCGTTTAACAGTGTCATCGTTAACCCAATTTCGCCACCAATTGCCTAACCATATCATAGAAATAAAATGCTTATAAGATAATAATTGAATGCAACCTAAACTAAATTGCATTAACTGAATACAATTATCAACACAATATAAAACTACAATATAATAACATTATTGCTAACTCATCCAGACTCAACTTTATATAACAACGGGCCGCATGCTATTTACTATTATTTTAGTTCTAAAATACATTTTTACTGCGGGCCATAAGTTGAAAATGGAAAAGTTAAGTAAACCTAACTCGCATTGTATTTACGAAACGCGAGGGTTGCCTTACAACACGTCCACTTCGTGTTACCCTGGGTGCATCTATATCTGTACCCACTGTACCATTATCTCGTTGTACAGGGCTCGATGAACCTCTCTGTGGTACGATATTCTTAGATGCCTGGAACCGTTCATCCGTACGTTCGTCGTCCTGCGGTACGGAGCACGAAGTGCTTCTCTGCGAAACGGTTCCTTCGCTATCGTCATCTACTAAATAAGCTGGCTTTAACCTATCTATTGAAATTCGCGACTGCTTACCGTTGATTAGAATAGTGAAAACCTTATTTCCTCGTTGTACGACACGGTAAGGACCGTCGTATGTTGGTTGTAAAGGTTTTCTTACTGCGTCATGCCTAACAAAAACGCAGTCGCTGCTCTGAAGATCCGGGTGGACAAATACTGATCGTGAGCCACGCTGTGATCTTGCGACAGGTTTATACTTACTTATCGTCTCTCTTATACGTTCGACTAACGTCTCGGGATCGCTCGCGGGCTGTTTAGTGATGTCAAAAAAATCACCTGGCAGTCTCAATGTGTGTCCGTAGACCATTTCTGCCGCGCTTACGCCGCTGTCCCTTCTAATTGCTGCGCGTAAGCCTAACATCACCGTCGGCAGCTCGTCTACCCATGACGACGATTCCAACCGAGCAGCTAAAGCGACCTTTAACGAGCGATGCCACCTTTCCACCATGCCATTGGCTTGCGGGTGGTAGGCAGTAGTACGTATCTTATCTACGCCCATGTAATGCATCAGTCGAGTAAACAAAGAACTCTGAAATTGCGTTCCTTGATCGCTAGAAATTCGGTGTGGTATGCCAAAGCGAGCAATCCAGCCTCCGTATACAATCTTCGCTACGGTATCAGCGGTTATATCGGATATAGGATATGCTTCCGGCCACTTTGTACATCGGTCTACCATTGTAACAAGATACCTATAACCTTGAGATGATGTTGGAAGGGGGCCCACGATGTCCACATGCAAATGAACGAACCTGCCACACGGTGGGAACTCTTGTAAATCTGACACCGTGTGTCTCTGAACCTTAGTTCGCTGACATTGTACACATGTTTTCGCCCAAATTCCAACATCCTTATTTATTCCAGGCCAGAAAAATTTTTGACACATCATTTTGCGTGTCGTGCGTATGCCTGGGTGACTTAGACCATGTACGCTGTCAAATACAATCTTACGAAATTTTTCAGGTACATAA